>JADLZN010009544.1:0-178677 GCA_018155175.1 Sinocyclocheilus anophthalmus | reverse complement strand
CCCTACAGCACTCTCTTATATGTAGTTCCCAAACAAAACCAGGCCAGTAGAGGTCTCTCTGTGTCTGAAGCACAACAATCGGCTCTGTCGACAAGACACGGTCCTTAGAGATGCATTTCAGATCACTGACTCACACAGTGCTGGAGTTTGTGATATTTAATGTGTAGGCACTCGTGTTCTGAACAAAGCCCCTTGTGTTTGTGATGTCACGGCAAAACAATGTGGCGGACGAGGGAGGGGAAGCACGATTCCACCTAACGGCCGTGATTATAGAGCTTTACGCTACAGGAACCCTACTAATGACTGCAGATGCACAATAACGTGCAACTCTTAACCCCGGTGTAAGTCCAGGTGAGCGGCAATCTCACTCGAGGAGGGTTGGATCTCACCGCTTTGAGGTAAGATCGAACCGAGGGCATCTTTCCTGTTCAAAACTGAGCTCAGGAAAGCAGCCCATTAGGTCAGTAATTAGTCTGATAAATTAGTCACACTGATTGGGACGGATCCAGCCGATCACTTCCACTACATTAGCAAAAGCCACACAACCCACAAACCGCAAGGATAACGAGCCCGCAGCGAGAGGTAAAAAAAAAAAAAAGCTTACGTCGGCCCAATTCACCCCGTGCCAGGATCTTTTTTTTGTTTTTTTTTTTTTTTTTTTTTTTTTTTTTTTTTATTTTTTTTTATTTTTTTTTTTGAGCGGGGAGCGTTTGGACTTCCCTACCTGATCCGCAAGCTTCCCGAGCCTGTGGGGCTACAACAGCCAGTGAGCAGATGAGAGACAGGGAGAGAGTGAGGAAAAGAGGAATACGGGGTGAAGATTTATGGGACAAAGAAAAGGAATAAATATGAAATACAAAAGAAGGAAATGAGAAGCATGTGGGACAAAAGAACAAAAAAACAACATGCAGACTGTCAAAATAAGAAGTGAAGATCTGAAGATATTATTGGTCAGTATTATTTTTCCTTATAAGTAAATATAATATTCACAAAGTTCTACATGTACACATTTTATTTTTAAATATAATAATTTCCCATTATTTTTCTTAGCAGCTGATGCACAAAGCTGGATTATGAATACGAATTATATATATTTGTTTTATATATTATATTACTAATAATATTGTAGAGATTTCGTTCATTTCGGGAATTTAGTTGAAAGCAAGCTTCACATGTTGCATGTGAGGTGTTTAGACCTATTTTATGATTTAATGGTCATTAGGACTCCTAGGTGTAACAAATTTAAGTTAAATAAGTATCACTAGTATGGTCACCATTAGAAACCATTCATAGTATGAATGAGTGGTTGTGCTGCTTTTGCCTGGTAACAAAAATCTTCTGAAGCAGGGGGCTTGGAAGAGTGATAACTATATAACATGATCTACTCCAAAACTAAACTCTCCAGAGTGCACATCCGAGTTTCTGTGTTCCATAGGAAGGTTATTTGTGAAACTGGCCATCTGCACTGTCACATCCCACTTGAATGATAGTACTTGGCAAAATTAATAAATAAAGGGCATTAAAGGCTAATTCCAGTTTAATTGATTATATTTTATTACACTACCGTTTCAAAGGTTTGGGGCTGGTAGTAAGTTTTTTTTTTAAAATGTGTTTAAAGTCTCTTTTGCTCACCAAGGCTGCATGTGTTTGATCAGAAAATACGTTAAACACAGGCAATTACTGTATTATATATGAATGTAATATACCAGCATATATCCTCAATGGCCCCTCTACTATCAGCAGCTTTGGGGAAAACCCCATATCGGGTGAAAGTACTATGTTTGACGTGTTCAACATATATGTTTACTAACTAAACTAAAGGCACAGTGAAATACTCTCGGCAAAGACTGAACACTAATCCCGGCTGCAGTCGGCTTGCTAAAACAACGCTGGGATTGGGATTACGGCCCAATCTCAGCCTCGTGTTTTCTGGTCAGCACCAGATTAACCGCTGACACGCCACTCAAACATAACTAACCTGCAGGCAGATGGCCAGGTTCACTCTACATCCGAAGGAAGTGCTGACGGCTCGCGGGTGCAGGCCCAGGTCTTTAAAGAGCTTGGAGAAGGACTGGGTGAGGGCTATCCTGGGTCTTTCCTCAGCTACAACCACACACGTCCTTACACGGGACAGGTCAAGTCCACGGGACTTAGGGACAGGACAGAGAAAGACAGAAAGAGAGTAAATGAGTCACCAAACTTGAAATTGTGTAACTAAAACAACTAGTGCCATTAAAAAAAGAAAGAAAGAAAGAAATTTTTTTTTATATCTATATACACATACATAACAGGGGGTTAGAAAAGAATCACCCCCAAAGATTCAGAAAAAACACCTTAATAAATGCGTTGGAAAAAACGGGACCCCCTGAATTTCAGCAGCATTACTCAAGCTCAATGATCATTGGACATGATCCTTCAGATATAATAATATGCTGATTTGGTGCGCAAGAAGCAATAAGCATTGTTAAAAACATTTTGTGCTGATTAATATTTTTGTGGAAATTTTTTCAGGATTCTGTGATGAATAGAAAATTCAAAAGAACAACATTTATTTAAAACAGAAAGGAAATCAACTGAAGCTATGCAAGTCTAATACTGTCTTTATTTCTTTCAACACTAAAAATCAGACAGACAACACACTTTTAAACGGTAGTGTGTGTGTGTATGGCTAATTTGTAAAGAGACTGACCATTAGAAATGAATATACTGCTGCTTACATGTTGGCTGAGCATTAAATTTAGCATAATGCTTCAGTGGGGAGTGTAGCTGAACTCTGGAACATCCTAAGAAGGTAGAGCCAATGTGCTGAATATTGATACACTCTGTAAGTAGTCTGAAGCAATTAGCACCTGTGTTTAATGTGGGTACTTCGAGTGTCCTTTCCTTTGGAATGTGTGAGATGGTTTTCTTATGTTTTGTACCACTGTAAATGTGCAGAGGCACCTAGGCGTCAGCTTTTGACATAAATGTAATAATACATGAATAAATAAAGATTATTGTTTTTAATTAATTACTAAAATTTAATACTATGCATGTTGTATTTCTTGTTCTTCTTTTTTTTTTTGGTATAGAGCCTGGGTATGGCCCATTTTGTATGGATATCACCATTGCAATGCATCCTGTGTACAGGGCTTATCTGGGAACTCATTGATGTCAATAGCTTCTGTGCACTTGCCGCTATTATTTACCTTGCCGCTATCTCTTTGCTGGGTGTCTTGCAGGCCTTTCTCTCACATAAAATGGGTCCTTACAAGTAAGTGTTAAATTTACTGTTGGCCTACATCGTAACACCAAAAAGCGAATCTTGCCCAAAGATGTTCCCATTTGGGAACTCAAACTGGCACAACTTTGTTTTAGAGATGTCTCTCCAAATATGCTCCCACAGAAACACACATTCCAGCTGTGATTCATGCTGGTTACAGGCTTTGAAGAGTTTGGACAGGTAGTTCACTTCTGCTCCTGTAATCAGGAGGCTGGTTGGCCTTGTGCCTTTGAGAAATGTAAACAATGTTGGTCAGAACCGCTACTGAGACAGATTGCCACACACACAAACAATCACAATCAATTTTAATTCAGTATCTAAATTGTCTGTATTCAGTGCCTTCATTCATGAGACAACATCATAGACATTAGTTAGATGTATTATGTACAGGATGTGAAGTTCTATAAGAACAGACACTTCATTACAATTTTCTGCCTTTTTCTGTTTTCCTTTAGAGCACAAAAGGTGCTACTGACTAACAAACGGTTGGCTCTGACCTCAGAGATCATGGAGAACCTGCATTCAGTGAAGGCCTATGGCTGGGAGGAGATAATGGAGACCCTGATCAAGAACATCAGACAGTAAGTCCCAAACAGTTATGTTGGATGTTCTGCACTTGTTTTTTGGCTTTGCATAGCCAGGCCTTTTAACAATCGGGTGGGGTGTGGGGGGGGGGGGAAGATAGGAAGGTAAATGTGGATTGATACCCTAATGGGAGCAGCGAAGGAGAGAGAGAATAATCTGATGTTTAGATATGACAGTTTGTACCCACCGTCAAACACTTGGAGTGTAAGATTTTAAAATATTTTTTAAGAATTCTTTATGTCACCAAGACGCATTAATTGCTAATAAATATGGTAAAAAACATAATATTGTGAAAAATATTTTAAAATGTAACTTATTCCTGTAATGGCAAAGCTGAATTTTTAGCAGCCATTACTCCAGTTTTCAGTATCATATGATATACAGGTGCTCAAGAAACATTTCCTATTATCAATGCTGAAAGTTCAACAGAAACAGCATTTAGGTGAACAATACATTTTTGACAATGTAATAATTTTTACTGTCACTTTTCATCAATGAAGCATTCTTGCTGAGTAAAAAGAAACAAAAGATCTTAACGACCCCAAAACCTTTGAACAGGAGAATGTGGTATAAAAAAAATATTTTTTTTATATATATATATATATATATATAAGATATATATCTACTGTATAATATATATATATATATATAATCTATATTATCTCTATATATTATATATATATCGTTTTTCAAGACATTACTCCAAAAAAAGCGTGGACTATATAGTTTTGCTCATAGTAATCTAGTTAAATTGTTACTAAGTGCCTTTAACAAATTTCTGAAAATATTTAGTCACAAATTGTTTTCAGGCAAATTGCTAAAAAATTTAGATTTTTGCCAATTGAGAAGTGCTAATGAGTAATTTAATTAAAGTTCCTCTTAAAGTTACAGTTGAATTCAGTTTTAATTAGATTTCTCTCCTAAGGATTGATCCTACTTCTTTAATCGTAAGGTGAAGTGCTTTCATAAGAGATTGGGATCGAATAGTGGGCCTGGATCAGCGAAAACTTGAAGCCAGTCTCCGCGTTATCTGTAGTTTACATTTATGGCAGACACGTATGCCTTTGGGTTTTGGTAATCAGCTCAGTCTAGGAGAATCAATGTGTCGTTGTTTGTAGCTATTTGATATTCATGACACAGTCTCCACATATCTACCCAGTGACATTCCCTTTAAGGTTAGATAGGCGGAGGGCAGTGTTATTATTATTTATTTTATTTAATATAAATGTGATAAAGTGATTGTATTATATTATTTCGTACACGATGGTAATTCAAAGTGCTTTACTTAAAAAGGATTCAAAGTAATTCTAAAATAATCAACATATGCAAAAGGAATAAAAATAACAATACAAGCAAAGAATTGAAGATGATTAAAAATGTATTTAAAATGCATAAAAACAGTTAAGAATAAAAAATAGAAGGACATATACATAAGATACAGTGCAATCAGTCTAACGTAGCACAGTGCTCATTCAGTAAATGCACAGTTAACAGATTTGCGTTGAGTCTGGATTTAAATATGGCTAATGTAGAAGCACATCTGATCTCCGGTGTAAAGACCTGAGGACTGGTGCGATTTGCTCAGATTTTTCTGGTTCTGGTCAGAATCCTGGCAGCAACGTTCTGTATGAGCTGCAGCTTTTTGGGAATTCTGGTGAGGAGTCCATTACAATAATCCACCCTGCTAGTGATAAATGCATGAACAAGTGTTTCTAAGTCTTGACTGGAAACAAAACATCTAATGCTTGCAATGTTTTAAGCTGGTGATGTAGTTATGTGCTTCGACATGAGGACTAAGGTCTGTCTCCAGAATCACACCGAGATTCCTGACTTGATTTTCTGACCCTTACAGTCAAGGTATGCATTTATCTTGAGAACTTCATCTTTGTTTCAAAATTTAATAACTTCAGTTTTCTCTTTGGTTAACTGAAGCAAATTGTGGTGTATCCAACTGTTCATTTCATCAATGCATTGGCAGAGGGAGTTAGTGAGGCTGTAGTAGTTAAATGAAGGGCAAGGTAAATTTGGGTGTCATCTGCATGGCAATTTGGTTATTTCTCATTATTTGGCTCAGTGGGAGTGTAAACAGGTTGAACAAAAGTGGTGCAAGCATTGAACCTTGAGGGACTTGAGGGACATGTTTGTCATTCTTTCTTCCTGTAAACTGTTTGTAGGGATGAGGTGAGGCTGACCAGGAAGATTGGCTCTCTGCGCTATTTTTACAGCTCTGCATACTTTTTCTCAGCCATCTTTGTGATTGTGGCCGCAGTCGTCCCTCATGCCCTCAGCCGCGGTATCAACCTGCGTCGCATATTCACAACTCTCTCCTACTGTATGGTGCTGCGTATGACTGTCACTCGACAACTGCCCGGCTCCATCCAGATGTGGTACGACACCATGCGGCTTATTTGGAAGATTGAAGTGAGTCTACACACTCTAAAACTAGTACAAGTGCAGCCCATTCTCACGGCCCCATTCTGTGTGCTACACCATGAATTCTGACTTTAAAAATATTAGGGGATTCAGATGATTATAATAATTGCACATTTTAAAAATAAATGTAAAAAATAATTTATGTATTTAATGTCAACTTTTGTGGTTGATACTTGTAGTGGAACTACATACAGTACAAACTATTTGCAAAAAGTCTATATTTGTTTACATTGAGAGGAAGTTTTTTTTAAACAACTGAATCATTTGTGAATTTATTTTTGTAATAATGCCCTTTTAGCAATATGAATTATAATGATAAATTATATCTGCTATAATATAGCTATAAAATTAAAGCATTTATGGTTTGGTGTTAATAAAGAGAAAACACTCCTCTGTACTGTATTTTTGAAAGCACTCTGCTTGGCAGCATTTTATTGTGTAATGCTGTAAACTTTGAGAGAATGTTGCTGTTACTGTGGTCTTCTCTGTATCCAGAGCTCTACCTAAAACTTTAACTTACCTGTTTCCTCAAGGAATTTCTTAGTAAGGAGGAATACAAGTTAATGGAATATGATCTCAGCATCACAGAGCTGGAACTTAAAGATGTGACTGCTTCTTGGGATGAGGTATAGTTATGCATCCATAGTCTTAGATTTAGAGCATCTCAATTCTGTCTCATCATATGCTTACCTTCCTTTTGAAAAAGATTGATTCTGTTCTTTTCGATTCTTTTCTAATTAGAATTACGTTTAGAGAACTAATTGCAGTGCTCTCTGTTGACTGTTTCTTAGTCTATTTGGTTCAGTTCAGTAGCTACAAGACTAATGACCCATGAAGCCTAACTAAAGTCAACGATTAGCCAGGTCCTCCTTCTCCTCCTTCTACTCTCATTATCCCTTCCCTATAAGCACATGTGCGGTTTGTTTCAGTGAGACTGTCATGTACTTAAACTACATTAGGCGATATTCTTGAGAATTCTTGTATTCCTTTTCAGCATTTAAAGAAAAAGTGAGGAGTGATCAATATTTTTGAATGCATTCAGTGTGCATGTGTAGTGCAGTGTAAATACTCTTTGTCTGTGTTTCTTTAGGGTCCTGGTGAACTTTTGGAAAGGATAAAACAGGAGAACAAAGCTAATGGCCATCACAATGGAGATGCAGGCCTCTTCTTTACCAACCTATATGTGACTCCCGTATTGAAGGACATCAGTTTGAACCTGAAGAAAGGAGAGATGTTGGCTGTTACTGGTTCTATGGGCTCTGGGAAGGTAGGAGTGCTTGCCGTTATTTTCAAATCTGCAAGTTGTACTGAACAGTTTAATAATATATTTATTATTTATAGAATAAGAGTATATTAGTTATTTAGTATTATTTTTTTATCAATTATATATTATTTATTAATATTATATGGTTAATTGATCATTTATTTAAATTTAAGATTAGAGAAAAAGTCTTGCTGATTTAAAAAAAAAATCTACTTCTTTTCAGTCAGAAATTAGGGTAGGAAAAGAGACTAAACAATGCAAACAAATTATTCACAATTATAGTGAATAAATGAAAGGCCATTTAAACTACATTGTGACACATTTAATAAGCTTAAAAATATGCTAAAATATAAAAGGATGAGTAAAGCTAGCTGTTTAAAAGAAAGCAAACATTTGCTAAAAGGAAACTGTAAGGTTGTCATTGTTGAGACATAATTCCTGTATTTATAGAGCTCATTGTTGATGACCATCCTCGGGGAGCTGGTTCCCTCCTCCGGGAAGATCCGACACAGTGGTCGAATCTCCTACTCCTCCCAAACAGCCTGGATCATGCCTGGCACCATCCGAGACAACATCCTTTTTGGTCTGAGCTATGATGAGTATCGCTACAAGAGTGTGGTCAAAGCATGCCAGCTCGAGGAGGTACTGACAAATTAATGCTCTTCAGTCCACTCTTTGTCTCTCTCATTTCCTTAGTTTTACTCCCATCTCCAATTTCTCTCCCTTTGTGTATTTTTTTTTATTTCACTCTATTTATATTTCAGTCCCTCTGTCTACAGTATATTGCCTGACCTCACTCATCTCTTTTCTCAACCTAACTAGTCCTCCTCTTTGTCTTCTCCAGTGTTAATTTCGTTGACAAATAATTTTCATCATAATTTTCGTCAACAACATTTTTTTCACCAATGACAACCAATTCAGTCCGTTTTCTGCTCGCAGACCCTGAAGCAACACACACTAAAGCACGTCTCACAGCACGCCACACTATACTCCTTTTTCACGTCCATGAACAGAGATTACACACAAAACATGGGCGCGGGAAGAATGGCTTTCGGCTGGGTGTGTGTGTGTGTGTGGGGGGGTGGGGGGGTGGGGGGTGGGGGGGTGCTCAGCGTCCACGTGTTCCATGAGGATTAGGCTAATCCTCCCCATAAGAAAACATCACAAGTAAAACTAATCATGTTTATAAAGATAAATATGGGTTTATTATAGTCCACTTACAATTTACATTTCAGAGATGTTTACAAATAAATTATTAAATGCTAAAATTGAATAAATTTAAATGAACAAACTTGGTGTTGCATTTGCAACCATGTGAAAACAGTGGGTGCTGCAGCCCCCTCAGCACCCCAACTTCCCGCGTCCCTGACACAAAATGATGCTGAATTGTCCGTTTTGACAAGTATTCACGTACACAGTTGAAATTACTTTCTTAAGTGAATGTAAACAGTAGGAGACCGTGTATCAGACATTGCATCCATTCAGCTGTGGCATTCCGTTTTAAAGGGATATCACCTAAGTTAGTTTTCTATTGTGTCCTAGCATTGATGTTAATCAGCAACAATAAGTACGACAGAAAAATCACGCACTGCTCTGACTGAACAACTTGAGTAGCCCTAACAGATTAACTCCATTTATTTATAGAAATAATCCGTCTGCTTGAAAGAATCAATAATAGGTAAACAAGTTTGCGATAAAGAATGCATATTACCCTATATAAACCATTGGTATTTTCGGTAAAAGAATACTGGTTCTTGTCTTTAGGAGAATGGTTTTATCTAATTTTCCAAACATACAGGCACGTTGTGTGTCGACCACAGTTATCGTGTCTATCTGATAAAACCTTATAATCACACTATATCATAGTTTGGAAATTTTGAGAAATGCTGATACACGCATTACCTGTAATAAACCCATTAGATTTTAGCTGACTAAATTTACTGTAGATTTAGTCGACTAAAATTGTATGATATTTAGTCGACTAAAACTAAAAACAATTCAGATGACTAAAATATGACTAAACTAAATGGCATTTTAGTCAAAAGACTATGACTAAAACTAAATCAAAATTTGCTGTCAATGAAAAACTGTCTTCTCTCATGTTTTTGGCTCCTGGTTTGCTTCTGTTTCTGTCTTCACTCTCTCTCTCTTTCTACATGGAATGTTCACCTGGCAATAGAACTGAGAACCTTTGTTAGACATAGAAATGTGTCATATTACTCTGCTCATAGTTTTCTCCCCTCACCCTCAATCTCTTGATACCAAATCAGCCAATCATGTGCAACTATCAGCAGCCAAAGTGTTGAGTGACAGGCCCCTTGTTTAATTGAGTCTTACATGAAAGGACGGTCAGGTGATCTGCTGCTGAGAACACATTCATGTCCAGGCATTAGTCTGATGTGTGAGATTTATCCATGCTAGTGGATGAGATTTGTCTAGTGAAAATCATAATGTAAGACTGCAAACATGGCAAAACTTAAATTATATTCACAAAGATAAAGATTTCACATTTTCAGAGAATATATAGTGAATTAATGATAATTAATTTTTTTCACCAAATTGGCAAATATAGTTTTTTCTTTCTTTCTTGTTTTAAGCATAAATCTGACAAAACTGATAAAGTTTAGGCTGAAAACAAGAAGAAAAAATTATTAAAAATGATTATTTTCTCTAAATAAGTCACACAAAATATATATTTTAATGCATTTTTACAGATTTTTAAATAAAATTAATTACAATTATCTGCTGTGTAAAAAGTGTATTTTTGTATATTACTGTATTGTATATAATAATTATAATATTGTATATATATTTTTTTTTTCTTCTTTTTTTTTTCCTTATGATGTGTTAATCAAATTAATTACATATGGTGTTTCTGAATGTGAGTCTGGGACATTTACAGTCTGTGTCGGTTCCCATGTTTTCCATAGGGAGAAAAGTGAAAGTGTTTCCTCTCAAACAAAGCATGTTTTCACAGCTGGTGATTACCAGCACAATTTATGACTGTTTGTTACGAAATATCCAGACTCTAATAACAGAAGCTCTTATAGAGCAGTGTAAGGTGGCTATTGCCATCACAATGGTAGGCTTGGCCATAACAACAGAGTGTGAGAAGTTAGCTGTCTGTGTGCTAACTAGCAAGAAGCTGCAAAGTATTGTTATTTACTGTACATATTGATTCTTTATTCAGTCTATGCTGGTAGACTGACACTTACGCTTTCCCAGCGTACTTAATCTTCTGAGTCACGCATTAGAAACAAGCTCTCAATGCAAACAGCAAGACTAGCAGGATCTAATAAATGGAGTTGTGGAGTTTAAAATGTAAATTAGAAATGCCCATGTTTAGTGGGCTTGTGTTATCCATGTATTTCCTTTGTGGCACTGATATACTTGCATTTTAGTCCTTATTCATGTTGTGTCTGGGCAGTAAACCCTGGCATTTCCATCTTATAGACAGTAGCGCTCCTGATTTGTTTGTATAGAGTTTTAAAAAATCTTTCTCACTGCATCACTGCATTTAATTATTATTTTTAATGCTCCTACAACGGACAAACAGAGTTGATGACAAGGTAAGTACTTCCTACATGAGAATTATTCATCTCAAATGGTATGTGGTCCCTGCTAAGAAAAAAAGCTTAAACCAGACTAACATAAATCAGGCTGGTCTGTTGGTTTTAGAGAGGTTTTGGGAACTTGTCAGCTACCAGGCTAGCCACCAAGCACCATCAGCTAAGACCAACAAACCATCTTATGTGGTTTATTTTTTTTAAGCATGAGTGTTTCCATTAATTTATGTCAAAATGGTTTGTAAAGGAACACTCCACTATTTTTGAAAATAGGCAAATTTTCCAACTCCCCTAGAGTTAAACAGTTGAGTTTTACTGTTTTCGAATCTTCAGGTGGCCGATCTCCAGGTCTGGCGGTAGCACTTTTAGCTGTGCTTAGCATAGATCATTGACTTTGATTATATCGTTTAGCTCTCGCCTCAAATGACCAAAGAGTTTAATATTTTTCCTATTTAAAACTTGACTCTTCTGTAGTTACATTTTGTACTAAGACCGACGGAAAATGAAATGTTGCGATTTTCTAGGCCGATATGGCTAGGAACTATACTCTCATTCCGGCGTAATAATCAATGATATTACTCAGCGGCTGAAAATAGTCCCCAGCTAGGTAACTTCCAATAAGCCTATTTTCAGGTGCTGCGTAATATCATTGCGCCTGCTGCACCCATGGTACGGCAGCAAAGTTCCTTGATTATTACGCCGGAATGAGAGTATAGTTCCTAGCCATATCGGCCTAGAAAATCGCAACTTTTCATTTTCCGTCGGTCTTAGTACACGATGTAACTACAGAATAGTCAAGTTTTAAATACGAAAAATATAGAAACTCTTTAGTCATTTTTGAGCGAGATGCTAACGGTCTAATCAGATTCAATGATCTATGCTAAGCTACAGCTGAAAGTGCTACCGCCAGACGCGGAGATCGGCTGAATAGATTCGAAAACGGTAAAACTCAACTGTTTAACTCTAGGGGAGTTGGAAAATGAGCCTATTTTCAAAAATAGTGGAGTGTTCCTTTAAGCACCAAACACCTGCAGTTTACCAATTGTTTCTGCTGTAAGTGTGTGCTGTCTTGTGTCTGTGTTCTGTTGTAAAATAGCTTATGGTGGTTGGCTTTCCCTAAATTTCTCAAAATGGCATTTCCATCTTACTTTCCTTTGCTCTGTGTGATAATATTGTCTGTTTTATTATTAGGATCTGGCTGCTCTTCCTGAGAAGGATAAGACGCCTATGGCTGAGGGCGGTTTAAACTTGAGTGGGGGTCAGAAGGCACGTGTGGCTCTAGCCAGGTATGTCACACATTTTCTCACTCCCCTTGAGCATCTCTCAACTCCTCAGATGTACACCAGCACCTGTAGTTTAAGCCACGCTGGAGTCCTTACTTGCCCCATGGCTGCTCTTTCCCACAGAACTTTAGGGAAGAGAGTAAATCATATATGTTTTGACATATATGCCACAGATTTGAATGACTGTCAAAACACATTGTTACATCACAGTAGGAAGTTTGTTCTTGGATCTCTTTTGGATTTACATGGCCATAAACTCAATGTTAAAGTTTACAATTCA
Organism: Sinocyclocheilus anophthalmus; assembly: GCA_018155175.1. Taxonomy (NCBI): domain Eukaryota; kingdom Metazoa; phylum Chordata; class Actinopteri; order Cypriniformes; family Cyprinidae; genus Sinocyclocheilus; species Sinocyclocheilus anophthalmus. The sequence goes on along the minus strand of JADLZN010009544.1, from coordinate 166,004 downwards.
ATACAATCTTGCTGCAGCCATAAATAAAATGAGAGTTTGACAAGCTTTTATTGTTTGTACGAAAGCTTCCCTGTGTCAGCACTGTTGTGACATAAGTTTATATTGTTAGTACGTCTTATTATTGTGTGCAGAGTTTACCATATTAAAAGATTCCTTAAAATAGTTTATTAAATAACTTTATTGAATAAACTACATGTTTACCTTGAAATAAACTTAATTTGTATTTAAATTATCAGACTGTCACTAGTTAAAAATAACTATCTGAAAATGTTATTCAGTAATATCATTTTTTTCTGCACAGGGCTATTTACAGAGATGCTGATGTCTACCTACTTGACGCACCATTTACTCACCTGGATATTGCAACAGAAAAAGAAATATTTGACAAGTATGCATATGGATTAATTTAACTAAATATTGAACTACCCCATTTTTATCATGTAGCATTTTGACTTTCATTAATTCTAAGATTGCTTTTTACCTATTTTCCGATACGTGTAGATTGGGGATCAGAATTTCTGTCTGTCCAAATGTAATAAAAACAAATTTTCCACTAAGTGCATAAAACAAAAAAAACATATTTTTAGGATTTCCATCTGAAGTTAATAGAGTGCAACAGTTGGATTCCAGAAGTAAAAATCTTGTTGATTTTAAAAATAATTTGCAATAAAAAATTATAAACGAAGACAGACCTACTATGAGGTTATTAATTGATGGTGTATGCTTTTGTTGAAGGCATCAGCCATGCATTTTTCAACTTATTTTTTAAATAATCATGTTTAACAGTGGAATTCCTGGTAAAAACATTACCTATTATTCTGCAAAAAATCTCCACCAATCAGAGAATTGAAACAAGCTAATTGTACTAGAAGAACTCTTTAGTGCCTATCCAGTCCCATAAAACACTCCAATGACATGATATATAATATATAATAACATTTCCATATGCTCTAAAACTATTTGTATATATACACATATACGTAATATAATCTGCATATACTGTATATAGCTACTATATTGTTTCTAAATGCATTTTCAACATCTTTTAATCAATAGTTTTATATTTTGCAATCATTTTTATTTAGATTGTGTCATTTGCAATGCTTGATGGGATTGTAGTTCTTTCCCTCATTAAAGCAGTTGTCTATCTTTTTGTCTGATTTTCAAATCATTTTTTGCTTCAAATCAAAGTTTGTAATGTTGTGATTCACCGCCTAGTTGCTTGGTTTGGTTAATGGCTTATGACTCTTAAAATAAGACTTTTTGTAAATACTAATGGGAAAAATACTTCAAGAACCAAGTCCACTAAAAAAGTGGGCAGGTACTGTTGTGCTTTATACACAAATATCAAATGAATTATGACTTCTTACCAATGAATGGGACTAAATTGAAAAGAGATGACAACACATACTGTACTGGAGTTAATTTTAGCTCATATGTCAGAAATATTGCTGCATAACCTCATTGTTATTTATTTACCCAGATGTCTGTGTAAGCTGATGGCCTCTAAGACACGCATCTTGGTAACAAATAAGATTGAGCATTTAAAGCGGGCTGATAAGATCCTACTGCTCCACAACGGTGAAAGTTTTTTCTACGGCACCTTTTCAGAGCTTCAGTCAGAACGGCCTGATTTCAGCTCTTTGCTTTTGGGTTTGGAGGCCTATGACAATGTCAGTGCAGAGCGCCGCTGCTCCATCCTCACAGAGACTCTCCACCGCGTCTCGGTGGATGAGAGTGCAGGCATGCGACCTGAACGCTCAGCTTATCGCCAGGTGGCCCCATCCATGCCCATGCACATAGATGAAAGAAAATCTTCAGTTATCGTCAACACTCTTGGAGCAGCTCGTAAGGCATCCTTCATTCAGATACCTGAAGAAGAGGATCGGAGGACATTACCTGACCGGAAGTTCTCCCTGGTACCAGAGAACGAGCTAGTGGATGAGTCCTTTATGGGGAGCGACGTGTATCATAACCACGGAGTGCATATGGCTGGTCAGAGGAGGCAGTCGGTGTTAGCTTTCATGACCAATGCACAAGGCCAGGGCCGTCGTGACCACCTTCAGTCATCTTTCCGCAGACGGCTGTCCGTCGTGCCTCAGAGCGAACTGGCATCTGAGCTGGACATCTATGCTCGCCGTCTGTCAGACAGCACGTATGACATCACCGGGGTCCTAGAGGAAGAGAATATTGAGGTGTGGAAATTTCTTGCACTTACTGCAACATATTACTTTACACACTAGGCTTTAACTTAATCTGATTTGCTTCTCTTTGCAGGCTTGCTTAGTTAATGAAATAGATGAAAAAGAGGAGGTATTTGAAACAACAAAGTGGAACACATACGTCAGATATGTGTCAAATAATAAAAGCCTTCTGTATGTTCTGATCTTCATCTTCCTTGTTGCTGTAATTGAGGTAATCTGATATAATCTGTACTGACATGTTCTGCATTACAAATTAATATTGTTGAGGTGTTATTATTATTAAGATTTTTTTTAAAGAAATCAATTTTATTCAGCAAAGATGCGTTAAGTTGATAAAAAGTGACAGTAAAGACTTCATAAGATTTCAATCATGCTGGTTTCAGTTTGACTCGTTACTTCATCAAGAATCTGAAAAATTCAGCTTTGCCATCACAGATATAAAATAAATTTTATATGCATAAAATACCGTATATTACAATAGAAAACAGTTCATTGAAATTCTTTCAAAAACATAAAAAAAATCACACAGACCCCAAGCTTTTGCACAGTTCTTTTTGAACAGTGTGGATCTAGATTTACTATCCTTAATTTTTTCTTGTGTGTTATTAGGTTGCAGGATCTGTAGCAGGGATTCTTCTGATAACTGAGTAAGTGTTCTTCTTTACCTCATTTTCCAGTGATCTAGTCTTCTAGGCAGAACTAAACTCTTTCGTTGTCAAGCATTCTTCAATAATAATCTGGAGTTCATTTTAATCAATACACAAAATACTGCATTTTCACTTTTTTGTTGCAGTGAACTTTGGAATGAAGAGCATCAACGAGTTGAGCCAAATATGACAAAGTACTCCAACATGTCTTCACCTGGGGAAAAAAATGCCATCATTGTGACTCCGACAGGCAGCTATTACATTCTCTACATCTACGTGGCCACGTCAGAGAGCCTCCTCGCAATGGGATTTTTCCGGGGTCTTCCATTTGTGCACACTATGATCACAATCTCCAAGAAACTGCACCAGAAAATGCTGCATGCTGTTCTCGGTGCACCCATGTCTGTGCTCAATACCATGAAGACAGGTCAGTGTTACGTAAGGCTGAAATAAGTAGAAGTAAACCATATTTCCACCAGTCCAGTTTCTGACTTAATACTTTACCGTTTGTATCCCAATATCATTTTTACAGGTCGAATCATGAATAGGTTCACCAAAGACATGGCCACCATAGACGACATGCTTCCTCTCCTCATGTTTGACTTTGTCCAGGTTTGTGACTCCTTTAAAAACTTTTATTGTCAAAAGCCTTGTTTAAATCTTAATTTGTGTTACGAAGATGAACAAAGGTCTTATGGGTTTTGAATGACATGAGGGTGAGTGATTAATGACAGAATTTTCATTAATAGATGGGTAGATGGATTTCAGCTTAGTGCAGCATTGATCACTTTTGCATCTTGAGGTCTAACCTTTTTCTTCAACGCGGAAGTAAGCCTATGGGTGAGACTTCCGGTTCATTAGCCCCTATAGGTAAATAACGAGGAGAATAACAATGTGCAGTAAACGGTAAAACAGTTTGCACTACAAACCAGTGTGTTCATAATTAAAGATAATACATTAAAATAATATGATAAGACACACCAACTTTCAATATCAAGCAGCTAAACTAACTGTTTTGTTCAGCTAAAAATAGCTGGACGGAGTGGATGCAGATGAGACCGGAAGCCAGACCCATAATTTACAAATGGCCGCGCCCATTTTTTACGACAAGAAAAAGGTGGATAGAGTACAGTTTCTACTCAGTGCTATACAGCATACTAGATGATTAGTGATTAGTAATTTCTCACACACAATATTGCCAGTTCTTCTGGCCAATATTGCCCACACCGTCTGGCAGTATGGAAGAGGTTTAACACTCCTACTAGTGTTTAAACTAAATTAAACTTTTTAAAAATAAAGTGAAAAAGATTTTTTTATGTTTTTGCATTCTGCATTTATTTGATTGAAAATACAGTAAAAAAGTAATATTGTGGAATATTATTGCATTTGTAAAATAATTAATAATGAATATAATATATAATATAATAATACTCATTGAATACATTTTATATTCAATATTATATTATTTTATTGTAATATATTTTTTTTTTCTATTTTAATATATTTTAAGATTTAATTTATTCCTGTGATGGTAAAGCTGCATTTTCACGCATCATTACTCCAGTCTTCATTGTCATGTAATCCTTCAGAAAAAATTCTAATATGCTGACTTGGTGCTCAAGAAAACATTTTGTGATATATATAAAAACAATCGAAAAAAATTTTTCTGAAAAACGTAAATACTTCTATCAGGTGCATCTCAGTAAATTAGAATGTCGTGGAAAAGTTTATTTATTTCAGTAATTCAACTCAATTGTGAAACTCGTGTATTAAATAAATTCAATGCACACAGACTGAAGTAGTTTAAGTCTTTGGTTCTTTTAATTGTGATGATTTTGGCTCACATTTCACAAAAACCCACCAATTCACTATCTCAACAAATTAGAATACTTCATAAAGACCAATACAAAAAGTATGTTCATTTACTGTACAGTACTCAATACTTGGTTGGGCCTCCTTTTGCATGAATGACTGCATCAGTGCGGCGTGGCATGAGACAATCAGCCTGTGGCACTGCTCAAGTGGTATGGAAGCCCAGTTTGCTTTGATAGCGGCCTTCAGGTCATCTGCATTGTTGGTCTGGTGTCTCTCATCTTCCTCTTGACAATACCCCATAGATTCTCTATGGGGTTCAGGTCAGGCGAGTTTGCAGGCCAGTCAAGCACAGTAACACCATGGTTATTGAACCAGCTTTTGGTGCTTTTGGCAGTGTGGGTAGGTGCCAAGTCCTGCTGGAAAATGATATCAGCATCTCCATAAAGCTTGTCAGTAGAAGGAAGCATGAAGTGCTCTAAAAATTCCTGGTAGATGGCTGCGTTGACTGTGGACTTCAAAAAACACAATGGACCAACACCAACAGATGAAATTGCACCCCAAATCATCACGGACTGTTGAAACTTAACACTGGACTTCAAGCTACATGGTTTCTGTGCCTCTCCACTCTTCCTCCAGACTCTGGGACCTTGATTTCCAAATGAAATGCAAAATTTACTTTCATCTGAAAAGAGGACTTTGGTCCACTGTGTTTTCCACTGTGATATTTGGGCTGCCATGATCATCTGCTTGGTTGGTCCACTGTGGTTTTCTGAAGTCCACATCAACGCAGGCCATCTACATGAAATTTTATGAGCACTTCATGCTTCCTTCTGCTGACCCGCTTTTGGAGATGCTGATTTCATTTTCCAGCAGTACTTGGCACCTGCCCACACTGCCAAAAGCACCAAAAGCTGGTTAAATGACCATGGTGTTACTGTGCTTGATTGGCCTGCAAACTGGCCTGACCTGAACCCCAGAGAGAATCTATGGGGTAATGTCAAGAGGAAGATGAGAGACACCATACCCAACAATGCAGATGACCTGAAGGCGCTATCAAAGCAACCTGGGCTTCCATTACACCTGAGCAGTGCCACAAGCTGATTGTCTCCATGCCACGCCGCACTGATGCAGTAATTCATGCAAAAGGAGGCCAACCAAGTATTGAGTACATGTACAGTAAATGAACATAATTTTTCGTAAGGCCAACAATTCACTAAAATGTTTTTTTTATTGGTCTTATGAAGTATTCTAATTTGTTGAGATAGTGAATTGGTGGGTTTTTGTGAAATGTGTTTCAATTAAAAGAACCAAAGACTTAAACTACTTCAGTCTGTGTGCATAGAATTTATTTAATACACGAGTTTCACAATTTGTTGAATTACTGAAATAAATGAACTTTTCCCCGACATTCTAATTTATTGAGATGCACCCTGTATATATATAACAAACCCAATTCCAAAAAAGTTGGGACACTGTACAAATTGTGAGTAAAAAAGGAATGGAATAATTTACAAATCTCATAAACTTTTATTTTATTCACAATAGAATATAGATAACATATCAAATGTTGAAAATGAGACATTTTGAAATGTCATGCCAATATTGGCTCATTTTGGATTTCATGAGCTACAAATTCCAAAAAAGTTGGGACAGGTAGCAATAAGAGGCCGGAAAAGTTAATTGTACATATAAGGAACAGCTGGAGGACCAATTTGCAACTTATTAGGTCAATTTGGCAACATGATTGGGTATAAAAAGATCCTCTCAGAGTGGCAGTGTCTCTCAGTATTCAAGATGGGCAGAGGATCACCAATTCTCCCAATGCTGTGGTGAAAAATAGTGGAGCAATATCAGAAATGAGTTTCTCAGAGAAAAATAGAGAGAGTTTGAAGTTATCATCATCTACATTGCATAATATCATTCAAAGATTCAGAGAATCTGGAACAATATCTGTGCGTAAGGGTCAAGGCTGGAAAACCTTACTGGATGCCCGTGATCTTCGTGCCCTTAGACAGCACTGCATCACATAGGAATGCTACTGTTATGGAAATCACAACATGGGCTCAGGATTACTTCCAGAAAACATTGTCGGTGAATTCAATCCACCGTGCCATTCGCCGTTGCTGGCTAAAACTCTATAGGTCAAAAAAGAAGCCATATCTAAACATGATCCAGAAGCGCAGGCGTTTTCTCTGGGACAAGGCTCATTTAAAATGGACTGTGGAAAAACTGTACTGTGGTCAGACGAATCAAAATTTGAAACTTTTTTGGAAAACTGGGACGATGCCATGGTCCCGTAGAAGACTGAGACTAGGGGGAACAAGTGCACAACGCCAAGTTGTGAGAGGTCGGCGTGCTAAGCCGTTGCAAAGGAAAAAAATGTGCGCAAAATAGGGACAAAATGCTCGGACTCGTACTGGGGTCTACGTAAAGAGGCGTTTATTGGGCCAAAGCACGTAGCGGTGTTGGCTATGGCATACAGAACTGAGCAATATCTACTGACACGAGAATCACGAGACCACCTCGCACCATCAATGCTGAAGGTATATCCAAGTTCTAGAACAACACATGCTCCCATCCAGACGTTGTCTCTTTCAGGGAAGACCTTGCATTTTCCAATTTTGTATTCCAGATCTTTCACCCATAGAAACATTTGGCGCATCATAAAGAGGAAAATGCGACAAAGAAGACCTAAGACAGTTGAGCAAATAGAAGCCTGTATTAGACAAGAATGGGAAAACATTCCTATTCCTAAACTTGAGCAACAGTCCCCAGACGTTTGCAGACTGTTATAAAAAGAGGGGATGCCACACAGTGGTAAACATGGCCTTGTCCCAATTTTTTGAGATGTGTTGATGCCATGAAATTTAAAATCAACTTATTTTTCCCTTAAAATGATACATTTTCTCAGTTTAAACATTTGATATGTCATCTGTTGTATTCTGAATAAAATATTGAAATTTGAAACTTCCACATTGCATTTTGTTTTTATTCACAATTTGTACAGTGTCCCAACTTTTTTGGAATCGGGTTTGTATATCTATATATCACAAATGTTTCTTGAAGCAAATTAAATGGATTAAAACTCAGGTTAATACATCCTTACTGAATAAAATAGTTTTTTTTTTTTTTTAAATAAGCTGAACAAAGACTTTAACATTGCTTTTCTTCTAACAGTTGACTGTGGTGGTGGTTGGGTGTATTCTTGTGGTGTCCATTGTGAGGCCGTACATATTCCTCGCAGCTACTCCCCTGGCCATTATTTTCATTGTGATGAGGAAGTACTTTCTCCGTACAGGTCAACAGCTTAAACAGCTGGAGACAGAAGGTAAGGCCAGATAGTGTGTGCATTCTTTGCATGCAGTTGTTAGATACGTCTGTGCAGTTGGCAAAGGGTTTCCTGACGCACTCGGCGTGCTGGCGTGTGGCTTGTTGCCAGGGAAGAGAAGGCCAGTTAGACAAGGCACTGATGGGAGGTCATTGCTAGGTCCAAAAACAGGGGAGGAGCAGAGGATGGATGATTCAACCAGAAAGAGAAAAGGATATCTCAAAGGAAGCGGCATGGGTGGGAGGTCAGAGCTTTGTTTCTCGACCAATCATCTATGGTCTATTACATCTTTGAATTAGACAGACCCATTTCTGTTGGTCTCTCTGTAACTCAGACAGGAAGAAAACTCCTGTTAGCCTCAATTGTCAACGATCTTCCTACTGTCAGCCTATCCAGAGCCACCGAGACAGCAACTAGGGCTTTCCGTACTTTGTAATACTGGGTTCGCAAAAACCCGACCAGGGATTTCCTCTGCTGCTATCCTGATATCATTCACTCATCATCCACAACTGATGAGCAACAAGCTTCATGGCGGGGATCCCAGAAAACTGTGCAACCCTATTGTTTTTCAGACAAGAGGAACTAAAGGCATTGTCTTGTCTATAGAAATGGAAAGGAATGTTGCAAGGAAAGCCATGGTGAATGAGAAAAATGTGATGATTTAATGATATCATGGGTAGCTGAACTTGTGGATTAGTTCATTTTGTTTATGAGGTCATAACAAAGGACAGAGGGCAGGACTTTTATTTATTTCTTCCTTCCTTTTCCTGACCCCTTCTGCTATTGGAAATGTGTGGTACAGATGATGGCAAAATACAAATGCTTGATATTGACAGTTAAAGGTAGTAGTTGACCGAAAATTTGATGCTTATAGTTATATATAGCTTACATATATATACTTGTGTGTATAAATATATATATATTATATATAGATATACTATATATCAATACACACAATACTTTCCCAGAATTTTTTACTTGTGTTGAATTTCTGTGTCAGTTCAATTTCATACTCCTACTCATTCATTACCATTTAAAAGTTAAATATTTTTAATGTTTTTGAATTAAGTCTCTTATGCTCACCCAGGCTGCCTTTATTTGATTTAAATTCTGTAAAAATATTATTGTGAAAAATTCTGCCAATGTAAAACTTTTTTTTTTGTAATACATTCTAAAATGTGATGTGATGGCCAAGCTGAATTTTCAGCATCATTACTCCCTCTTCAGGGTCACATGCTCCTTCAGAAATCATTCTAATATGCTGATTTTCCTCTTAAGAAATTTGTATTATTGTCAAATTTGAAAACAGTTGCTTAATATTTTTGTTGAAACTGTGATACATTTTTTTTCAGAATTCTTTGATGAATAGAAAGTTCAAACTTTGTTCAAACAGTTCAAATATTCAAACATTTATTTGGAATAAAATAGTTTTGTACATTACTCCTGTGCTGTAAATACCTTTACTGTCACTTTTGATCTATTTAATGTGTCCTTGCTGAATAAAAGTATAAATTATTATCATAAATTATCATTTATATAGAGAAGGGTGGTGTCAAGCCCCAAAATATCAAAAAATCAGCCTGTAGACCAAAATGAAGTTTGATGTGGGTGCTACACTGGAGGAATGCACTGAATGACTCTTTTGCTTTGTTTGTCACACAAAGCTATTGCTTCAGAAGATTTCAAATGAAATGAATATACATTGTTGACATCTTCAATTCTTCTCTCATCATAGCTCGTAGCCCCATTTTCTCCCACCTCATCATCTCACTGAAGGGTTTGTGGACCATCAGGGCCTTTGAGCGGCAGGCCTACTTCGAGAACCTGTTCCACAAGACCCTCAACACCCACACAGCCACCTGGTTCCTCTACCTGTCGACCCTACGATGGTTCCTCTTCCGCTCAGACATCATCTTTGTGTTCTTTTTCACGCTGACCGCCTGGATTGCGGTAGGAACCAACCGTAAGAGCACTCCTCCATCTGTATCTAGGCAAGAGTGAACCGAGTGAACAGGAGAGCATGTGAAAAAAAGTGAAAAGTAGCGTGATATGTGGCCAAGTATGGTGACCCATACTCAGAATTAGTGCTCTGCATTTATCCCATCCAAAGTGTGCACACACACCACACACACCCGGAGCAGTGGGCAGCCATTTTTTTGCTGTGGTGCCCAGGGAGCAGTTGGGGGTTCGGTGCCTTGCTCAAGGGCACCTCAGTCGTGGTATTGAAGGTGGGAGAGAGCGCTGTACATTCACTCCCCCCACCTACAATCCCTGCCGGTACGAGACTCGAACCCACAACCTTTGGGTTACGAGGCCAACTCTCTAACCATTAGGCCACGACTTCCACGACTGTGAGTGGATGCCACTGTTTATTTGACGGTTCTCTGTGGGTCCAAAAAGTCAATGAACGCTTGATCTAGTGGGTTTTACAGACAATTGGTTTTATTAAGAGGTAATTGTGAGCAGTGCTTGGAAAATGCCTTTGAAGTGTAGAAGTGAGGTCATTGTGAGCAACCTTGTACTAGATGTTTATACTTGCTTGTTGGTGCATGTGAATGTGTGTGCGTTATTCCACAGAGGATAAACCGGGCGAGATTGGTATCGTCATATGCCTGGCAATGCTCATTCTAGGCACCTTCCAGTGGTGTGTTGCCACCAGCATTGCGGTAGATGGAATGGTACGTGCCTTTTTGGTTTTACTCCCTGAAAACTGCATGTTTTTCAGTTGTTCTTAACTGCAGAAATTTTCCTGTTCTGATATGCTGTCGAAAATATTGTCTGAGTGAGTTTTTTTTAAGTCAGAGCAACACTGATGGGGCTTATCAAGGTGCAGAACGTTTTGTTTTCCCTCACTATGACCCTATCAGGAGAATAGTTTACAATCACACTGATACGCATTTATACAGTAGTGGCGCTTTATTTTTGCCACATGGTGTAACTGTGTGCGCATTTGTACTCGCACACACAAACACAGAGGCTAAGCATCATTTAAAGACTAAACAAACCACATGCAGCTTGGACCTCAGCGGACTTGATTACATCATAGCTCTTCTAATCCTTCTTCCTCCAGATGCGATCCGTTGACCGGGTTTTTAAGTTCATCGACCTACCGTCTGAGACACCCAAACCGGACAAAAGCAAATACTCAGATCTGATTATCGAGAATGTCGATGCACGGGCCGACTCAAGCTGGCCCAACCGCAGTCAGATCGATGTGCAGAATTTAACAGTCAAATACACAGAAGGGGGTCACGCTGTCCTTAAGAACCTCTCCTTCACTGTGGAGGGTGGACAGAGGGTACGTACAAGCAATTTCCAGGCTTAAACTCCTCTTTAAAATGCAAGTGTTACACAGTTTCAGAAAAATAAATGCTAACATGCAAACCTTTCATCAAATTGTGCATTCTGTAAAAAAGTTGTCTCACAGCATGACATTACAATGGGCTATAGCTTGAATTATGCTATGCTTTTAAACAGTAGGGTCTAAAAGTCAAATATTATCAGTTAAAATGCTTAATATTTACATTACGTATTTTCTGCATCACATTTGACCTTTTGTGTAAAGGAGTTTAGGAGTTCAGTGTCTCAGATTTGTTTTAGATTTGATTAGTGGCCTAGAAATGGAAATATAGAATCTAGAATTGGAAATATTTCTTATTTATTTTAGGTCTTAAATTTTTGTTTTGTTTTATATTTTCCAAAATCTTAAAACTTAATTTTTATTTCCAGGTTTAAATTATATTTTCAATCCCAGAGCTTTAATTTGTGGATGTTTGCGTTGTACTGCCCTACAAAGGCGAAATGCAGTAACTACACCAACACCAAAACTGATTTTTAAATCAATTTTCTATATATCTTTTTCAAAATCTGAGCATAATTGTGCCAAGTCACGGAACTTGATTTCGGTTTTGACAAAGTTACTGCATTTTGCCTTTGTACAAAAATGTAGGCGATGGGCAACTAAAGAGTCTCATGTGATCAGCCTTATATCTTTTTCACATTCATTTCTATGAGTTCTGTGATGTATCCATGTGAGACTGGCTTCTTGTCCAAGCTTCTAACAGAATATGTTCCATGTATTGCTGAAGATGCACTTCTATAGCATGGAAATCTGTTTACTGGTTTTGTTTTATTGTGAAATTTCAGGTCAGATTGATCATCTTTTTCAGGTGGGTATCTTGGGCCGAACAGGTTCTGGGAAGAGTTCTCTGTTCAATGCTCTCTTGAAGCTGGTTTACACAGATGGTGATATCTCCATCGACGGGGTCAACTGGAACAAAATGCCACTTCAGAAGTGGAGGAAAGCCTTTGGTGTGATGCCTCAGGTAACAGCGGTTCTGGGAACAGCTTTTATCCTCTCTCTTCATAACCTCTCATGATATATTTTTGTAAATATCTCCTTCCACACCACCACAGAAAGTCTTCATCTTTACGGGACCATTCCGCATGAACCTTGACCCTTACGGTTGTCATAGTGATGAGGAGCTGTGGCGGGTCACGGAGGAGGTGGGTGTCTTAGCTGCAGGGGTCCAGAGCAAATGATCAATGACTGTGAGGTCAAGTGGTTTCATGACCCTTTTTTCCAGAGCAATTCAAAGAAACTGGAAAAGCATCGTCTCTACTGCTGGGACTATGGCAACACTTTATTTGCCACTGAGCACTTAAGGGTGAAGGGTGTAATTCGTAATTCAGACAACAAATTTCTAACAACCTGGGTTTCAAACAGCAATGGCTTAACCATTGGTTAAGCCAACGATGTTATGCTGGAAAATGATTATATTTGTAAATTAAAATGATTTAAAATAATATTAATAATAAAGACCAGAAATAGTATAGACAGCAAATAGTCAATTCACTATAAAACTATAAAAATGAAACAAAATAAATTAAATATTATAAATGTATTAAAAATAAAAATAGCTTAAAAGGAATAATTAAACATAAAATAAAATTATGAATAAAAATTAAAAACATTTACAATAAACTTCAAGTACAAATTAAATATTAGCTTTCTTAGCTAGCTATACACTTTCTATACCTAACAATTTTATGACAGAATCACCATCAAGGATTTCCAAGAATTCATAAGACACTAAATCTAAACTGACCAAAACATGCCACTTTTTTCTTTGACTAAAAGAAGTGCATTATTTTATATGCAATGTTTCGGTCATCTGCTATTCGTCAGCCATTTCAAAAAAGCTTTTCTTATTTTGAACTGTTTGAACTTTTCTTAATTCCTGCCGTAGGTTGGATGACTGAAACATGAGGCCATCTGGCTATCCATTGTGAAAGGCCAGGACTTTTTTTGTGAACCAGCAATTATATGCTTAACCTCTAAATGTTGTCATGTCGGGCACAGAAATTACACACTTTGTCTTGTTCCCTTGTTCTTAAGTTATAATTTAGGTGTAATTTTTATGACAACATTTAAATTCTATATCATTTCTATTTTTAGTAAAAATATTATTCATTTAATGAAGGCAGAACATTGTCTAAAATATGGTGAATGCTAGAGGTAATATACAGTATAAGTGACCAGTATGATCAACATAGCAATCCTTATGAATCATCTAGCGAACTGTGTATGTACTGCTCTCCTCTTGTAAAATACATAGACACTTTGCTGAAAGTATTTGCTTGATTTACAGTTATTTCTGTGTTCATGTGTGAAGGTCGGTCTTAAGACAGTGATTGAGCAGTTTCCAGACAAACTGGACTTCCAGCTGGAATACGGAGGCTATGTACTGAGTAACGGCCACAAACAGCTCATCTGTCTGGCTCGCTCTATCCTCAGCGGAGCCCGCATCCTCCTCCTGGATGAGCCTAGTGCCCACCTTGATCCAATGTGAGTCCCACTCCCAACACCACTGGCTGTCAAGTCCAAGTACAATGAATTCAAATCATGGTAAATAATGGTGGCTTTGCTTTGTCTTTGTTTTAAGAACAATAAAGGTGTTAAAGAAGACATTACGACAGTCTTTCTCCACATGCACTATATTACTGTCTGAACACAAAGTGGAACCGCTGCTCGAGTGCCAGTCTTTCTTGGTAAGGCTCTTGCTTTACCTCTCTCCCATCAACACCAACTTAAATGTCTTATTGTTTACATTTTTACTGTTATTTGTACTGGAGACAAAAAGGCCACATAAATTAAAAGCTGTAAGGATCACTAGTTGCACCCGACAACAGCAAAAATATTGAGTGAGCATTTTTGTATTTCAGAAATTTCTGTCAGGTAGTAGGGACAATTTATGTGTGGTTTTCAAAAAAGGCAAACATGCACTACTGTTTAAAAGTTTGGGGTCAGTACGATGTAAAAATTAAATGCAATTAATACTTTTATTCAGCGAGGAGGATCCGTTAAATTGAAAAGTGACAGTAAAGACAGTAAATTGTTACAAAATATTTCTAATTCAAAATAATGCTGTTCTTTTGAACTGTATTTTCATCAAAGAATTCTGAAAAAAAAGTATCATGGTTTCAACAAATATTCTAAGCAGCACAACTGTTTTCAATACTGATAATAAGAAATGTTTTTGAGCAACAAATCAGCATAATAGAATGATTTCTGAAAGTGGCACTAAAGACAGGCAGCTTTTTTAATTACAGGAATAAATGTTATTTTAAAATATATTAAAATAGCAAAGTTATTTTAAACTGTTATAATATTTCACAATATTACAGTTTTTCCTATATTTTGATCAAATAAATGTAACCTTGGTGTGCATAAGAGAGACTTCTTAAAAAAAAAAAAAAAAGCTTTAGCAGAGCTACTGTAAAAATATATTTTTCAGTTTGTCCTTGACTCCTCTTATCTCTGTTGCAGATGATGGACAAGGGTCAGGTGAAGACCTACGATTCCATTCAGAAGCTGCTGAATGAGACCAGTCATCTAAAGCAGGCCATAAGTCCAGCCGAGCGCCTCAAACTCTTCCCTCGCCGGAACTCTAGCATGCGCGGCCCTCAATCCAAACTCAGCTCTGTTACGCAGACACTGCAAGAGGAGGCAGAGGACAATATCCAAGACACTCGCCTCTGAGCGTCTCAAACTGGAATTCATACAGAAACAATCAAGCTTACAATGGTCTCCAAATGGTACATTATATTGGATGACCTTTCATCAGAACATTTGACATTTATTATGAAAAAGATATGTATTTTTTCTAGGTACTCAATATCCTCTCACAATGGGACACAGCGAGGCCAGGAATAATTGAACACTGTAAAAATTGTATAATGTAACTTTTATGATTTATCTCAAATCAAATGTATTCTCTTATTTTTCTCTGAACATTTAATTTATTGTTAACGTGTGACCAACGTCTGGCATCCTTTGAAAGTGCAGCAAAATGAGATCATATGAATCATGTAAATGGCAGAACAATTACTCTGTTTTCTGTATGAGTTTCATCGAATTAGGAAAGGCACAAACAAAAACATTGATTATTTTAAAGTGTAAATATATATACTTTTCTGTGAAACAAATATATTTTTCAAGACTACGCTTCTCTCGTTTTTTTTTCTTTTTCTGTGTGGTCACCAGGAATGACCTCATTCCACTCTTATCTTGTGTTATAGTGAGAAGCTTCAGAGGACAGGACACAGAAACATAGCTGGTGATAAACGATTCCAGCTGAATGATTCGGTTTCAAACCAACACAATGTTAGCATTAGCTGTGTGGAGAAAGAAAAGCCAAGCGCTGAGGTGATGTCTAGGATAGTGCATTTTTAATTATTGTGCTTGGAGGAAACAAGACAATCTCTCTGAACCTCATCCGACAACTATAATACATTTAAACATCAGAGGTCGACTAGAATCTCTTCTGTACATATGAGCAATACTGACTTTAAAATAATACTTGTTTATCCTAACTGTTCAATATAGAAGACAAACGAAAAGCGACCGATAATGCTCGCCGTTTCCGATTTCATAGTTGGGTTTCACAAAGTCAAAGTTCAAGCCAGACACTGAGCACGCATGAGAGTAATTGAAAATACTAATTATGGCTTAACGGACAAAAAACTAAATATCCTGTGTTCGCAATGGTGGTACTTATTGCCACATTCAGTTTGTGAAAAAATATGAACCAAAATTTAATATTCCAAACAATATATACACCTCATTTTCCCTTCAATATTCCTCCAATGTACAAGCGCAATATCACTCTCTCACACACACACACACACACACACACACACACACACACTAATCTATACATCATTTAAGTTCCCAGTCCTTATTTACACATATTTGGTAAAACCCTGATTTCGACAGTTTTTAAAACTCACCTTTCACTTATTTAAACGTAAAACACGATTGATTGCAAATACCAAAGAGCAAAAAGACTACCAGCTCTTACTTTGATCCAAAACATTTGACCTAAAAGGCAAATTGTAAAGTGTTCAAGCAGTCTTCCTGTTAGTTCATCGTACTTGTTTTTCCTCAAAGTTTCATTACTTAAACAGTTGAATATATTAAAACTATGGTCCCAAAGTACACAATGTAATATAGTGTAACAAGTATGGACAACATGTACAAATACTAAAATGCTGCCAGTAACCAAACTTCACAACATAGATGTTGATAACAGACTAAGGGCAGTGGGAGGTGTCTATCCATGGTTACTGTAGTTTTCATTAGAGTTGGGGTCCAGGAAGCAGATGTTGTCTTGTGAGAAGTTGTTGCTGTTGTTATGGGATGGGGGCTGCCTTGCTCTGCTAGGGTTGCTGCTGTGACTCTGAAGGGAACTGCTGCTGGTGGCGTTCACCTGCTGAGCCCCTCTGCTGCTGGGGACGGGCAGATGCGATCTGGGTCTCGTCACTCGCTGAGGAGAAGCATGACTACCGTCGATCTTTACACAGACAGCAATATACAAAAAACAAACGTATTTTTAACAAAAACAGAGAATGCACCTTATAGATGTGCTTTGTTACAAAAACCAGCAATCATGCTGTTTACTTTCGGAACCTGACTGTGGTGCTCTATTTGTGCACTTTACATAGAGCATTCTATATTGTTTATTGATGAGGCTCCATAACAGTTAGGATGTTGCCTTAGAGGGCAGCTACTTATGTAGTTGGCTCAGTAGGCTTTGGAACAGAGCCATGGTGTTTTATCAAAGGCTTGCCTTCTGTGGTGGAGGATGGGTCATATCCACAGCACTCTCTGTTGTAACAGGATTTGTTTGGGGCTGCGTGACCTTGCCATCACTCCTCTGAGGACTGGGTGGAATCGAGTCTGGAAGCATGATGAAGTCCTCTTTAAAAAGAGCAATCTGTACCAGGTAAAAGAGGAAACAAACACAGCTCGTCAATTCCTAGAAACTGCAAGGCCATGTGCTAAACTGTGCCAGACTGTTTGTGTAGGTTGAACAGAAAGTCTCTAAGAGAAGCTCAAGCGGGTGTTTTTTTTTTTTTTGGAGTTTGCACAGACTAAATCTGTGACTAGAGGATTAAAGCAGCATTATGATGATTTCTGAAGGATCAAGTGACACTGAAGGCCGGAGTTATGGCTTCTAAAAATACACCTTTCCATCACAGGAATAAATTACATTTTTAAATATATTAAAATAGAAAACATTTATTTTAAACTCTAATAATATTTCACAAAAATTCTGCATTTACTGTATTTTGGATTAAATAAATGTTACCTTTGTGAGCATAAGAGAGTTTTTAAAAACAATTAACGACCCCAAACTTTTGAGCAGCTGAATATGTGAGTATTAATGTCTATTACCTTGCTTATGTCTGGCTCAGATTTGCTAGCGCACATGGTCTGGAGTTCTCTGATGAGATCCGTCTCATCATCAGAGCAGAGAGACAGACCCACAGCAACTCCATCACTGAGTCTGCAGGAACTGACAATACATACATGTACATAATCATTGAATAACACTGCCATCTGCTGGTAGTACGAACATAAGTTCTGGGCACATAAGAAACACACCTTGAATTGACATTTGACATTGGGTGAGTGCTTGAATTGGCCAGAGATCCTTTATAATAAGAATAAAAAACATAGATTATTCAGAAAATGTAATATAAATAGAATACCAACAGTAGCTTGTTGTTACTGAAGCAGAACTGCATATACTGCAAAATCGAAGCAATCGGTTACACCTCACCTTCTCTTAAAGAGCAGCAAGAGCTCCTCCCAGAGGCGGGGCTTCCTTTCTTCCTTGGACTGGTATTGGCTCGTCTCCAAGCCCCATTATCACGTCCTTTTCTGCCACCTTTCCTGTAGGTGGAGCCAATGGTGGAAAGAGGGAAACATCCTCCCTGGAACTCGGGTAAGAACCTGTTAATCTCTAACCACAGAAACGGAAAAGAGTCAAATTTGTTTTCAATAAGTACCAATAATGACTACACTGAAAGATTTAATGGCTGACGGTCAGTGTTATTAAAGCTACTTTGCTACTTTTTGCCCAGTACTGAAATAGCTGCATTTTTGTGAAATTATCTGAGCTACTGTCACACTACTGATAAATGTAGTTACATTAGTAGCAACATTTAGTTCAATGTGTTCCTCAACACTTTTGATGGTGCTGTACCTGTTCTGGGCAGTGGGCAGCCTTGCAGAACAGCCTTATTCAGCAGGATATTGAGAGCTGCTTTGACTACTGCTCTCTGACCTGGACTCAGTCCTTTGTTGTTGGGAGACTGTCGTTGGGAGGGAGAGCGTTTGGCTGTTACTCTAGATATAACAGCATCCTCGACCCGTGGAACTATCACTGCATTCCAAAGCCTCACCAACCACCTGAACACAAAGACACATGGACCAATATTAACAAATAATACTGCCTGACCTGTCATAGGAAATAATATAAATATCATTATTATTTAAGTTTAATTTAATTCAAATTCATGTAGTGTAAAAAATACAGATTTTTCTATACACATTGATTCTGAATATTCAAAACCGTTTCAATACTTTCTGCAGTATCGATACAAGGTAGCAGTTGTGATTTGTCATTCTCTCTTCTCTCCAACAGTGAGTTGACACACACCACACTGTATTTTAATTAAATAAGTATATAGTCCGTCGCACTGTGTGTTTTAGAGCTTTCACTATAATCATTTACAAATATGCAGCTCATGGTCCTGTTTTATTACGATAGTAATATATTTTTAATAATAATATATTAGTTAGTAGTAGTCCCATCTCCTATTAGGGCTTGAGGAATCTCAGACAACAGTTTCAGCTGATAAGAAGATATTTTATTTTGGTCAAAAATATATTAACCTAGATAATTTTCCAATTTTCTCCCAAGGTATCGAAAATGTTATCAAATATTTTTCAAAGAACTGTATTGAAGTTAGAAATTCCAGTATCGTGACAACACTAGATTGACATACTTGGGAATGGCCTGAGTCTGTTCTGCATTCACAGGGCAGGAGAGGAAGATATAGGGTCCCAACAAGGCTTCTGAGGTCCCCAGACGCGTCAGGCAGGCGTTGAGCTGGTGCCACACTGAGCACACCCAAGAAAGCAATTTGTGTACAGGATCATCAGATGTCCAGCACTGGCCCTGAGCCTGTATAGCCATAGAAAAACTTGATTAAAGTTTTTGTAACGAAAATTACTTCATTTACTCTCATTCCAAACCCATATTTTCTTTCATTTGTCACAAAAGGAGCAATTTTGAACAATGTACTGTTAATGATGCAAAGCACCAAAAACCATCATTAAAGTGGTCCTTTAATCCTGAAATCTACTTTAGGCTTCATGAGATTCCATGAAAGAAATAACAAGTAGCCCCATTTGTAAAAGAATTATTCTTTTGATTCAGATCTTTTCAATGAATCAACTGATCCATTCCACAGGTCCAACTCACTCAGTGTTGAGGTTAACAGCTAACTGGAGGGGAAGATTAAGATTATTTTGGTCTATTTCTTACTTAATATCAAAACAAACAAAAAAAACAACAAAAAAACCATTTTGAAGTCTCGATGTTTATTTGAATGATTCAGCAGTCACATGGTACACTCTGATCTAAACTACACTAAATATACTAAATGATCTTAACTAAATTTAGAGCTGAACTGCTATTCTGGTGGTCTTCCCTGCAGCCTATTAGATAATGAGCAGGGCTGACCTTGTGAAGGAGTTTTCTGCGTAGATGACGTCCCAGCATGCCATTGAGGGGCTCGGTGTCCCAGCGCAGCTGAACCCAGCGGAAGTGCTGCTGTAATCGTAGCTCAGCACCCTGTAGGCGAGGTTTGGCCAGTGTGCCAATCAAAAAGCTCCTTTCACGGAAATAGTAAAGCCCATCGTGACCTGTCCGTCAACACGAGGAGAAAAGAGTTGAACCGAACCACTCTTTCAGGTACATTGGCTATTCCAGCTCTGCTGCATCTGTATGGATGAGTCTCACCATGGTTGAGGGAGAGGGAATAGACAGATCCTCGGTTCTCCAGGGCTTCACACAGGTCTCCCAGGAGGTGGCTGAGAGAGTGGGCTCTCTGCAGACCCTCCAGAACCACCACAACACAACGCCCAGTGCTGCCTTCATGCAAAGACACCAGGAACCCTGATATACACAACACAACTCGATCAGTACCAGACAAACCACTAACATTCAAAGATGTAATTATTCAAGGAATATTCTAGCTGTAAAGTTGTTATAGGTTTTAGGCATTATGTTGCAACAAAAAAGGTTAGTAAGTGATTTTTAACGTTTAACAGCTTTTTGTTCAGGTATGGTGGCTATACTATTGAAACAGCGAGTATTTTTTTACATTTACAAATTTGCCACATTCACTTCTAGTGCAAGTGCTCATTGTAACCAAGATTTTTATTTTTATAAGGTACAGGCCAAAGGCATGCAAAATCATCAGTGGCCAAAAATAATCATATTGAGTGTCGCAGAATAATCATAGTAATTTCTAAACATTTCAGATTCAACACAGAATAAAACGTTTTGATCTTGTTTCTAGGGGTCTGCTATCTTCTTCCTCTGCTCCTTTACCTACATCATCACCTGAGAAACATGACTCCTTGACACAGCGCTGCATGATTGAAGAGGCTCTTACCACAGTTGATGAAGATCTCCAGCAGGTGCTCTTTTGATAGACTCTCATCTATCTCCACCCTGACAACATCACAGCCAATCCCCTGGGCCTCCTGTCTGTGCTGAGAACACACAAACACAGGTGCATCATAAACATCATGACTAGTACATATGGACGCCCACAGTACATGAGACAAACGAGACACTAATCATTAACAATTCTTTTGATAGCAGGATTTGAAAGAAACATTTGTTATTATCATCAATATTGAAATTAGCTGTGCGGCTTAATATTTTTATGGAACCTGTAATGCTTTTTTTTCAGTATTCTTTGATGAATAGAAAGATCAAAAGAATATATTTAAATATTCATTTTTGTAACATTATGAATGTTTTACAGTCACTTTCAATTTTTAATGCATCCTTGCTGAATAAAAATATTAATTTCTTTCTTTCTTTCTAAATAAATAAATAATACTGACCACAAATGTTTGAAAAGTAGTGTATGCATTTGAATACATTTCATAAATGTATTGTACTTTGTGTATGAAACTGTATTGTATTTAGGCCTCCTCATATATTCGGTGTTTAATGTTCAAAAACCTTCAAAAGCATGAAATTTAAAAGTGATTCTTTAAAGGAACACTCCACTATTTTTGAAAATAGGCTACTTTTCCAACTCCCCTAGAGTTAAACATTTGAGTTTTACCGTTTTCTAATCCATTCAACCAATCTCTTGTCTGGCGGTAGCACTTTTAGCTGTAGCTTAGCATAGATCATTGAATCTGATTAGACCGTTAGCATCTCGCTCAAAAATGACCAAAGAGTTTCTATATTTTTCCTATTTAAAACTGGACTCTTCTGTAGTTACATCGTGTACTAAGACCGACGGAAAATGAAAAGTTGCGATTTTCTAGGCCGATATGGCTAGGAACTATACTCTCATTCCGGCGTAATAATCAAGGAACTTTGCTGCCGTACCATGGGTGCAGCAGGCGCAATGATATTACGCAGCACCTGAAAATAGTCCCCAGCACGCTCCCTGTGCAAGCAGGTGGTCAAGTTAGTTATGTTGACGGAAGTTAGCCTATTTTCAGGCGCTGCGTAATATCATTCCGCCTGCTGCACCCAGGGAAAATGAGCCTATTTTCAAAAATAGTGGAGTGTTCCTTTAAGTTTTAAATGAACAAAAATGCATGCAATTATTTGTGTTTTACATTTCATCCACAGAGTTAAAAACTAATATTTAACTGATAATAGTTACCTTGATATAATGAGAGATCTGGTTGGCGATGTACTCCTGAAAGCTGCCCTCCAGCCCGTGGAAGATGACGTTATGGTACTGTTCCACCTGATCACAGGTAAAAACACAATCGAGTTCATCAAAACGCACTATCAGCACATGTATTATTCATTTAGACCTGCTTCATTTTATAATTCATGCCAAAAATTGTATTTATGCGTGACTTTATGCAGGCTTGATTACTCAAGTGTCTTGGAGGGTGTTTTGCTCTCTTAAGTTACTGCTTGTTGCACTGCATGTATCTTCTATTACAACATTTTAAAACACAAATAGTATCTGTTGCCCCAAGGTGCCAAACTGGTGGTGGAGGCTCAAAGAATGTTGTTTTGGTCCCATGGTATTATAAGGCCTTGTTTCTCTCAGCACTCTTTATCCAAACTTTAAAAGATCATCCAGAGAAACATGCTAAAAAAACTCTCATCTAGAGAGACATGCTAAAAAACTCTCTTTGATGTGGTGCGAGTTAGCGTACCAGACGGACATAGTTCTGCAGCAGCTGTAGCGGGATCAGGGAGTCGTAAGTCATCTCATCCAGAGTGCACTCTGACAGGCCTGACAGAAAGCAAAATCATAGCAGCCATGAACCATAAATCAAACCTACACAGTTAATCAAAGAGCACACAGAGGCCATGGGAGATCAGGAGATCTGCGTGAAATGGATTTGAGCAAGGGCTTTACAGAGTTGTTTTGACGTGCCATTGCATGAGATGGAATATTCTGGAGCCTGGCTGAACATCAGGGTCATGTGATGAAGAGGAGCAGAGCGTGGCTATTCATTAAAGTGTGGAAACCCAAGAGATCTGCTGATCTGCTGAGTACATCTTTCTCCTTTACCAAGAGAATCTCTTATACACAATGTGATGCATTTTACAAAATACCTGATATATTATCAAAATATAATACATCACAATAAGGTTCAATTTGTTAATATTAGTTATAATGCATTACATATTACGATCTATAACCAATACTTTTATACCGTTTATTAATCTAATTTAATGTTAATTTCTACATATACTAATACATTTTTTAACACTTAAGGTTGTAATATACAAGTTGTATCATTCAAATGTTTGGGGTCAGCAAGATTTAGTTTTTTCATAAGAAATAAAACTTTATTCAGCAAAGATCCATTCAAGTATTCAAAAGTGACAGTTTCAAAAAACGATTCAAATCAATGTTGTTCTTTCTTTTTATTCATTAAAGAATCCAAAGCGACTTACAAATGAAGGTAATGGAAGCAATCCAAACAACAAAACAAAACAGCAACAATATATGTGCAATATATAACAATATATAATATAAGTGTTGTGACAAATCCCTGGTTAGTCAAATGCAGTACACCTATCAAGGTTTTTCTTTTAATAATAAATAAACAGAATAAAAAGAGATAGAATAGTTAGAGCTAGTGTTAAAGTGTCAAGTTATTATTATTATTTTATTATTTTATAAGAAAATAAGTAGATAGAATAGAAAAAGAATAGAGAATTTTTATAGGAACAGTGTTTCGTATGATTTTTTTTTAATGTTGTCAGATTTTTTAATGTAGTAACTATCTTATGCACCCACGGCGGCATTTTATTTCATTCCCTTCAAAGCCTTACAGCAATAGTTAAAAACGATACAAGTTTGAAATTTACATAAAAAAAAAAATATATATATATTTTCTATTTGAATATATTTTAAAATGTAAAGGAAAAAAAGTTTGAAAGAGACTGAAAGCCCACCTTTAAGATGTATGGTAATACGTTGGCTCAGACGCTTCCGAACGAGGTCCCAAGGAGACTGAGGCAGCTCCTGCCCTGGCAACCATTCAGCATCACCTGAAATACGCGCGTAAAGATAACAGTTTAACAAGAGGATTCATTTAGGAAAGAGAGGTACATCGGCTAGATTTATGTGTCCGCCTATGGTGAAAGACATGGATGTGTAATCCTAACTGACATGGGAGTGGTTTTCATCTACAGTAATCATGTATGTCAAACTTGAGAGCTATGATCAATCAGCTTTTATCCTGCAAATCCTCTTCTCACTCTCTTTCCTGTCTGTCAGTCTCCTCTTGTTTTGTGTCAGGAATAGTAGATAGTCATCACGTTGCTCTCTGTAGGCCAAATAGCTTCCTTTTGACATCTCTTAGTGTTTGAAAACATCTTGTCTTAAGGGAGGAGTTGAGTGTAAACAAAAAAAAGAAGTGATGAGAGAAAGAGTAAAAAAGAGAGAGGGAGAAGGCCAGAGGGGTGTGAAAGAAATAAGTGAGAACTTGGAGAAGGCTAGTTTATTTTCAGCAGCCCTGCATGACAATCCTCGGGTCGAGCCAAGCTCAGTTAGTCCCCTGTCCCACGTCCTTCCCTACTTGGCCCACTGTGCTGTTGGACAACACCCAAGAGAAAAGCCATTTTAAATTCATGCTCACTAGAGCCAGTGTCAGGATAACGACTGAAGAGCCTACACAAGTAGATAGTAATAGCACGTTTGTGTGAATGTGATTGTGTGAATTCAAATCATACTAGTGACGATTTGATTATATATAGATAAGAGATATATATACTAGGACTTCCTGCAAATAGAAATATCTAAACATGAAAATCTCTAAAACAAATCATTGTTAGTCACTATTGCCAAAGCTACATGAAGCTAATATAAATATAGACTATAACAGTGCAAGCGTAGCCGATTTCTATTTAGGCTATAACTACAAGTGTTTGCAGCATTGACAAGCAGTGCTGAAATTGTGTGCTCATGAATCCTCTCATTTTAACACACGAATTGTAGACATTTTGAAAGATTCATTATGCATATATTTATGTGTTATAACAGAGATTTGTGAGATCGCGATGAACTTTTGAAGAGGAAGATGAGAGTACTTTTAGAGATTATAAATGCAGCGCTCTTTGCTGGCGTTCTGCCATGCCAAACCATGCACGCAACAGCCACTCGCTTTAGTTAAAAAGAACAGTGTTCTATGAATGTTGATGCTTTAAAAACAAATATTTATCGGGAGTGTGTATGCTGAGATTTCATAAATTTCGTGGAGAAAAAAGTAACGTAACTAGTAATGTAACTAATTACTAATTACTTTTGAAATAAAAAGTAATCAGAACAGTAACGTGATTACTTTAAAAGGAGTAATCAGTAATCCGTAAGTTGATTACATTTTCAGTAGTACTTGCCCAAGCCCAAACAAAACGTGGGGATGATAATATTACACTATATTACCCGTTTTCAGTATTGTTGATCAAATAAATGCAGCCTTGGTCAGCATAAGAGACATCTTTCAAAAACATTTAAAAAAATCTTATTAAACTCTTTTAAATGCTAGTGCATTTACATTTACTTTTGGTTTTGGGGTGAATTTTCATGAGATATTTGTAATATTATTATTATTATTATTAAACACAACACATAACACCTAAAGTTATGGAGAGAATCAAGTTAAATAGACACAAATTAATCTGAATTTCTAGGCAAGTACCTAGTTACACTGTAAGATATACAGTAGATGTGTTTACCTATAATTACAGAGGCCATGCTGTTAGAAGAGAGCCCCAAAGTGTCTGCCCTGCCCAGAGCTTCCTCCAGTTCCCAGCTCCCACAAATTAGCTGGAGGTGACTGGTCAGCAGATGACTCAAGCGTCCTGTTAGTTCTTCCGCTAGTCTGGCGCTGATTGTAACTTTGGGGGGGGGGGGCCAACCGCCAGCCATCCTCACAGGAGATCCCCAGGGGCAAATACCTCCATTGAGCTCTTGCACCTGTAACACCTAGTACCAGCTTAATTAGGGTAGAAACAAAGTTACCATGGTAATGCAGTGGTCCACTTAAGGGTTAGTCACCCAAAAATGAAAATTTGTCATTAATTACTCACCCTCATGTTGTTCTAAACTCGTAAGACCTTCGTTCATCTTTGGAAAACAAATTAAGATCTTTTGATGAACTCTGAGGGCTCTCTGACCCTCCCATAGACAGCAAAATAATCCCCACTTTCAACGTCCAGAACAGTACCAAGATGATCGACAAAGTATTCCTTGTGACATCAGTGGTTCAACTGTAAAGTTACGAAGCTACGAGAATACTTTTTTGCACAAAGAAAACATTTCCACATTTTCGTCTCTACTGCGTCACTTTGGATGCGCGTTCACGACAGTACCATGACGCGAGCATGTGGCGGCGCTGACCCAGATCCGGCGCACACTCGCGTGTTGTTGTTTTTTATGTGCAAAAAAGTATTCTTGTAGCTTCGTAAATTTACAGTTGAACCACTGATATTACGTGGACTATTTTGTCAATGTTCTTGGTACTTTTCTGAACCTTGAATGTGGTAATTTACCCTTGCTGTCTATGGAGTGTCAGAGAGCCCTCATATTTCATCAAAAATATCTTAAATTGTGTTCCGAAGATGAACGAAGGTAGTACTGCTTTCGAACAACACGAGGGTGAGCAATTGACATAATTTTCATTTTTGGGTGAACTAATCCTTTAATATCACAATACATGTACCAAAGACCCCCCGATCCATCTTCGTACAAAGCTCCATCGCTCAAACTATACTTACCCAGGTTCTCTAGTAGGTCTTTGCAGTCATCTGTGGCAACATCATGTATGGTGCGATTGCATTTATCCCTCTTCTCCATGTCCTGTTGACTGTGGTTACACAAAACCTCCAGGCATTTCTGTAAACCAGGAGATACATAAGTATGCAAGGCATCATCTGTGTTTATAAGTCTCCTCTAACTCTTATTTGCTGGTGTGAAGCAGTGTACTCAGCATCAAACATGTCACCTTGTAGCCCCTGGATGCAGCAATATGGGCAGCAGTCCAGCCATCCTGGTTACTGTGGTTGAGAATTTGACTGGCCTTTGTTATGCCAGGGTGTTGGAGCTCCTGGTTGGGGTCTGAAGGAGATGCAGGGAGATCCAGGTCTGGTTCAGGAGATGGGTGGTGTAGCAGGAGCTTTAGAGGGCCCACATGACCTGAACTGACTGCGGCGTGCAGAGCTGTGCAGTTGTCCTGGGAACAACAAACACTTAAGTTTAAGGGGTAAAGAGGTAGAAAAAAAGGTATTTTGAGGAAATGCAATAATTGTGCAATTGTGTAATAAAAAAATGAGAAATAATAATAAATAAAATGAAAATAAATACATTTTATCACTTATAAATTATACATGTTAGAATGTTATTTTTTTAATCCATTTATTTGCGGTATTGTTATATATGTTTTTTTTTTTTATTTCACAAACATACTAATCTACCAATAAACCACAACACACTTACAATAAAGCAGATCACAAAAATATTAAAATGCACAAAAGATGAACCAACAAGTAAATGTAAAAACTACCTTAATATAGACCTTTAGAATTTCCCAGGATATATATATATTTTTTTTTCAGCCTAGTAAATTAAAGCAAACTGAGAAAACATCTAGGGCATAATTAAGTGTTTCTAAAACAGGGACCGTAATTACATTCTGAGCAACACACAGACAGCGAAATACCCACGCTCAACTGTCAAGGTAACCATGGAGATGAAAAGAGGGGCAGTATTTCATAGCGTATTCAGGAACGCAGACATTTGAGTAATTGACATTTGAGTGACACTGGTGTCATGAAAACTCACAGTTGTGACATGTGAACAGTCTGCTCCTGCATCTAGCAAGACTTTCACACACTCCACATGTCCCTGTTCACAGGCCAGGTACAGAGGGGTCCTTCCCTGCGAACACTCCCTCTCCAAATCAGCTCCGCATTTCACAAGAGCTCTCATGCACCTACCAATGAGAGAGCAGCTGAGATTGATATCACTGCATAGAGAAACACATCAGAGACACAAAATTGTGTAGACCCTGGTTACACAACTGGGCAGCGCTAAACACACGTCCATAAGAGATTCAAAACGTTTTGTCATCTGGTTACTGGTCAATCCACATACTGAGGCAATGTGAGTACATCACATTTTATTTTAAATGCTAATCTGTCTTGATGCATACCACCTACTCACCTGTCAATCATTTAATGCACTAAAGCAAAGGTTTTTAAACAAGCCTGTTGCATACAGCGCTAAAAGAACTGTCCAATTAAAAACAAATCAGAAAAAATCCTATACATAAACATGCACAAGTGATTTGCAAGTATACTTTTTGTAAAACTCAGTCTTTTTCACCTGACAACTTGTGATCAGATCACCTGATAAGTATGTTAATAACAGTTGGATAAGAGGCACAAAAGTGTCTGTTCTTGAAAACACAATAAAAGAGTTAAAACGACAATAGCGAGGAAACTGAGAACAGAGGACTCACCCATGGTGACCATTTTCAGCAGCGGCATGTAACGGCGTAAATCCTGTTTCATCAACAGCATCAGCAGATGCCCCTGAAGTCAGCAGCAGATTTAAGCAGTCTATAGAATAGACAAAAACTCATTATTTACATATTAATATCTACATTTTCACTGTGTATATATACACAAGTAATTCTACATCTATAGAAAAACGATCACTGGATAATGTCTTACACAAAAGAAAACCTTTTTTCAGTTAAGCACAATCTGCCCAGAACGTACCTGTGTATCCATTAAGAGCAGCAGAGATCAAGGCAGAGGTTAATTCGTGTTGATGGAGATGAATATCCAATAGTGGTTCTTGGTTAAGCAGCATTGACAATAAAGTGACATTTCCCTGGGAAGCAGCTTGGAGGAGAAGGGTTTGCCCGTCATCCAGGGGGACGGGGTCACCGCAGGTTAGCGAGGAGACTATGGAGGGACACCAGCCTGGGAGGGTTCAAGCAACAGCAGTAACTAGTGAGGCAGGCTGCTAGTGTTGTGTCAAAATGTGTTCTCTGATCCAAAACATTACCCAGAAGAACGACTCCATTTGTCATTCAGAAATAATTTAAGGCCACTGCCACTGGCGCAGTGCTGACTGAGACAACTATATTGAAGTTCAGTAACCAAATTACTCTCCAGAGAGATGAACACACAAAACGTATATTCAAGAGGAAATGTGAAGCAAGCCAAATTTAGTCAAAACAAAGGGTAAATGTTTATGCGATGTACACATTTTGACACAATATTGGAAACATATTATTCTAAAGAATTTATCTGCAATTCACAACCTCTATCCTACTAATTAGATCCTTAAAGATAAAGTCAACTTCATCTGTTTTTAGATCAGGTTAAAAACAAAAAGGCAAATAAAAGACAAAACACAACCGGATAAATGAAATCAGGCAGCAGGCAGTTCATGATAAATCAATCATGTCAGTCAAACTAAAACATTCTAAACATGGAGTTGATTGTTTGAGACACATCAATTGGACAGAGTTAGAAAGACAGAAACTACAGCAAAAAAAAAAAAGATGAATTTTGACAAAGCACAAGGAATACTACTGGCTAATGGGTACCTATGTGAAAACAGAATTCAAATAACATATCTTACAGTGTGGATGTAACTAGTCTAGCATCTGATGCATGTTTGTAAATAGCTTTGTCTCTAGGGTTTCTCTATGTTTATCTCGGTTAGTGGAGGGAGTTGAAGTGAGAAAGATAGGCATTGAGGTCCAGTGGAAAGCATAAGATTATTGGCTCTTTTCTGGGTTAAAATGGGCGGCAGAGAGAGCAGAGGAGCCTCAGAGAACTGCCATGGTTGAGTGGCTGCAGAGAGAGGGAGAAAAGTGCTAATTTTTAACATTTAGCGATGACAGCTAGCTACCGAATTCTCTCAGAACTACCCTGTGGATTAGTCTCTAGTGACAATGAAGAGGAAGACTCTGCTGGAATACTTGCTCTGCTTTCACTGGCGTTATATTTGTCTTTCTCTGGTGCTCTCAGAGAGCTATGAAGAGGCCTGCAGAGATAGGGTGGTATTTCAAAATGTGAGAGAACTCTAAAGCTTCTGACACTGTTTCCAAGAGGAAAATCTTACTGCAGTTGGAGCTGTCTCATATATGTGGCTTACATACCAATGCATGACTCTAACTAATTGACATCTTTGTCAAAGCCTTTTTGGAGCCACCCTGCTAAAAAAAACAGTATATGCTGTGTTTTTGATGTTCACCAGAATAGGATGTTGTTGTACTGGTGTCTCCACCAGGCTTCTTAATTAGCTTAACCAGCAATACTTTACAAGAAAGACCATACTGTTTGACCAGTCACCATCTAGACTAACAACAAATTGGGACTAACCAATCGGATCAGAAGGTATTGCTTTATTCTAAAACAGGTGTCCAATTCTAGTCCTTGAAGGGCAGTGTCCTGTACAGTTTAGCTCCAACCCCAATCTAATACACTTGAACCAGCTAATCAAAGTCTTCAGGATCACTGCAAATTCCAGAAAGGTGTGCTGGAGCTAAACTTTGCTGGACATTGACCCTGCAGGAGCAGGATTAGACAACTCTGCACTATGATATACATTTACAGTTACTGTAGTATATTTCAGATATAGAACTGCATACTATTGTGTAGAACAAATGCAGAGAGACATATTTAGGGATATTTAAGTACAATACCTTGACAAACAATTATATTGGGTTAGTTGTCTAGGAATGTCTTTAAAACCATGGAATTAAACATGGAAAAATATGCAGAGAATGACACCACATTCACAAGTTTCAAGTTTCTCTACAGTAGGTGAAACAAAGAAACAGATGGTGGCATGGACACGGTGGAGTGGTAAGTATAAGACATTATAGGAAACAGGTTAGTGGTGGAACACAGGAGAAGCAAAACCATGTTGTAGGTCAATGGGAGGAAAGGGGATAGAGCAGCCTCTGGCATCAGCTTCAGAATGGATTACAGGAAAGACCCCTAGAGACCTGCCTTTCAAGAGAGGGTCAACCTGACCTATTCGTATCTAAAAGTGCTTTGGTGAAGTCAAGAAACTGTCCTGACATGGGTAGGTGCCCTCAAGAATCTTACAAATATTCTTATCTTGGTTATGTTGAAGTACTGCATTTCAACCGGCGGGTAACCCTAGTAGTGTATGAATACTCCTCTCTTGGTTGCTCCAAGTCTATGTCCCCCTCTGCTAGGACTTACTGAAGAATACATCAAGTATAGAAAAGCAGGGGAGTAGAGAGGAGAAGCAGTGAAAGCAAGGGTGAAGAATAGAGCACCCTTTTACCTGATGCTGCTGCCAGGGGGCTGCCCGGGTGCTGGGGGCTATGGGACGGAAGACTAGGTGGGTTTATGGAGGGGCTACTGACAATGGTAGCTGTGGAGGAGGCTGTGACAGGGGGACATTCCACACATGCTGCTGTCGGCTGCGACCCCCACGGCCAGCCGGTACAGGAAGCACCCACCTGTGACGCAGTCAAGGCTGGGACTGTACCGCCCAAATCTATGGAGGGCTTTGGTGGAAGCTGAGGGGTGGCAGTTGATTTGGCAAGGCCCACCCCCAGTCCTGTTCCTGGGGACCTGCTGGCTTCACCTACTACTTTGATTGGTGGGTGTGGAGGGGATGGTGTCTGGGACAGTCCTGGTTTTTTTGGTGGGATGGGAGGTGGGTTACCCCTGTCGATGCGGGCCACAGTTGGTGATTTAAGGCCTATCTGGGGGTGGCCCAAACGCCCGGTGAAGGGTCCCCCCTCAGATGCGGAGTGTGGCAGACCAGGGCGAAGGGCTGCAGGGGGCCCACCTGCTTGAGGGCTTGTAAAGCGGGAGAGAACCTGTGTGACTGTGTGGCGTGCCTGCTGTTTGGCTGCAAAGTTGTCTCGATTTGTGGGGGACAGGTCGCGGGAAGGGGGGCTCTGGTTTGCGGTTCCATTTTGGTCCTGCTCCGAGGCAGAGGGTTGGAATTTGTAACGGGCCGCCTGGACGCGTGGACTGACCCCAGTCGGCAAGGTAGCAGACACACCAGGTGAATGTGAGCCATGCGAATGCGTTTGGCCCTCTCCTCCATTTTCTGCCTGAGAGCTCCCGTGGTGTAGCCCCCGCCCCACACTGGAAGTCCTAGGTAGGTTCATGCTAGCATAGGTGGAACCTGTAGGCTTGACGGGGATAGAAAGTGGCATTTTCTTAGCTCCTTCATTTTCCAGCGGTACATCTGTCTGAGAGGAGGCAGTCTTGCAGACAGTTGCCTCAGTGCCCACAGCCACAGATGCCACAGTCTTGGGTTTAACTGGGCCAGATGCTGGGGCAGAAGGCAGTGGTGGGGCGTCTTTGCATTGCTCAGTTCTTAGCTGCTCCACCTGCTGGCGGAGATTCTCACTTTCAGCTCGCAGCTCTGCAGCACGCATCTCCTCGCGGCTAAGCCTGGACCGTAATTGCTCTCGTTCTGTGTCAAACTCGGCCAGCTGTTTCTCCATCTCCGCTTCCATCTGTTGGCTGCGACGTCGCTCGGATGCCAGTTCTTCCTCCAGTCGTCTCACGGAACGGCCGTCCTGCTCAGTGCGGGACGAGAGCTCCTCAAAGCGCTGATTCTCTTCGACCACACGAGCAGCTAGCTGCTTGCATTCATGCACCAGTGACATCACCACGTGTTTGTTTTTCTCTCGCTCATCCTTCAGCTGAGCCGACAACTTCCTGTGTTCCTGCTCCAGGCTCTGCAGCTGCAGTTTCTCCATTTCAAGCTAGACACAGCAGCAGCAGGGCAAACGTGAGACTCGCAGAGAGTAGATAACACACACATAAAGCAAGACACTGATTATTAAACAATTAAAGGTATGTCAGTCCATTAGACAATGATAGTAAACCATGCATTGAAAATTACTTTAAAATCTAGTACAATGAAACTTGGAGAAAACGTCCTCAAATCAGAGGTCACTTTATGTTAACCTTACATAACTTTCTGCTTATGTCTAAGTGCCACTAATGAAGTTTTTGCATTAATTTATCAGTTGTAGTGTTTTTCTATGTTTTCTATGCAACACATTAAAAAAAAAAAACTATTAATAAACCCCAATGTCTATTTTGGAGACTGTGGCTTAATTAGTTGGATCTTTGTAAAGTAGGTCAAGGGATCCCGTACTCATGTGCTAAGGTGCTGGCTGAGCTGACCACATCACTCATGTGAGATAGCAGTTTGACCTTTGAGGTATCAGTTGCTTTTAAAATAAAAATCAACATGAAATTGAATATCAAAAAGGGGGACACACTACTACCATCAACTGCTGAGGACACACAATACACTACTTGCAGGAAAGAAAGGTGACCAATTAACTCTTATTGACACTACATGTTGCAGACAGGAGTGCAGGCTTTATTTACAGATTTAAGCTGCTTAGCCTATGAATAAATTAATACTTGCTCAGAAATAATGAGACAACAAAAGAAACCATTAAGCACAGTGGCTAGTAACAGACAGAAATCACTGTGATAACAATACAACTACTGTATGTTTATACTATTCATAAACATCATTTAACATTTCCTCATTGTGACTGGTACTATATATAAGAGCTTTTACATTTAACAACAGTACCAATGCAATAAGAGAACTGTCACCATAACAAACCAAGCACAAGTGTTTATTATTGGAACAGAGAGCTCCGTTTTCTATGTCAGTGTAACATGTAAATATGCATGCTATGTGTCTATATATAAACTGTATCTTGTAATATATAATAGGCCTATCCTAACATTTTACTGAAGCCACTGAGATAGTGGACACAGCTGATATCTGGTCAACAGGGGTCCAGAGACACGCCTGTGAAGAAGCACGCCTGTGTGTGCTTTTAAAGTTCATGGCCGGATTTGATATCATGTAGCTTGTATTCTTTGTAGCACTAGCTCAAATTGTGAAATTTTTGATTTACGAATGTGTTTGGCAGAGTGTTTTAGAGCTTAGCATCCATTTCTCTCCTTTTCTAACACCTCCTCTTCTTCTTTTTATACCGTCATTGCTCTCCTTGTCAGGCACTCTCTTTCTTACTCTGTTTTCTTGCATGTACTATGCTTATATGGAGGTTAGGAAAACTGGATTTTACCTTAAAGACTTGATTTCATGACACTATTTGTGCAAGAACAGTATCAGCATAGATGATGTGGACACATTACTGCACACCCCAGAATAGACACACACACACACACACACACACACACACAGGTGTACACATTACATACTAGACTATATTCCGAGAATAAACTAGGAACACCTCAGCAAACCTCAACGACAACAAACTTAATCACGTCAAGGTAATCCTACAGGAAAGGAGGACTTATTTCACATAGAATATGCAAATACTCTTGCAATAAATCACACACAATCCTTTCTGTGGTCTTGCTCTGTTAAACATATATACATACACAATTAAACACACAATTTGAGGTCTTACCCTTTTCTGTCTGCTCTCAGCGGCCGAGAGCTGGGCAGACATCCTCTCCTGCATCTTACGGCAATGGCCCATAACAGCTTCCAGCACAGTAATGGGACTCGCGCTAAAAGGCCTGCAGTCCTTTGACCCCGTCCCGGACTCAAAGTCCCTCTGCAGGGCAAGGAATGGGTCCGTCAGACTGAATTGTCCATATCTCTCCTGCAGGAACACTTCTTTCCTTCGTGCCTATTAAGAAAAAAAATACAATATACTGGTGAGCTTATTGTATTAGGGGAAAAAGAAAATCCCCCCCCCAAAAAATGGTTCCTTCCCCACCATTTTCTGGTTAAGATTTTCAATAGCTTAGCATTTTCACAAATGTCTGAATATAATATCAAAATCACCCTTGTGTGGACACACACACACACATTTAAATATTCATTTATGGTGAATAATCTGAATAAGGTTTCTGTATATGACCCAATATTCTGATCAATACAGGAATACAGTATGCAAGCTGTTCTGTTATTCAGATTTCCAGAAAAAAAGCATATTGGCTTAATCTGGTTATGACGATCAGGCTATTTTTGAATTTTATTTACAAATGTAAAACTTCTAGAGGTAAATACATATCATAGCATCATTATGATACAAATGTGGTGCCTGTGGGAAGACGGCAAATCATTGTGAAATAATACAGAGCAATTATTACACATTATGTTCCCTCGGTGATGCATGTACAGTAAGTGGTGGCTGAGAAAAAATGTCTTGCTGACTTAATGTGCTTCGGCCTAGAGACATGCAAGTCTCCAACCTCGCATCTTACCCATAGGAAAAATGTATTGCTCAGTGGTTGCTCTTTCTAACCTCAGACTAGTGTATCTCATTATTCCATTTTAGTCCGCTGTTTCTCATTCACAAAATCCTTAGGAGAAATAAACGTAGACACAACTGAGACATGAGAAAGTTTTGAAAGAAAGGAATCCAAAATGACAATGGGAGAGACCGTGGGAGAAATATGGAGATCTCTTAGTTTCTTGCTGTAATCTCTTGCAAACTCCATAGAAATTTTTTACTCGCTCAAGTTGCTGTTGCTTTTTTTGATTGCAGGGGGTTTTTCACCTTTATGGTCAGACATAGGATAAGACGGAACAACGGACAGTGAATTAACAAGCAGAATGTCTTTACTGAGATTCAAACCCCTGCCTCTAGTGCAGTTGGGCCATCACGCGATGTGTTGCCCCACAAGGCATGCTCTGACCAGAGCGACTCTACCTCAGATACTAGGGTATCTCTCTTTGTCTCAGTGAGATATCACTTTGTCTTAATGTCTTCATTTTATTTTAGAGAAACTTAACTTTTACTAATATTGGAAAATACTAAACTATCATTTAAATACATAAACTTTCAGATATCCTATACTATTACTTAATAGTACTATTCACAATGTTATAATTTATCTTCAATGTCCCACTGTCTAATACAGCCCTTTTGCAAGACAGCCTAAAAGAATTACAAGTGCAAGATGTTTAGTATAAACATATACTACCTTTTTTTTTTTATACCTTTTTTAAATCAAATTGTACACCCGAGTGTACCAGTGATTGTTTTTTGCTTTGTTTAGTAGGTAAAAAATTTGTCTGTACAGCCATTTTTTGCATGGATCATATAGGTTAGTTTCCTCGTTAATCACGGTGCCATAAACACTGTCTACATAAAACCCTGCAAATATGACAATGCCCTAACTGTCTTGATTGAAATGTGTATAATTCATTGAATCTAACCAAGGAAAAAAATTAAATAAAAAATAAATCTCTTTAAACCTTTCCAAATATCTCCTAGACAGAATGTTTTACATTAGATTGAAATTCCACTTTTTCTTGAGTCTCCTGTTTCTCAAACTTGTCTCCTGAGACAAAACCCTTACAATCTCACAATGGTCTCCTTTAAATCTTTAGAAGAGATCTCAACAACTTTATACACTGTGCTCAGATATTTCTCCTTAGCGACACTGGATCTCTCACATTTGTCTCTTTTTAAGCCTTAGAACAGATCTCAACAACTTTACACACTGTGCTCAAATATTTCTCCTTAGCTAGAGACTCTGGATCTCTCACATTTGCCTCCTCAACCATTTAGAATAGATCTCAACAACATCAATTGTCAAGAGACAAATTTGAGAGATCCAGAGTCTCTAGCTAAGGAGAAATGTCTGAGCACAGTGTGTGATATTGTTGAGATCTCTTTTAAAGCTTTAAAGGAGACCATTGTTAGATTGTTAGAGTTATTGTCTCAGGAGACAAGTTTGAAAAGCAAGAGACTCAAGCAAATCTCACTTCGCTCTTAAGTAAACGCACTTCTGTTCTGTCTAGGATAATATTTGAGATGTTAAGAGATCTCACGGTTTTGATTTTGCTTTCCATGTGTATGGTATCTGCTTGGAATTGTTCTGTAGGGGAACTTTAGGCCAACATCGGTACGGTTAATTAGGTGAGCATTATACAGAACCTTTTAACGCTCTTCGAACCTCGAAGCACACACACAAAAACCATTTAATACATTATATCCTCACACTCAAACATACAAGCCCACACAGAGAGCAGTTTAGCACTTCTTCAGGGCTGATCATTAAGCCTGACTTTACTTAGGCCGTGTCAAGAACAGCTGGTCATCTCAACAGGGTCAGCAAAAGGCCAGCCTTGTCATAACAATCAGATACAAATGTGATATTTTTCTTGACACAAATCAGCACGGATGAGTGACGTTGTATTTCACTGCAAGGAGATGCTACACAGATTCAGGGGCGCAGGAACCATGTTAACTGTAATTGGGTCAAGAGGCTAAGAAGTTGCATCTGCATTGGGCCGAAAGATGCATCTTCATCACAATACAAGAAAAATTTTGTAAAAAAATTATCCATTTTAACGGTAAATGACTGTAAAATTGCTAACCGTAAAAACCTGTTAAATGTTTAACAGCAAGTTCCCTTACTATATTCAGTGAAAATCTGTAATAGATACAGTAGATACAAAGATTTCATGCAATTTTACAGTAAATATTGTTAAATGTACAGTTTTCGGAAGTGAAAAGCAAGTAATTTACAGTGAAAAAAAATGCAAATTGACATTCCCAGAATTCCTTCACATTTGACGGTTTTTCATGTAATTGTTTATTCTAGGTTTTTTGTTATCACTTATGTACATTAGGGTTTTATGTGAACTCATTTGTGCATGTGCCACTGTGAACCTTCTAAATATTAGTATTTGTGGAAAAGCTACTTGTGATGAACTCTGATTCATCATGTGGCTTTCTTTACCACCTGTGTTTTTATGGTGGCTGTCTCTATATTATAAAGGTACAAAACAGATTTTAGTATTTTGGTGTATTGACATTATATCAGTTATGATATGTTTTTTTTAAGTTACATTACATTAAGTTACACTTAACTACGTGTAAAACTCAAGGTTGCTAACCATATTTTATTATAGACAGTTCTGGCAACCAAAGATCAATTTTTATCATGAATTCACCTTTTTTTTTTTTTACAGTGTAAGGCACAGATGATTGAAATGATTACACGAACTTATAGTGACTTGTCCTCACAAACATCTGCAGTGTCGCACCCACTGGCTGATCCACACTACCCTCTGTCTGGATAATTAATTTCTATACATGAACAAGTAGATCAAAATGGGAGAGATAATCTCCAGTTTACTCTCCTCACCAGGGTGTCCCTAGGTAACACAGTCTGTGTAATTGAAGCAGAATGAACCATCAAATAGCACAAAGCCCCCTGGAAGCTAATTGCCACTATTGTCTAACCATAGAAGGAAATAACCAGCCTACAGATGTACAACACCCCACACACACACACACACACACACACACACACATAACAACACACACACACACACACACACACCACACACACACACACACACACGCAAACCCTGAGATGGATGACTCTCACTGCATATGTCAGGATCAGTTTACTTCTGCTAAGTATCACAGTTTTCAAGGGCATAAAACAGATAGACCACTGCTGGACCAGGGCGTATTGTCATTATGAGGAGTCTGCCAATAATGTAAAACAAAAGGAAGTGGGTGAGAAAAATGGAGACAGCCTCAAATCAAAGGAATGTACATGGACGGATGATGTTTCAAAAAGACTGAACATTACACCATGGTCTACTACAGAATTATGATCAAGTGGAAAGGAATAATTCATTTTCACAATCCTTATGGTGGATCAGGATGGACATTTCTCATATGAAGTACTTTCACCATAAATTTGACCTGCTTGTGTTATAATTTAAGGAAGTGTTTTTATGGAATGGCAGAAAAAATGACCACCATACTAATTTCTCTATTATCAAACTGGATGAAAGGATTTAGAATGAAAAAAACAACAACAACTAAGGTCACAAAACAACACAATACATCAGATTCATTGCTAATATTTAATAATGCTGTTGTTTTCCCACTACAAATGATGTTGCATGTAAACTAAATAAAAACGAATATGATTTCCATCTTTAAAATGCCTAAGTTTAATATTTTATCCCGTATAATAATATTTCCTAGAGATATGAAAATGTACTTTAGAGTAGGAATGACCCAGGAAGCACAGCATGAGCAAAGCAGAAAGAGAAAACAGGGATATTAAAACATACTCCTGTTATTCTGACCGACAACTGTGAAGGAGCTAGTAAACATGGCATAGTCTAGAGGAAAAGAGAGTGAGGAGGGGGTTGAGGGAAAGACTGACAGCATGAGAGAGAGTGAGAGATCTAAAGAGATGGGAGTCTGGAGGCGGGAGAAATGTCTGTGTGTCATGGCAGATAGAGAATGGAGGGCTTTGAGATTCTCAGCCATCTGGCACTTTCCTCTAGGCTTTCACAAATCTCTTCTATAATCACAGAGGCTGTGCCGTCCCTCCTCCTCCTTATGTGCTACTTTATCTGTCCATCATGGGGGACAGGAGCAACATTCAACACATTGCATGGTATCGAGAGTAAAGATGAGGATAAGGTGGATGTAACCTGCCACAAAACAACAAAGAAAAGTTATGTCTGACTGATATAATTATTGTTTGTGAAAAATCAGAACAAAGCTGCTTTGTACAAAACTGTTAAAATCTGTTAATACTAATACTAAAGCTTTAGTTAGTTATAATGAGGCCATGATTTAGTTGTCGCTCTCTATTATTACTGTAGAAAGAAATTCCAATCTTTTAGAACATTAGGCATAAATTTCTATTAACTGCAGAGCCATTTACTATGACAGCTACAGGATAAAAGCCCTCAATTGAGGCCAAAATTTAACTTACCAAATTTACAAGAATATTAAAAGGCCCAATCATAAACTTTTATAGCTTTATTTCTTTGAAGCCCACTTATAATATTATTCAAGGATATAATTTAGCTTTACATCATTTTCACTCTCTCATTTTAATTTAAAGGAATAGTTCATCCTAAAATAAAAATTCCATCAGTTTACTCACCCTCATGCCATTCCAAACCTGATAGTTGTTGTCTTCTTTCTGCCAACACACCCACACAAAATAATAATACCAATTGAAGAATGTTGGGAACCCAACAACCTTGGAGCCCACTGACTTTCATTGTACGATGGGAAAAAAAACAAATAATCTCAAATATTAAAAAAAAAATCTACTTTTATTTATGTTTCACAGAAGAAGGAAAGTCAGCAGGTTATATACACAAGTCCGACAAGTTTGGAACTATATGGGGTTGAGTAATTAATGATAGAATTGTATGAACTATGCTGTTACATGGAAGTTACTGTACATGGAGGTACTTTCTTTCTTAAAAAAGAACATAAAATAACATAGTGAAATGTGTCAGTGTTTTTTTTTTTTTGGTGCATACAGTGGAAGTCTCTGGAAACCAAAACGTTGGTTATCACACTCTTCAAAATATCGTCTATTTGTGTTCTGCAGAAGAAAGTCACACAAGTTTGGAACAACATGAAGGTGAGTAAATGACAGGCTTTTAATTTTTCTGTGAACCATTCCTTCAATATGTAGATTTGAGCAGGCATATGCTAATGTGTGTCAATATCATGGTGATTTGTGAATGACAAATTTTTTCTGGCAATCTAATGGCCAGTGGACAAAGAAAGCAGGAAAAACTTATTGCTCATTAAATGTCAAGTCAAGTCAAGTTTATTTGTATAGCTCTGTCCTAATCTGACTGGGTTTTAAGAGGCTGAATAAGACAAGAAACCCTGTTGAAATTTCACAGACACTCTCTGCCAGGTCTTGAGCTTAAATTGTGTACACAGGACTCCTGGTGTTCAGGCAGGTCTCTGGTATTTATTAGCATTAACATTTACAGGCACACGAATGGCTAAGTGAGGGGTCCAGGGCACACTGCCAAAGGGGAAGAGATGCTGAAAATGAGCAGAGAAAGAGGGGAAGACAAGGACGGTTTGAGGGGAGTGGCAGGGGATGACTGCAATGGTGGGTACCAAAATGAGGAAGAGGCAATATACTTTTCCCCTACGGAATCCACAACGTAACAAACCCATGACAGATATTTGCAAAAACAGTTATCTACTAATTGCAAATCATACAAAGCACTTCACATTTTTGGGGCTTTCTTATTGGCCTTTTCTTTTCTGAAAGGTGAAGTAACGAGTCACATCCTTTTACTGTCATTGAACTTGACCAAGCTGAGGCCAATTCAAGTGTCCCTCTGTGAGCCACAAACCATCTAAAAAAATCAAAAACAAAAAACCTTCCAGCAGATGCCCTCAGGCATATTACACTGACTTATAGAGGTTAACCCATGAGTAAGACGTTTCTGTGGGAGAAAGTGCTTTTTCTGTGTCGCTTCCGTTTGAATGTGTGTGTGTGTGTGTGTGTGTGTGTGTGTTCAAAGACTCCACAAGGGCCTTTCAATTTAAGATAACACGATCCGGCTTTGTGGGCCAAGGATTTTCGCAGCTCTCCTAACCCAAATGCGAGATCAAAAGGCATCATGCTGATGGAGAGGAAGAGAGGACCGGAGAAGACTGTCTTGTGGCAGTCACATCGGATCTGGGATTAAAGGCTTTCCCAGGTTTGAACATTTAGTTGTCATTAGACATATTTTAATGGCTCCATATTGATGATGAGGCTGGATACATATGTAAGCCTGTACATGATTTGTTTGGGTAGAAAATTAGCGCACTAAAGGTTTAAGGGTTTCTGGTTCGGGTGGGGAGAGGGGTGCATCTGGGAAACCGAGCGGCATGTTCCAAGGTCTGCGGTTTTCCTCCCGCGGAATTGCGACTTTACCGGGGCCGCGGTTGTTTTCATGTCCGCAAGTTGAACCCCCAAAACTGAATTTACAACCTGGAATGCGAATTTTGATCAGGGGACCCCGCCAAACCACATGTATTTTATCCCCGAACGCTAATTTTTAGGGAGCCCCCCCCGCAAATGCCATTGGGCTAGTTTGAGTAGCGTGTGCTGTGGTAATTTGTTGATTTTGTTGTGAAAACCTTGGCACCCTCCGAACGCGTCCTAGCATTTACACAACTAGGCCTAGACCATTCCCCCCCCCCTCAGAAAACCCTCATAAACACTCATCATCTGTCATGTACCTTCCCCTCCATAAATACAAGCCCATTTTTGAGCCCTGACACGTCCAGAGCCCTGACCCACAGTAGCTACCCTTATAAGGTCAAAATGGTATGATAATTTAAATGAAATAAAAAACAAAAATCAGCAATGTCTCCTTAAAATGACTTTACAATGTTACAAATTTTTATTTTTAATAAATGCTATTCTTTTGAACTTTCATCAAAGAATCCTTTTTTTTAATTGCGGTTTCTCTCCAAAAACCTAAAATCCCACTGTTTCAATTTGCAAATATAGAAATGTAGCTTGAGCACCAAATCAGCATTTTGGAATGATTTCTGGGAGGATCATGTGAAGTGAGACTGAAGTAATTCTGTGAAAATTCACTTTGACCACAAGGAATAATTTACATTTGAATTAAATGAAAAGCGAAGAGTTTTAACTTTAATTAATGCTTGACGATATGGCCAAAATTTTTATCACGATTCTTCTTATGTCGGTCGATATAATTTCCGCTATCGTATGACACTATTTCATCTGGAAGAGCAATCTTTTGTACCATTATAATGCTTATCAGCACTTTTGATCAATTTTTAAGCACTTGGCTAAATAAAAGTATTAATTTCTATAATTTATTTCCCCCCAAAATAATAAAAATTATACTGACTCCAAGCTTTTGAATGGAATAGTGTATGTTACAAAAGCTTTTTATTTCAGATAAATGCTGATCTTTGTATCTTTCTATTCATCAAAGAATCCTGAAAGTACTCCACTGTTTTAAACACCCTTGCTTTAAGGGATCTAAAATATGGTCATGCAGAATAAGGCATTAATATGTGCTTTATAAGTACTAATAAAAAGCCAATATGCTAGTAATATGCAAGCTAGTTAATAGTGAGAATTGGTCCTTAAAATAAAGTGTTACCATACATTTATTTGAATTATGTAATTAAAATAGTTTTATTAACTATGTTCAGAAAGATTGTTTTTGAACTGTATTTATGGCTGCTTAATTTACCTGCACTTTTCTATTGCCTGGTGTCATAAAAAAAGTTTATTTCTGACCTTGTTTGTAGCTTGTAGTAGCACAATTGGCTGGTTTCTTCAGTAAGTTTGATATCAGCTTACCTCTGAGGAAATGAGGACGTACTAGAAACATTATTCTCATGACATCTGTTCAAGCAAATTAAAGCCTGTGGCTGAGTAAACGACATTGGGCGACATCTGACAGAGTCAGAGACAAAATCAATTACAAACAATTCAGGCAATGAGGAAATCCTGCACTTTTAATTACAAGCTGTCTATAAAAACTATCCAGCAGGGAATGTCAAACCGAAGGAACAACAGTGACACAAACTTGGTCCCTATCGACAAGAATTAAAATTGACATCAAAATAACAGGACACGATAATATAGAGATAGTACTACAGGCAGCGCTGCTCATGAAGTGAAGAAGAACTATCATACTCCCACATCCATACTCACTTCTGGGTCAGATTCATATTAAGCTCAAGGCGCTGCTTTACTCTGATGGGAAACACTCACACACACAGAAACCGACTTCCTTTTGGGATTCACTTATGGAAATCCA
The DNA here is from genome assembly GCA_018155175.1 of Sinocyclocheilus anophthalmus. Lineage (NCBI taxonomy): Eukaryota > Metazoa > Chordata > Actinopteri > Cypriniformes > Cyprinidae > Sinocyclocheilus > Sinocyclocheilus anophthalmus. The sequence continues at coordinate 122,274 of JADLZN010009544.1, read as the reverse complement.
TGCTTTTGCTGCATATATCCCAAATGCAGCCTGACATCTTCTCTATGGATAAGCAACAGAGACAGGGTTAGATTCAGCCATATTTAAAGAAATGGGTGGATTTATTTGACCTGAAATAAACACAAATACATGCTCAAGCACACACAATGTTCCCATTTGTTACATAAATGTGTACCACTTAGGGCATTTTTCCATACTGTGTACACAATGTGTAGCAATGAATCACGACCAACCCTGATTTTTCCTTCCTGTCAAAGTCGAAGCAACACAGCTCAAACATTTGAGTTCAGCCCCGCAAGGAGCTCTTACATAAACAGGTCACAGCAGTGGCTCACTGGCATTTACAGCAGAGAAAAGCACCAGAATAAAAAAATTATTTGGATTCTTTGAAGAGAATGAGCTCAGAAGCAGTTGCCACAAATGGGTGAATCATCACAGTCACAAGAGAAAGGCAAAGTAACCCCAGCATGCTATAATGACAAGTGCCTGTTAAGCATAGATTGAGGTTTTCACACAAACAAAACCATACATTAACTTCCTTACAGGATGCACTTAGGAAGATTAAACCACATGCCACAGCAGTACACCACAAATAAAGCAAGACACCGGCTGATTGGCTGAGAAAGGTAATTCCATTATTTACAGAGGAATATACAGTGTACTCGTGGGTAGTTTTCTCAAGACCCATCCATCACAGATTTCCCCCACATATGAGGAGTATTTATAGTGACGTCATTATATAAGAAAGGCATACATCCTTTAATTATTTAACACTGCTGAACGCATGAGGGTTTGGTAGGGGGTTGGTTGGGGGACGGTTGAGGAATGGTGGGGTTTTCTCCCACAGAGTCATTGAAACAGAGCTTGAGAGGGTGTCTGTGTATTTCCGCCACTAGATCGACAGGCACTGCTGGAACGCTAAAACTGGTCATGCCTCTCTAATGATGTTTGTGGCCTATTTAAATGACCATCTCGAATGAACAACATTTCTGTGTGGTGCTCCACAGACCAATCAATGAAAATCCAATAAACGTGTATACCCATATCCTGCACACAATCTTTAAGACTCAGATGCACAAGCGTTTAATGCAAGTTTCCTCAAGCAAAACAAACCTTATTCTTGTTTGTAATAAGTATGTTTTCATATAACCATTCAGTATGTAATCACATGTAAAAACATGACTATGCTATTTTCAGTTGAAGCAAGAATTCATGAACAGTAATGCGTCATATGCACACAAGTTCTTCTATCTGAGACTGCACTACATACATGCACGGGGGGGGGGGGGGGGGGGGGGGGGGGGGGATGTATGAAGCAAGCTCCAGTTGGAATGCCACTTGTTTTCCTCAAGCAGCTAAAACGAGCACAAAATGGATGACTACTTTTTCATAAATAAGTTGCTTTGCATTGCATTGCACCATATGGTATACTGCAAATTCTACTTGTTTCTTTACCACAGCAGATTCTTGCACCAGTCCAGGAAATTAATAACCGACTTAGTGAAATACTGAGGAAAATCGATATTCATTGCTTTAAAGCTATATCCATGAGCCTGAGGCATCATACACTACATTATATATGTCTTATTAGCCTTCAGGGTAGTTTAATAGAACAAACTTATTTATTTTAAGGATGTACTTAGTGTAGTCCAAGGGGAAGCGCGAGTCTGTGCCTCATTGTGGCCTGATAGTAAATTCGCATACACATACAGCTCAGGAATTCAACAATGAAAAGAAAGAAAGTCTCCTAAAGTCTTATGAAATCAGAATATGAGTTTTGTCATGTTTAGTCCATGTCTGTTAGCTCTGAAGCCTTATACTGTACATGCTAGTTTCCTCCTAAAAGTTGACAAAACACATTTTTTTTTTTATTTTTTGCGTGTAAAGGGTCAATGATGCTTGTTTAAAGATCATATTTTGTGTATTGGTGTAACAGATAGTTGACACGCGTTAATGTAAAAAAACACTGTATTTTCCAAATACATTTACCTTTACATTAATCATTTAGCAGCCCTTTATCCAAAGCTACTTACCTTGGGGTACATAAGCGTTCTTCTTAAGAGAGGCCAAACGACACAAGTGTTTGTACTCCAATCTTAGACTTTGTTCAATAAGACATCGATAAAAGAGAATGCATAATAAAAGAGTTTTTTTTTATTTTAGTTTTTTAATGTGAATCAAGTCGCTTCCGAAAGAGAGATTTTCAGCTGTCGCTTGAAAATTGTCAAAGATTCGGCATTTCGGATGGGGGTGGGAAGGTCATTCCACCAGCCAAGAACAGTGAACGAGAATGTTCTGGAAAGTGATTTTGAGCCTCTCTGGGATGGTACCACGAGGCGTCGCTCACTATCGATCTCAGACTTCTTGAAATACTGTACATTTATTGTAGGTCCTATATGCCCCGCTTCTCTCAAACGCTTTGTTTTCTACAAGTCCCTCCTTCCGACAAGCGCAGTCTGCTCTGATTGGCCATCTGACCCAGTGCATTGTGATTGGCCGGACATCGCAAGCACTCGTCGGAAATGTAACTTCCCTTACCATAATCGCGAGCTTCATCGTTCAAAATAAATGTAAAGACAGAGCCACAGAACAGAGTCGCGTGACAGACACAGTGATGCAGCTGGTATGTGTTTGCAGTACACAAACCACGGTTAAGACAGCTGACTCCACTATGATGTGACACTCACACTCTCTCTCTCTCTCTCTCTATCTCACACACACACACACGCACTCTCGCACACACACACACACACACACACACTACATCACACACACACACACACACATGCTAAAACTCTGCATGTGACCAGTCAATAGCAAAGACTTATCTAATAACCAACATACCTGATTCGAAGCACAGAATTGTCTAGCAAGTCAGAATGCTCCTCGCCTAGGGTCCGAAACGGTCATTATCCAAAATGCATTGCTGTTACTGTTATAAGTATCTTAAAGATTCCTAAAAAAATGCATCTACTTTCAGAATGCCAAATAAGTGCTTTTCCTTTCGCCTAGAACACACACTCTCCCTGAATGGGCTGCTTCAACCCTAACTGTGTTCGAAACCATGCCTTTCCTTTCTTTTGCGTGGCACACTTGGTGTCCGTATTACCAGCAAATATTTTCCACATGGGTAGAAGGTGGGCGTGTTAGAACGAGCCGTTTTAGGGGGGCGTTGCATAGTCCTTAACTTTGCAAAGAATATCTCTTGTGTTTGAACCTTTAGTCTTTGCAACTTCCGAGGGATCTTATCTATGCACAAATGCAGCTTGTATCACTTCAAAGAGAAGGGAAAACTTGAAATTGCATCATATGACCCCTAAAAATAGGAGACGCGGGGCAGTGGAATTAAAAAAAAAACGACGAAAAAGGTCTAGAGAAGCATTTTTACTTTTATGTAACTTCTTTTATCTTGATATTGTTTGAAAGCGACTAGCAAGTTGCAAATCATAGTTCATTGCTGACATAAGGTTATTACCTATTTTGATGATGTTTTCACTTCATACAGTAATAGAGATGTTTGGCCTTCTTCTTGAGAAGATAACTAAGGTTGTCATGAAATGTAATGACCGCAGCTTTCACAACAACAGAGCGCTCAGTGAAATATAAGGACAGGAGCGGTTGGGGTGGGGAAGGAGGCTGGGAGAGGACCAGTAACTGGCGCCTGGAGTGACTAAACTGCCATTCAGCACTCAGTGAGAAACAGCCTGGCCTCATCCACACTGACATTTTTAACGACTGAGTATCCAGCTCTTGCCTCATTTTGGTTTGGCTGTTAAGTTTCGAGGAAGGAAAAAGAAAGGTGGTAAGGCAGAGCAGTTAAAGACCTGGGTTCGTAACCCTGAGGTTGTAGTTTTAAATCTCAGACAAAGTTATTAGGGGCCTTTAAATAACAGTGTAAGACGCAAAGCAACAACCAAAGACGCCGTAGTGGCAGTGTTTTAAAGGGGATGTATTTATAGGCAGCCGGTTTTTAAGGGTAAGCAAGGACACTTACCTTTCTGCTCTCCAAGGACTACGGACAGCAATTTGTATGCTAGAAGGATCGTGTCTCAGCCTAATTTCAGAACAGCGCCATATCTCATCAGACAGTGGGAAGGACAAAAGAGCCCCAGAAGGGCTACACATCGACAATGGCCTGCTTGTTCTGGATACCCCTGAAGTCTGTCTCAATGACTCTAACCCATCATGACTGCAATATCGAATAACAAAGAGATACAGTAACCTCTGATTACCGATCTACTTATTTAAAACGGGCTGATTAAACTGTACTTGTACACTTTACAAGTAGCCACAGTCAGCTATGCACATATTATACCATTCGAAATGTTGGGGCTTTTAAGACTTTTTATGCTCACCAAGTATTTTATGCTCACCAAGATTTATTTGATGAAAAAATAGTAATATGTAATGGTAAATAATGCAACAGTACATTTGTAATTTATTTGTAATGAATTTAATGTAATTTATGTAATTGCACATAAATGTAATTTATTCCTGTGATAGCAAAACTACATTCAGTGTTACATTATCTTCAGGGAGGGGGGAAACAAAAAAAATTGTACAATTTCTGAAAAATGCTGAATTGTTTGCTCAAGACACATTTCTATTATTTTTTTAGGTGGGGGGGGAAGGGTGCCAAAATTAATGGGGGGGGTAAATTGTGCCCCACAAAAACAAAAAAAAAACCCAGTTGTGCTGCTTCATAATTTTGTGGCTTCATTAATGAATAGAAAGTTGGAAAGAACATTTGAAAAATATATTTTTTAAATTATAATTTTTTTAACAGTGTACAAGTCTTAACCGTCACGTTTGATTAATTTAATACATTCTTCTTGAATAAAAGTATAAATTTCTTTTTAAAAAACTATTACCCCAAATGTTTTAATGGTACTGTAATTATAAACTATTTAATTTTCTGCTAACAAAAACAAGACTGCAAGATATGGTACAGGCTGTTCAGTATGTGGCACGCTGTTAGCTGTCAAAATATAAAAAATACACAAAATAACTTCTGGGTGGTGAAAATTACACATAACAGGACATAATTATTTGGAACAAAAGAATGTGACATATTCAACAGACTGTATTCTCATATCTCACAGCATTCTTTTGCGTCAAATTAACATGCTTTCTTGTCAGGGTTTTCCGGGTAGAGGATGGAGCAAGGACTCAGTACTGCAGAGAAAGGGCTTTTATTGATAATAAAAATAAACAAAACAGCAATCAAACCAACAGAAACTACCCCGTGGGGGAAAAACAGGCTTGGCAAGGCAAGACAAGGCAAGGCAAGGGAGGATCTGGACACATCCAGGGATTGACGAAGACATCCAGGGGGAAATAACGACAACGAACGGACGCAGGACTGCAAACACAAGGAGAATAAATGGAGAGCAAATGAGGAGGGTAACGAGGGAGCACATGTGGGGCAAATTAACTAATAATCAGGTAACAAGATGGGAGGGGTCAAGACAATTGACATGAGCACATGGCACACCGAATCAAAGACAAAAAGCCATGTGCTCACACAAAACAAAACACAAGCACATGACCAGCAAAACAAATCACAAGCCATGTGCTAGAACAGGAGACACGAACACGCAGATAATGAGAAAACTCATAAGCCGCGTGTTCACACATGACAGCAAGAAAAGCACGCGGCTGAACAAACCGCGTGCTTCACAAAACACGTGGACAGAAGAGTGCACGGCCGAGCGAACTCGAGACCGCACGCTCCCAAAACAGACAGAACATGGAGCGCGAGTGTCCGGACCCGACACGAAACCGAAACTCAAGACAAGAGTGCCGGGATCTGAACACCACGCTACAACATGAAACAGTACACGCAGACGAAAGCACACGGCTCGAGCACACTAGAAGCCGCACGCTCACATGAAAACAAATGACATGACGCGAGTGTCAGGGCTCCGTCACAAAACTATGAATTACACTAGACCAAAGTGACAGAACCCTGACACTAGCCCCCCTCAAAAGGGACGCCACCTGGCGTCCCTAACGAGACACAACAAAAAAAAGACAGGAACATGACAGAACAAACATAACACAAGACCGCTACATAACAGGCAACACAAGACAGAAAAACTCTAAACACTGGGACAAAGAGGGGAGGGAGGGAGGGAGGGGGAGCCCAAGCCTAGTGACCAGCAGTACAGCCCAGAAAGTCATTACAGGAATCAGGGAGGGGCGGGAGGGTTGAGCCAGGGAGGCTCAGGCAGACCAGAAATCTGGGGGAGCCAGGGCGGGACCGGAGAAACAGACCAGGGAGGCTCCGGCCTAACAAGAACCAGGAAACAGGGAGGGGTGGGAGGGTTGAGCCAGGGAGGCTCAGGCAGACCAGGAATCCGGGGGAGCCAGGGCGGGACCGGAGGAACAGACCAGGGAGGCTCCGGCCTAACAAGAACCCCAGTAAGCCACCAGGGCGGAGCCGGAGGGAGCCTAGGCGGGGCCGGCAGGGCAAGGAGCTTGGGCGGGGCAAGGAGCTTGGGCGGCAAGGAGCCTGGGCGGGGGCGGCAGGGCAAGGAGCCTGGGCGGGGGCGGCAGGGCAAGGAGCTTGGGCGGGGCCGGCAGGGCAAGGAGCTTGGGCGGGGCGGGCAGGGCAAGGAGCCTGGGCGGGGCCAGCAGGGCAAGGAGCCCGGGCGGGGCCGGCAGGGCAAGGAGCCTGGGCGGGGGCGGCAGGGCAAGGAGCCTGGGCGGGGGCGGCAGGGCAAGGAGCCCGGGCGGGGGCCGGCAGGGCAAGGAGCCCGGGAGGGGCCGGCAGGGCAAAGAGCCCGGGCGGGGCCGGCAGGGCAAGGAGCCCGGGCGGGGCCGGCAGGGCAAGGAGCCCGGGCGGGGCCGGCAGGGCAAGGAGCCTGGGAGGGTCTGGGACGGCCTCCAGGCCATGTGGGATGGAGGAAGCCCTTCTCCTCCGTCTCCGAGAGTGGGGCACTGCCACTTCATCGGCCACCTCTTGGGGCGCAGCCGCCTCTTCGGCCGTCACTGGGACCGCTGCAGCTTCTCCGGCCATCACTGGGGGCGCTGCAGCTTCTTCGGCCGCTTCCGGGGCCGCTGCAGCCTCATCAGCCACCATCGGGGGCATGCGCCTCCTCGGACGCCACACGGGGAGCTGCAGACGCATCAGAACTCTAGGGGCACAGCGGCCTCTTCAGCTGCCTCTAGGGGTGGTGAGGCGTACCCATTCCTCCTCCGTCTCCGAGAGCGGGGCACTGCCACCTCATCGGCCACCTCTGGGGGCGCTGCAGATTCCTCAGCACACGCTGGGGGCGCTGCAGCCTCTTCGGCCATCTCTGGGGGCGCTACAGCCAGAGGATTCCCCTGTCGGGCTAGGAATTCGATGAACCCCTCGAAAGACAGGTGATCCAGCCCTCTCATCCTCCACCAGTTGAGGGGCTCATCAAGGGCGTAATTAAAGAGGTCCTTGAGGGCCGCATGATTAAACCCCAACCCCTCTGCCGCACCGCTGAACTCCAGGGCAAAACTCCTAACGTCAGCCCCCTGTTGACGGAGGGAGCTCAAGGACTTGAACTGAAGCATGTGTTCATAGAGAGGGCTGGAGAGAGTGGAGGCTGGTGGATGGCGCAAACCCTTCTTCCGCTGAGTCCTCATCGTGGTCAGTTCGTACTGTCAGGGTTTTACGGGTAGAGGATGGAAGCGAGACTCCGTATTGCGAAGGAAAATGGTTTTAATGACAAATAAAAAATAAAACAAAAACAGAAACTACCCAGTGGGGGAAAAAACAGGCTGGCAAGGCAAGGCAAGACAAGGCAAGGCAAGGCAAGGCAAGGCAGGATCTGGACACATCCAGGGATTGACGAAGACATCCAGGGGGAAATAACGACAACGAACGGACGCAGGACTGCAAACACAAGGAGAATAAATGGAGAGCAAATGAGGAGGGTAATGAGGGAGCACATGTGGGGCAAATTAACTAATAATCAGGTAACAAGATGGGAGGGGTCAAGACAATTGACATGAGCACATGGCACACCGAATCAAAGACAAAAAGCCATGTGCTCACACAAAACAACACAAGCACATGGCCAGCAAAACAAAAAAAATCACAAGCCATGTGCTAGAACAGAAGACACGAACACGCAGCTAATGAGAAAACTCATAAGCCGCGTGTTCACACAAGACAACAAGAAAAGCACGCGGCTGAACACAAACCGCGTGCTTCACAAAACACAACACACGTGGACAGAAGAGCGCACGGCCGAGCGAACTCGAGACCGCACGCTCCCCCAACAGACAGAACATGGAGCGCGAGTGTCCGGACCCCGACACGAAACCGAAACTCAAGACATGAGTGCCGGGATCTGAACACCACGCTCCAACATGAAACAGTACACGCAGACGAGAGCGCACGGCTCGAGCACACTCGAAGCCGCACGCTCACATGAAAACAATGACATGACGCGAGTGTCAGGGCTCTGTCACAAAACCATGAATTACACTAGACCGAAGTGACAGAACCCTGACATTTCTATTCTGTTTATCTGCCATCATATACAAAATATATATAAATTTCCCCTCTTGAGTGAGACCATTTCTGTACCATCTGATAAATGGTTTAATATCAACTTTTGTGACAATATACGGTTTGAAAATACCCTAATATAGTAAATCTGCTGTATTATATAGTGCATCAGGACAATTCCAGTTTGGATTTCAATGTGATAGCTTAATAATATATTAAGAGATAAATAAAAGATATTGGGGCATCTGTGTGCTGTGAGGGATAAGACAACATTTCCACATCATAACCCTCATCTCTCTCAAACAGAGCCCAGTGGAGCGGCGGCTGTCACATCAACAGGGCTGGTCTTCAGCTGGCCTGCAGCCAGAAATAACAGCGAGTTAACATGATGCCCATGACCTGAGCGCTCACTCAAACAACTAATCACCCAAACAGGATGCTCCCTGCCACCGTGCCATCACATTTAACAGCATCATGTTCAAAACAACACAGTCAAGTATGTGCTGGCCTCCTTTAGCCTCAATTAAACCAAATTCAATATCAATTCCGACATTTACCAAAACCTCAAATGCATTGTTTTTCTGAACTTTCTTTATTTCTGCCTGTTGAACACAAAGAGCTTTGTTTGGATTCCCACCTACTATATTTGATGACTCAGTTGACTTCGTGAAATAGTGGTCACCCCCTTCTTTCACTTCTGCTCACAGCTGCACTAAAAAGCTTGAAAGATACTAGTTCAGCGCTCTTTTCTCGTGAATCTTGCTTAAATGTTCAGGCAAAACTAAAGCCATTAGGAGAAAAGCAAACAAAATGGCTGACTCAGATGCTTGCGGTGCTTGATTTATTCTGCTTATGTAAGCTTTCCAGTATTTTGCAATGATTCTTTATCTTTCGTGTTTACAAATGATTGAGAGTGTACTTCTAAATAAACGGGAGGGTGCTGGAAAATACCTAGGATGGGGTCTGTAAATGCAATTGATTTCCAACTGTTTGGATAGTGTTCTCATAACATGCGCTTCTGTCCATCCATCCATCCAGCCACCCACACACACAGACTAACTGTCCTCAGCCTCGCCGAATGGTAGCGCGAGGATCAGCTAAGCTGCTCTTACAGACATGTGCATGTGGAATTATGGTTCTACTTCTTGTATTTGACAGATAGAATATAAAATGTGGTGGAAGGGAGGAGGGAAAGAGAGAGAGAGAGAGAGACGAGGACGAGACGAGAGACGGAGGAGAGAGAGAATCCTGACAACACAAACATCTCCAAGCTGTTCTCTCTGATTTGCATGCTCCATTCAGATACCTATATATAGAGCTAGAGATAATGTCAAAAATATAGTAATGGTATAAACAAAAATATAAACAAATTAATAATATATACAATATAATTAATAAAATATTTCAGATACTATAAAATATATAATATATGATTATCAATATTCGGAAATAGTTAGTACTAAAATCAGAAACAAATACATATAGCTTTAGATTCAAAATGACATGTTAAAGGTGATATAAAATATTAAATTATAATGAACAATAAATTCAATTATTATTTTATGTATACAAACACAATATTAAAAAAACATTCAAGACAAATATTTAGCTTCCTTGATGCACAGCTTTTCAAAATGACACACTAATTGTAATATAAAAAGAATATAATATGATATTTGGATACCTAGAATATTAGGGCTGGACGATATGGCCAAAAATTCATATCTCTATTTTTTTGGCTGATTTGCGATATACGGTAGGTAATATTAATCTATGTTTGTATTTTCATTTTTGTATTTTGATTTTAAAAATCTGTATTTTATATATATAATAAATATAAACTATATATATATATATTCATTAAGCCCAATGTCCAAAAAAACAGTACATTAAAGGCTATGAAAACAAATAAAGTGAATTCATCTGAATGAATCGTAACTTTATTATGTGCAAAAGGGTTAAAATCACATTACATTCTAACACTGTTACATTGCAATCTAAGAACAAAAAATAATGCTTTTAAAGCAGAAGTCAAATTTACTAAACTAAAAATGAAAATAAATGAGAACAAAAACACAGTGTTGTGTTAGGCTATTTTGATTACCCCACTTTACAGTCACTTTACAGTCAGTGCTATCATAAAAATACACTTACTTGTAGGTTTAAAATTCTTCATATGTCACATTTATTGTCCAACTATAAATATTTCAGCGAAATGTATATTTTTGTCAGAATTATTGCTCTCCTATTTAATTGAGCTCTGTCTGTTTAGCGCGCATGCACGCGGCAGCGCTCGTTCACTGAAGTCTAGCGAAGAATCCCAAAGCAGAAGGCTCATGCACTCCTGACAGAAAAACGGAAATATTTCCATGGCTTTCTAACATTTACAGATGGAGAATATACCTGCGAAATGTAAGTTATGCATTCAGGAAGGCAGCACATCTCAAACACATTAAACAGAGCGAGTAGCCTAGTGTCTCTGTCAGCAGCCTTTCTGTCAGAGCATATGACAGGCCGAGCCACTTAAACTAATATGCGAAAAGAAACTATAAACTATGTCTTACCAGTTTTTAATGGCCTTAATATGAAGCTTGTCACATGTTTAGAACAAATTGGATTATGCACTTTATCCGCAGCTCAGTCTATGTCCTCCACTATATTTTCAGTTGCGCTCGTATTAAACTACTGTATATCGATATAAACGGTATCGCTTATAAAGAAAATATCTATATATTGTACAAACTGGATATACCGCCCAGCCCTACTATATATATACAATACCTACCGTATAATTTATATAGTATCAAAAAATAACAATAACAAAGAACAGTGATATAAAAATAGAATTTAAATAAATAAAGTATGTACAAAATATCATAAATTCCTTAAAAAACATAATACTATTAATGGTCTCAGACAAATATTCCGATACCTACACATACAGAAGATAGTGTCCAAATACTTGCAATGAGTGATTATAAAACAATTATAAAGATAAAGGTTATTTTAACATGTTATACAAAAGATAATTTAATTTAAGCCATGTATGCTGCAGTTCCCTGTAAAGTTAGTGGGCAGTGTTTATTTGGGGATTGGCGAGTGTTAATTTTGGCCCCTGTACACAGTGTGTTTGTGCACTATTTTTATCAGTCACACAGGGAAATAACTCTTACCATCTACCACACAAAAAGAATGTATCAAAATGTACGACGCTCCCCGTAATAACCATGTGAACGTGAACCGAGGCAGTGGCTCCAGTAAATATGCATTCACATCAGAGGCTAAACATGTTCACTGTCACAAACCATCACTCATATGCAAGGAGAGAAAGAGGCACTGAACTGCTATCTCTGAACCTGTATCCAGTTTCATTTAGCGACGATGGCCTGACATTAGCTCACGTGGCACTGCCAGAAAGTGTGTTCAGAAGCTAAACGGCTCCATCTAATCATAGCGGCACAGGCAGGAAGCAACCAATCACATGAATAGTGCTGAAACAGACAGCCTACACTACTCCAGTCCAATTTGTCTATGATTCCAAGTCAGGTTTTTGCCAAAGCTCTTATATGTTTTGGTGAAACAAAATATGGTCACACAATGGAAGTAAGATAAAAAAAAGTAGCTGTGAACTTTTTGCCCTAGAGATACTCACAGGCTCTGTTCCAAAACCTAGAGAGCTGCCTACATAGGCAGCATTTTAAGGCATTCAACGGTGTGTTCCCGATGTGAAGACCGTCCCACAAGATTTTTTTGGCCAAATTCTAATGCAGCATACCCATGTATCCTTTTCAGAGAATGCAGTCCCACAATGCATTGCTACAAGGGCAGTGAAAAAAAGCCAAGATGGCAGAAAAAGCAAGACCAGTGTAAAAAAAATACAATACCTACCGTATAATTTATATAGTATCAAAAAATAACAATAAAAAAAGTTTATTTTGATGGACTATTTTACCCAATATTCATGTGCTACATATTTCACCCTCATGCGAAGATTTGTGGATTTCTATTGAAATCACTGGATTTCGCCAAAAACAAAAAAAATCTCAAAGAGGTTTTGGAACAGTGACATACTATTTCTTGCTACAGTGAAGAACCTATTAACAACATACTAACAACAATCCAACAACATTTAACCATCCGACAAATGAGGCTAAGTGTTAAAGATACTGATAGTACCACCAGCTTTATCAGCTACCAGGAAAGTGAACATTATGGCTATGGCTAAATTAGCGCTAACCCACCTTAACCAGCATGGACATTCATACTAGCTTTAGCCTGTTTTTTGGGGGTTTTTTTAATCGGGGAAATGAAGATTTACATAATGACAAACTTATGAGGAGAACATTAATTAAACTACATTGTGTCAGAAAAGTTACTCTGTAGTCCTGCCATTGTACACAGACCTGCCATTACTCCACTTGACACTTCTGGCTTTATGAATGGAAATAAGCACACTTGAAACGTAATGGCTTGTGAGCATCTATATTCTGTATCCAGATGTCCATATGGGACTGTTTACCATTTCAAAGTGATCTGTCTGCACTAAAGACCTTCCATTTATCTTGCGATGAACTTTACAATGCAAGATGACACTGGCCCAAAAACTGAACTGATATGACTGGATATAACGGGGCTGGCTCTGAACACAAGTCCGAGGGTTTGTAGGCATGTGACTCCCGCCATTGTTTCTGATGAAAAACGATACATCACACAGAGCTTTTTTTCAACTCGCTAATTAAACGCACAGCTTCTTAATAATGCATAGGATTGCTGCTTTCATCTCTCATGTATCAAATGCAATAATTACAGTATGGCCTAGGAAATAAACAAAATGTCATTATTTGGCTTTTTTTTTAAAGTGGTATGTCTAAAAGTCGGTATGGATGTGTTTGGCCCTATCACTATCTCCCTAAGGAAACAAACGAGACCATTGTGCTTGAGCTGGTTGCTGTGGAAAGGGAATGAGGGATGAGGGAGGGAGAGAAAGAGATAGTATATCCACAGGGGAAAAACCAGCTGGGAAATGCTTGCAGCCAAGGGAACAGAATAACAAAAAGTGCATGCCTCTAAAATGCATGGAAACCCTCTCATAGTAAAGCGGAAGAGGGTGAATGACACAAGCGAACATCACAAACCTGCATACACTAAGCAAAAAAGAGACAGGAAGGGAGACTGAGATGGAGAGACAGAAAATGTGCCCATCATTTTGCTAATACACTGGCCTAGAAACTCACAGAGACAACCTGAACTAGAACACCTGAAAATATAGAGACACTCCTGACCTTGATTTTGGAAGTGTATCCTTTTTTAATCTTAATCAGATGTACTAGAACTCTTACACCAGTGTGAACGTCTGACCTTAATGCAAAGACAAATAGGGACAAATGCTGTACCACGACCTTACAATCCCCTTGACTCGGCTCTTCTGCTAAGCCCTAAACACTTTCTATCTCCTTAAGACATTAAAAGTGTGCTTGGATTGACAAAAACAAACATCACCTCTGTACTAATGTACGAAAGTTGGGGTCGGTAAGATTGTTTTAAATGTTTTTGAAAGAAGTCTTTATATGATCAGAAATACAGTAAAACAGCAATATTGTGAAATATTATTACAATTCATAAGAACCGTTTTCTATTTAATCTTTTCCTGTGATGGCAAAAGGTAAAATTTACTCCAAACTTCAGTGTAACATGATCCTTAAGAAATCATTCTAATCGTTCTCTATTGATTTGGTGCTCATTAATAATTTCTAAAGTTTTAAACAGTTGTGCTGCTTAATATTTTTGTGGAAACCATGATATATTTTTTCAGGATTCTTTGATGACTAGAAAGCTCAGAGAAAGCATGGTAAACATGAATCTTTTTTAACAGATAAATGTTGTTACCGTCACTTTTGATCAATTTAATGCATCCTTTCTGAATAATGATTCATTTTTTAAATAACAAATCTTACTGACCCCAAACTTTTGAAGTGTATCTGTGAAATAAAAAAAAGTGTATAAAGAGACAAGGATCTGGTTAACAAAATGGGACAGACCCTAAATCCCCATGTGCCTAACCACTTTTAGGTCACATGAGCACATGCTGCACCCACCTTCAATATAATGAGGATATGTTGTTATTTTATACAGTTAATGTGCACAAATGTAGGACGTACAAGTGCAGAGATTTCATACTCACCCTAAGAGCTTCAATGACCAGGTCTCTGGCCTCAAGTTCTCCCTCCATGATACTCAAAAGGGTCAGGAGCTCTGGTTTGCTCAGGTTGTCGATGTTCAACTCACATTTCTGAAACACACAGAGCAAGAACACGAGCCTTGTTACAGGAAAATGACACTGCATCTATGACACTGCAAGGTCTACTAGATCCTTGGCAGAGGAGGTGTTGAGTGGGCACCGATCTCACGGCCCACAGTATTACGTTTTCACTGAACCATTAACCAACTACTTTTGAAACCAGAAGTTCTGTCTCGTCTAAGCTCCCTTGGGTAGTAATTAGGGATGCAATGATCTGAACAATTTTATCTGACAGCAATTTCAACAACAAAAAATAAATACATAAAGTATTATACATTTTTTAAAGATGTGTCCAGTGCATTTTATGGAGTTTTAAAACGCGAGTTTTGAGCAGTGTAGAGTAGCGCTTGTTGTTTGTCATTTCTCCGATCACAAATGCAGACATGGTTTTATGTTAAGACAGTATATGTCATTATAATCCACTGGATGCAACAAATGCCTCGTTTATAATGGGTTTTATGTTTTTGTTTTCGTCACACACTTGAGGAATTCAGCCAATCACAACGCACTGGATAGCTGACCAATCAGAGCACACCTCGCTTTTCAGAACGATGAGCTTTGTAAAAATCTACGCGTTTCAGAAAGGCGGGGCATAGAGGAGAAACAATAATGTACAGTATATGGAAAATAATGTGTTTTTTGAACCTTAAATCGCATAAACACATTTCATTACACCAAATACACAAAATAATGTTCTTTCTAGCAACATCATATGACCCCTTTAAATATATCTTTGGCCCCTAAACCTGTGGAATTATTTAAATGTTTCCACACAAACAATAGTTGTTGTTCTACACTGTTGCTCATTTGATATGTGTTTTCAAGTTCATGTCTGATATACTGGTGATTTTAATTTGATCAGTAATGGGCAAATAAATATCAGTTTACGATACATTGGTTCATCTCCACCAGTAAATCTTAATGGAAAGATAAATTATAAATCTTCATCTTTAAAACAAATACTGCATCTAACGGGGCCTACTTTTCACCTTAAAAAATCCAAAGAACTATTAATAAAACAACTCATGAATTATACAGCCTTATAAAACCATTATTTAAATTATAATACCTTACACATTTGTTATAATATATATGTTATAATAGTTGGTTTTAGTTCAATGTTTATATTTTTTTCCCCCCATAAGATAATGAATAACTAAACAGCAGTGATGCACGTAGTTGAAGGCAATACAGTACAATACAGTACAGTATAATTAAATTAGTAGTATGCAATGAAATATCCAGAAAAAGATTTAACATCACACAGCAAAAAAAATAAAAAAGACAAAGACAACAAGCTTTTGACAAAAAACAAAAAAACAAAAAGTATCACTTGTTCTTCATAACTGGAGGACTATGTAATTGAATAGAATTGAACAGACAGTCAGAAAAAGATATAATTAGATCGAATACATATTCACCTACTATGGAAGTTACATTAGCCCAATCAAAATGTCTTAGATTTTTCACATCGTTAGGGCCTGTAACAAAGAGCAGTAGCTCTAGTGACCTTTCCACAAATGATGTGCTTCATTAGGACGTCTACCTTGTCAAAGACCAACTTCTAATGTTCCATTCCATATATTGTATGTAAGAACTCTAATGAGTGAGTCTCGTTGAAATTGACTAACTGGCACATGTGAATGATCTCTGTATAACGAGAAATTAGAGAGTAGTGGCTGGTTAATCAAATTGTGTCCAGTTTTTCAGGTGTGATCCTAACTGCAACACTGATCGTAGCATAGACATAGAATCTTCTTCAGAAACTGGTAAACAACTCCTGCACCTTAACGTACAGATGTCAGAGTACAATATAACTACTGTATGATTTATTCTTGAAGAATATATTCTAGCATAATGAGAATTGCAACCCCAGTCAATGGTGGGAATCCACAGATAAAGCAATACTGAGAGTGCTGAGGTCGAAGAAAAAAAAGGCAATACTGGTCAGTTGGAGATGCTGTTGCCCAGGCCTTGCACAATGCTTTCTCGAATGCAATGTTGAGTCATTGAAGCAATACTTTTCTCAAGCCAGATTGGGTATGGATGGGGTCAGACCACTTCAGCACACTTGATAAACAAAACTCTCCCTCTATTAAACTATTCATGGACCTTACATACCTCTGTAAGGGTATGTAGCCCTTGAGAAAGGTGTCTGGGTAAATGCACAAGACAGAGATTTATGACTTCACACCACTGGCCAATGGGCAGAGCTGAAAACTGCGCACCTGTTCAACCCGACTCTAAATGTAAGGGGGCATTGAGCAGTTAAAGCAGCTCAGATCGCTTGGGTGACACAGTACTCTGAGCCAGCTGAGTCACTAAAATTCAGACCGATTTAGAAACATCTCCAGTGAACACTCCCCACCCCCCAACCCGCCTCCGCTTCATTACATCTCTCTTTTTGCTACATTTTTGTGCCACTCTGTGCATCACTGAAACATTAATCTGTACGTATTTGCAATATGACTGGCTATAGTACTCAAAAGTTATGTTTTGTCTGTCATGCAGATTCATTTAAAAAGATAGATGGTAAGATGAGATACAAATCTTACTACTGAAACTAAAGGCTGCCCTTTACCGTAAGACACTGCATGCAGATCAATACATTTGAGAGCAAGGAGAACCTTTGAGGAAACTGTACTGGAGGGCTCTATAGCATCTCTCCCGGTATTATGCTTTTTTTTTTTTTAAGAGTGGTAAGTGGGGTTCATCATATATGTGAAAACTTGTCAATCAGAATGTGTGAAATTCGATTATTGTTGCATTATAATAATGTATGCCTTATTTAGAAAATGTCATATATATTACACGTATAGGTTTCTATATATATATATTATATATATATATTATATTATATTTATATGTATAATGACATATATAAATGTATAAAGGTATACTATATGAAATAAATATGACCAAATATTCTTACAGTTCTATACTTATGTGTATATACAGTACATTTAATTTTACAATTGATTTTATCTTGATTACAAAATATTATATATATAGATAATATTAATGGATACTTAATTTATTATACTTTTAAATGTATTATACTGATATAACTTATTGTATGTCTGAATATAATTTGTATGTGTGTGTGGGTGGTGTGTGTTTATATGTATAAAAATATATATATTTTAATATATGTTATTTTTTACAGATGGTATAAAAATGAGAAGCTGAAGGCATTGGAAGTCGCTTAGGATAAAGAATCTGCAAAGGCCTTAAGTATTATATTATATACACAATACAACTACATAATACTGTATATTTTATTTGACGTATAATTTTAAGAATACAATATCAATAATAATCACTACTATATATATGCACATATATACATATATATGATTATTAAAGATTCTAAATATTATTGCATTACATTAAACATGCTAAAAAGCAGTTGATAATAATACCTTGATTTCAATTATCATGGTATTTCGAAACGTGACAACAGATCGCACCTATTATAAACGCGACTGATAAATATTCAATATTTGGAAGGTAACCAACATAGGCTTACCATAGTAATATTAAATCGTGCGCAGCTGCACATTAAAGATACAATAAGAAAAAAAATCGGGCACTTTATACAGTACTGTGCTCTGCACGAAATAAAGGATACAATAGGAAATCTTAATGTCAAATTCTAACAAAGTCAGTCTCCTCCATATACAGACGGACCACCCGTAACACATTCACTGATAGTTATGATCACAGCACTGGACGATTCCTCTTCTATTAACTCCATTCATTCCCTGTCATAATTAACATTCGCGGTAATCATCATTGCGGCTGACAAGATGTCATTTTATGCTTAAATGTATCTCACCGCCTCGACGCTTCCATGGCCAGTGGTTACCAGTGTTTGTAGCGGAGGTGGCTGCTCCCCTTTCGCTCCGTCCGACGCCATCTTCTCACTGTAGAGGACTGTTCAAGCTTAGGCACCACACACCACATCAAATAACGCATTCGGCACTGATTTAACTATTACACTGCTGCAAATCAAATAGCCAATAATTCATCTTCCAGCTGTAGATAAGTAAAGTAGGGCTGTGGATGTACGCTGAGGACTAGATTTTGAGGAGGAGCAGGTTGTGCAGCTCAGTCCAGATGTAAACCTGAAAAGAGGTGTGAACCTCCAGCCTTTGAGGGAGTGACATGAACGCGATCCTATTTTTGCACTGCTCGGGTTAACCTCTCTGTCGCCAGTGGATTTTGTATTTGAAGACGTGGTAAAGATGAAGGTGATGAATGGAACTTACTGTTATCAGATGCCTTTGATTCATAGACATGCATAAAGATGCCGTCCAAAATGTAGGCGCAATGTTGGGATCCCTCTAGAACTATGTAACAAATTCCAAGGGAGAAAACAATACTAAACAGCTAGATCTTTTCGTATAAAACGTTAAAAATGGATGGAAAGGAAACTGATGGCTAATCCCCACTTGAATAGAGCAAATTGTATTATATTAGCGTTAATGTAAAGCAGACTGCACTTCATTATAGCCTAACTTTACACAGATGAGGAGAGAAAAGAACAGCAAACAATTCAAAATGATAAAGGGAATGTTGATGAAATGAATGCCTCTCTGAGTTTGCCACACATATCTTTTGCTTAGAAATCAGTCATTACTTGAACACAGCAGGTCAAAGCATCTGTGGGTATTAAAATCATGACAGGGCATAATGTTCAGATTTAGGCAAGATATAAAATATAAAGTTATTATTATCATTATTTAAAAAGACAGACACATTTTCGGTAACACTTTACAATAAGGTTCATTAGTTAAACATTAGTTAATATATTAACTAACATGAGCTAACCATGAGCAATACATTTGTTACTGTTTTTGCTAATCTACGCTAATGTTAGTTAATAAAAATACAGATGTTCATGTTAGTTCACAGTGCATTAACTAATGTTAACACGATTTTAATAATGTATTAGTAAATGTTGAAATTAACATTAACAAAGATTAATAAACGCTGTATAAGTGCAGTTCATTATTAGTTCATGTTAACTAATGTAGTTAACTAATGAACCTTATTGTAAAGTGTTACCACATTTTCTGCTCTCCCACATCTCTTGCTTGTGTCACTTTTAAAAAAAGGATAAGGTTTATCTTGACGATTTAAGAATTGTCAGTTCATTTCAATCCATAGATAGATAGATAGATAGATAGACAGATAGATAGCCTAGATAGATAGATTAGTAAATATACAGAAAGGAGAAAGTACTCTTTGGAATGTAATTGCCTCTTTTAGTTGCCATTTGTTCTGTTCATATTTCTCTCAGTGAAAGCCAGTATAGGGGCCATTCCATCTTTTTATTTTTTATTTATATTTAGCTAGGACCAAATGGTTTTGACATTACTGCCTTCTCCATTGCAACCGCTTTACCTCATTCCATGTACTAAATTACACTAAATTGGAAAAAAATTGCATACTTTGCAACACTTTAAGCCATTTAAGCAAATGCAACAGATTTGATCTTTAATGTTAGACTGGCTTCCATAATCATACCAGATTAATTGCTCACAGTCCTTGAAGGCTTCAGTCCTGAATAAAAAATTAAGTGGTATCAAACTCTTAAGACTACTGAATGCTACTCACAGAAAGTAATTTGATTCCTTCGCTGCTTGGTGTTATTGGTTTCGTAAGTATGAATACCGGCCCATAATGCACTGCATTCCGTCAACTACTCACAACATAATGTGGGCTTATTATCATAATGTGAGTATTCATAAATAGATTTATGAGTAACTATTTATGATAGATACACTTGGCAATGGCTCATATAGCTCATATAGCCTAGTGGGGCCTTAGTTTATTATGAGGAACACAATCCCATCAAAATCAATTGATTTAACCTGTAATTATATCCTCAAAATAAAATCTGCTACAGACATTAACGTGCAATTATTTATATATTTTTCTCATATATTTTCACAATAGAAAAAAAAAAGTGTAACTATGGTCAGACTGCATTCCTCACAGGTTGGCAGCCCCAATTGACAGTTTTAATATTATATATATATATATATAATATATAAAAAAAACAACAACATTGACTATAAGTTATTGACTAGATGCTATAAATGCATTACACACATGTGCATACATTGGATCATTTTGCCAAATTTATTAATGGCAAAGTTCAATTCAGTTGTACTGAAATAATGAGAAAAGAAACAGCATGGATCGATTGGTACTTTTAAAGGGGTCAATATGATGCGATTTCAATTTTTCTTTCTCTTTGGAGTGTTACAAGCTCTTGGTGCTGTAAAGATCTGTAAAGTTGCAAAGACTCAAGTCTCGAATCTAAAGAGATATTCTTTATAAAATTTAAGAGTCAGCCACGCCCCCTAAAACGCCTCGCTTAAACACGCCCCACATGTCTACGTCACAATGTGGGAAGATTTGAATAACGCCGCCCAAATGTTCACGCAAAGAAACCAAGGTGTAACTTTTACTTCTCGCGTAGTTTTGTTGTTGCCGTCACATGTCGAGACGCTGTTGTGCTGTTGTGAAAGCGAAATACTGGGTGGCCTTCCAAAAGGAGACCGATATCTGCTTGGTCATGCTGGCAGCTGACTCCGTGTGGTTGTGAGAAAACAACTTTGTGTGGATGTGGATCACTGGATCACTTTCACCGTGGCGAAGCAAGTCGCAGCCCAGGCAGGTCACATTGTCCTCCGGCCGATCCCCTGCGTCGAAATCGCCGGCGAGCCGCCGCCCAAATTCAAGCCCACCTGCCTTTGCTCACTCTAACCCTCCGGCTGTTCCTCACACTAGCCCCCGGCCTCTGATCACTGTAGGCCGACGTGTGTGCTTATTTATATGTATTATTAAAGCACGTTTTTGGGCAGTTGTTGAGTAGCGCTTGTTCGTTTGTCATTTTCTCCAATCACATAATGCAGACAGGTTTATGTTACACGGGCACGTGCAACGAACAGTCTTAAAAAGACAGTAAAGTCATTATAATCAGTAATTATGTCACCACTGGATGCAACAAATGACTCGTTTATAATGGGTTTTCATGTTTTTGAATCATCGCTACGGCCTGAAAGGGCATCATTACAATATGGTAAGGGGCGTAACATTTACGTCACACGCTTGAGGTATTCGGCCAATCACAACGCACTGGATAGTGGACAATCACAGACACCTCGCTTTTCAGACCGATGAGCTTTGTAAAAGTCGACGCGTTTCAGAAAGGCATATATTATCATAGAGGAGAAACAATACTGTACAGTAAGTGGAAAATAATGTGTTTTTTAACCTTAAACCAAATAAACACATTTCATTACACCAAATACACAAATAATGTTATTTTTTAACATCATATGAACCTTTAAAATGCAAATATTTTTTACGGAATGCAGTTTGAGAGTCACATGGACTCTCACCATGTGTGGGAATCAACCCAACTTACAGGTTGTGTTTGGGTTTTTTCGTGAATCGTGACTCTGGGCCGCACACCAGCTTACCTTCATGGTGCCTGAAAAGACATAACATCTAATGAGAGTCTTGTTAGGAGACCGAATATTAACATCAGCTGTCAGTTATGAATTGACGGTTGAGTTTTTTGTCTCGCCATTAAACTGAGTCTGGCACCGCAAAGCGGATAGTTTCGCGCTCACAGCAGAGCTGTTCTGGGGATGCGTCGATGAATGTATGTACCATTTCAGTCGCTGTTAAAGATGTAGGTCATCCAAAAAGAAGAAACACGGTCATCATTTATTCACCTTCATGTTGTTTAAAATCTTGACTTTATTTCTTGAGTGGAGTACAAAAGGAGATGTTAGCGGAATGTTAGGGGCTGACAGTCTCTCAGCAACCACGTTCAGGTGCATCTTGCCATGCAAAGAAAGTGTGATGTTTCTCAAAACATATTCAATTACAGTATCTGCCCAGAACTGCTGTCTAGGTAGCCAATTCACTTTTCTGAGACACAAACGAGCTCTGAACTTTTACAGATTCACCAGCTTCAACATGAGCAGCAGTGCCAGTTCAGCAGAATCCCTGCAGGAAGCAGATTCAACAATAATCTCACAGAAAGCAGATGTGAAGAATTACAGTATGATGACTCCTGCAGAGAAACTATCGCTTTGTGAGAGACGGGCTCAGTCTTTGGCTGATAGCGAAGAGGTACACATGGAATAATCTTATACCCAGAAATACATGACTCAGACTCTAATGTTATTCTCTCCTACTGATTTATGTAACCTTATTAGTGCACCAACATTTCAGTATGATCCATTATGAATTACATAAAGACCCCCCAGGCATGTTCTTATTCTCCAGTACAGAACCAAAGGTCTGGTTTAAAAAAACAACAACAGCTAGACACATACAAATCATTATATTCAATGTATGTTTTGTTTTATTTCTCTAGTTGAAAGTTTTATGCTTGTTCAACCTTTGCAGTATGACCCCTGTATCCAAGAGCTTGTGCGTTGCCTGGCACTGAGCAGACTAGTTTATGGAAATGAGCATTTTGCAGTGGCTCAAGCTCGGTCAAGACTGGCTAAAGCTTACTTGCTTACTAGCAATAATGAGAATAATGAACAGTGAGCTTGTTACTATTGAAAAATAAACCCTTCATTGACTGTGCATCATGCATATGGATTTATTAGGCAGTCATATAATGTAAACATAAAAATGTAACACATTAATTACCTCCTAACAATCTAATGACCTCATATTTCCCAGGTTGGGCACATCAGGCACAAGAACATGCATCAAAAGCACACGAAGTACCCCGTTCCAGTCAGCAGGAGGAGAGAATGAGCTACCTCAACTGCTTCCTTAGCATACATCAGACTCTTGGAAGTGCCTCTCTACTGCTTGGAAAATATCCTTGTTTACATAAGCATCCAATGCAATCATATTCATACAGTTAATTTTTAAGTGCATCTTAAGTGTACAAATCCTTTATAGAAGCACTATACAGGTGCATCTCAATAAATTAGAATTGCACGAAAAGTATTCTAATTTGTTGAGATTTGAATTGGTGGGTTTTTGTTAAATGTGAGCCAAAATCATCACAATTAAAAGAACCAAAGACTTAAACTACTTCAGTCTGTGTGCATTGAATTTATTGAATACACGAGTTTCACAATTTGAGTTTGAATTACTGAAATAAATGAACTTTTCCACGACATTCTAATTTATTGAGATGCACCTGTATATTTTTCTGTTTATGACATTATTAAACTTGACAAAGTAGTAAAATTTGATAATTCATCATACAAACCTTGTTGTTTCAGATGATGGAATAGTGACAGTCATATGTTAATTCACTTAACCATGTGAACTTTAGCAGAGGCCGAGTCAAGCTTTCAGAAGGCAGAGATAGTCATGGGAGACATTGTAGTGCAAGAAGCCATGGGGAAGGAGGACAGAGTGTGTACTGCGTATGAAATATTTACAAATTTAGCAAGGTACGGGACCATTTTAATCTCAATTGGCTGACTGTAATGACATAGCTGGACTAACAAGAGATATAATCTAACATTAGATGGCTACTGTATGAATTACTGCCTCTCTTTGTCTTCCTTTTAAATACAACCCTGAATAAATGTTTAGGTCTGGGACTAAGAGGAAAGAGATTCATTTTGTAATTACCCTTAGAAACATCTCAATCTATTTTCCCATTCTTCTTATTGCATAATAAACACATGTACTTGTTTAAAGGGTTAAAATAGGATGTGGCAACCATGTCCACATTGATATCCACACAAAGCACTACGGTGAATCACATGCTGTGGTCTATTTATTTCTTTTGACTTCTGCAGTTTCAAATATCAGGTTCAGGTTTAAATCCATGTTTTTCCTGGCATCACTCCGAGTTGACACTGATGCACTTGTAAGTAAGATAACACTTTCATATATGCATCAGAATTTGTTGTTATGTTACATTTAGATATTGTTCTCTTTTTTTTGTTTGTTTTTTTGGAGGTGCCAAGCAAAAGAATGATTATATGAACCTCTGGAATTTCATTAGGACCGCAAGCTAATATCAGCAGTATAAAGGATATTTTTCACCACAAGGTGGTGCTCCTCATCCACAAAAAAATCCTAACAGCATTACAATAGAGTTGAAGCTTTATGATAAATTTCACAAATTTCCCTGTTTCTTGACAAATAGAAACAGAAGCGTTTTTTGTTCTGTATAATCATATCTTAAGAGTGCCTGTAAAGCTGGCACATATAATCTTTCCACACTACTCTTTCCAGTTTGGTCAGATTTAGTGCAGAGCAGAAAAGCATCTCTATACATTTTTGCATCAATTTATTAAACATACATAAAGCAAAGGGTTTATTATTAATGAGACATTTTTTTTTATTTGGGACATTTTTGACTTGAGTTTGTATGTGACGGCATTATTCAAAGATTTTTTGTTTCTCAGGGGTAATAATCCTCCCACAGGAGGACTTGATTAACTTGTTCAATAGCTTGTATTGATCCTAGTGTTTATTATGGCTAACCAGGCTTGACTGTGACAATGAACGACTGTGTTTGTCTGCCGGCTGTGTTTATGTTGTGAGTGCAGAGTGACATTAGAACTCTCAGGGCCATCTCAGGTTTTATTATTGCTGCTCTTTATGTAAGTAAGGGCATCTGTGCTAGAGAATATAAATTGTTATACAGTAAAGCTCATTTATTTTGTATTTATAATATTATGTAGAGAAATTTGAGCATCGGTAATTTTTTGCTACGCTTAGCAGATTGTGTTTTCATCGGTTTGTCAGCTGGTTTTGTTAGTCCCAGAAGAATGTGCGTATGTGAGTTGTGGTGAAAGCTTCTAATTCTTCTGCCTTTGACTGTAAAACTACTGTTGACATATTTGAAATGAGTGAGCCTGCGCTATCAACACATACCTCCACAAAACCCAGAAACAATGACACAAGCTTCCAGCTTTTTCATCCGGATGGAGGCCATGAGCGAGTGGACATCAGAGTCAGCATATCACTATCATACTGACATGATTCTCCACACATATTTCCATCAGCCCTTGTTGAACATGTGCTGGTTGGGTTTTTTGGCCTTGACAGAATTCAGAAGTGAAGTGTAAGTTTCCTTGTGTCTTTTCACACTCTAAGCCTGTGAGCAAACAAAGCTTAAAAAAGGTCAAGGGTTTCATTTTTGCTATGTTAAATCATCCATCCACTTAACATCCACTTGATGGCTGATAGAATATCTGGGTCTTGATGAAAACTGTTTTAAAAGGATAGTTCACTGTGTATTACTTTCTTCTGCAGAACACAAAAGAAGATACACTAAAAAAAGTTGACCCAACTTAAAAAAGTTTACTCAACTAATAACTAACTAACAACTTCTAAAATATAGTTTTTGAAATACTTTTGTTGACTCAATGAGTAAGAAGCAGTCTATTGAATTTAAAAAATCTTCTCAAGGCAATTAAAGATTGTTTACTATTTAGCAATTCTTTTTGCAACTTGGATTTTTTTACAGTGTATTTTGCAGAAACTGAACTGTTTTTGCCCAAATAACAAAAGTGAAAGGGGTCCAAAATATTAACATTAATTGTATGGATGAAACATATTTTTCAAAACATTTATTTCATCATGCAGGTTTGGGACAACACGAGGGTGAGTAAATAATGTCAGAATTTTTTGAGTGAACTGTCCCTTTAAATCACTGCTTTGTGGTTACTTTGGTAATGGTATAAATTAAGTTGAGCTAAACTTAGCTGGAGATTAAACTTGGAGTGCTGTTGTGCCAGTATGAAGTAATCTAAGTGTTTATTTTCATTTTTTTAAAGGCGACGATGTCTTTTCTGTTGCTCTATGTCTCTATTTATCCCTAATATTGCCTGGCACTGCTCTCTATCAGGCCTGAAATCTTTCATACACAGTCTACGTCAGCATAGGTCTGTTAACAATTACTAAGCAGAAGGCTCGGGGGACTACTTGGCAGTTCATGTAAAACTCCCTAATTGCATTATGCCCCTGCACAACAGACATTAAATCAGATTTCTCCACGCAGATTATATCTCTCCTCCCACTGAGGATGCCTGAGAGGATGGCTGGTATTACGCTGGCACTGCGTGGCATAATACAGGATGTGTTTAGGTTTGTGTACCCAGGCAGCATGACAATAGAGTTGGTCGCGCTGGCACTAAAAGGAAACCCAGAGTCTGGAATTTCTGATGCAGCCTTGAAAAATTGCCAGGGTGCTCCAGCGTGCACATGAGAAAACCTTGGTGGAGTCGTGCTTAAAATCTTTGCCATTTCGCAAATGTCGCCCTTGAGTGTTTTCCCCCTGATTGCATTAAATCCAATTGGACATTCAGATTAAGAGCTTTTTGATTTCATTTGAATAAAATGTATGTTCCGATCCTAAAATATACACCAAAGATTGAAGATAAGACGTGTTTATAGCTCCATCATCATCAAATTATGCAGATATGCATGAATACTTACAGATGATGTGTAATGTCAACCATCTATGTTAAAAATCCACTTGCTATTTCAGAGGTGCACTGTGGGAATCCACTAATCAAGCTTTAACCTTGTTTGTGATGTAAGATTTTTTACTAGCTTTATATTTATGGGGCAAGGATGCTGCATGAGCAGGCCACTCCCTCTGAGATGGGAAATTGAGTTACGGATCCATTAGAGTGGATGAATCTGGAAGGACTCAAGGCTTTTAACAAGATGGATTGGTGAAGCATGTCTCCATAAAGAGTAGTGCTACACACCTGCACACATCAGAGAGTAGCATCTCGGTATAGTTATGGACATGTGTGAGATCTAAAATTCTGAGACCAAATTGAAAATCTGTTTCAGAATTTTAGAAACTTTTAGAATTTTAAACTATTTAAAACAATATGAAGTAACACGTTTTTTTCAATTAAAATTAATTACTTTTATTCAGCAAGGATGCATTAAATTGATCAAAAGGGACATTAAAAAGACAAAAGATTATTTCAAATAATTCTGACTTTTGACTTTATATTCATCAAAGAATCCAGGAAAAAAAATGATCACAGTTTCCACAAACATTTAAACAGCACAACTTTTTCAACTGTGATAAGAAATGTTTGTTCAAGCCCCAAATCAGCATATTAGAATGATTTCTGAAAGATAATGTGACACTGAAAGACTGGCGTAATGATGCTGAAAATTCAGCTTTGTTATCACAGGAATAAGTTACATTTTAAAATGTTAAAATGCAAAACAGTTCTTTTAAATTGTATTAATATTTCACACTATTAATGTTTTTACTTCATTTTTGATCAATTAAATGCAGCCTTTGTTTGAGTGTAAGAGACTTCTTTTAAAAACATTTACAGACCCCAGACTTTTAAATAGTTTTGTTTAAAATATCTAAAAAAAAAACTGACTTGAACTGAATACTTTTTATAGAACAGCATTGAACTCTTCTGTACTTCATTTCTTCACAGATAGCAGACAGCAGTGAGTCTGTGCATTGTTCAGGAGTGAGACTAGATGCCTCAAGGCTGATATTGAGAGAGGAGAATTACAACTAATAAAGACATGAGCTCTTGTGTATTGAGTTCAGAGCTGCAGGGCATGTTTGGATTTGCTGCACTTCTCATCTTAATAAAAGAAACGAAGGCTCATTGAAGGTCCAGAGCTGGTGCCGCCATTCTATGCGATACACAGCAGTTCTTCCTGTTTTTAACCAGTTCGCATGAACAGGCTTTTCTTGACCTTCTTCCTGTCATTGTTCTGGCATTTTTGCTCATGCCTGGCATTACAAATGAGCCATTCTTATTGATGGCATGCATAAGTGAGGTCAACAGTGTGCTGTATGTGACATTGTGTATTGATTTTATGACATGACATCTTTGTGTCTGTTTTGTATTCGATAGGGTGTACCAGCGGCAGGGAAAGCCTGAGAAGGCCCTCAGTCAGTGTGAAAGAGCCTTGGAGCTGCTTCAGGAAGGAGCTCAGCTCAGTCGGATCTGCTGTGTTTACAGAAACATGGCAGCCATTGAACAGGCACAGGGACATCTGGATAGAGCCATTGAGCATCTCCTACTGGTAAACACCGCAGGGATTATTCCTGTCCTTCAGAGAATTACACTCTGCTGAACTCAAATTAGATGAGTAACCTAATGCAGAGGTGTCAAACCCATTTAATCATCACCTTAATCCTGCTTTAATCAACAATATTGGGGTTATCAAGGAAGCATATGTAATTTACTAATTTCATCCATCAGGGGGCCTTTGGATTTTTGCCCATTTATCCAGGTGAGCATTTGTGGGGCCAGGCACTGATATGACACTGAGACTTTTATGCACCATATATGACTCTGCTGTATTCCGCTTTGTGGCTGAGTACTAATAGTATATGTATAATAATTATGTATGTATATATGTGTATATTACTATATATATGTATAGATATATATATATATATATTATAATATTAGCTATATGTATGTATGTAGAAACTTAGAAACTGTTATATAACTATAAATGTACAGAATTTCTATTTCATATTAAAAAATATAAATTATATATAGAGGGGTAAATTCTAGTCATACAAAAATCCAGAAAAATTTATCGTGGTTTCTGTAAAACTATTGAGTTTTCAACACTGTGATGATGATAATAATAATAAGAAGAAGAAGAAATGCTTCTTGAGCAACAATGTGAATTGTGATGGTTTGTGATCATGTGAAGACTGGAGTAATGGCTGCTGATGTGAAAATGTAGCTTTGCGATTACAGGAATAAATAAAAAATATATTAAAATAGTAAACCGTTATTTTAAATTGTAATAGTATTTCACAGTATTACAGTTTTTTCACTGTCTTTTTGATCAAATAAATGCAGCCTTGCAGATTAAAAGGCTTCCTTCAAAAACTTTAAACAGTCATAAGGACCCTGAACTTTGGAACAGTAGTGCATGAAATTAGTAATTAAGAAATATTAATCAGATGACAATATTGACAAAGAAGAGAATCACTCTCTTCTCTTGGCTTACTCTAACAAGCTATCTGAAACCAAGCATCAGTATAAAGTTAGACCAAAAAAAGACCTAAATGTAAATAAACAAAAGGCTGTACAACTTTATGCAGATGCAACAAATTAAAACAAATCTGTAATACTGTACTTGAATATAGAATATTATAAATACATCATACCAGTATAATAAATGGATGGGAATGTTTATATAATTGTTTTTTTTTCTATAAATCATCACATAGGTCAGACTGTATTCCTCCACAAGCCATATTTGGCCCATGTTTTGTGTTTTTTGACATCCTCAGTCTAATGGTTTTTAAAACGAGACCGCAGAGTTATTTAAAGCCAGGAACTATTGATAGTTGACTATTGATGAATATTTCCCCTGTTTCAGGGTGGGTGTGATATGTGATATATCTGTATTCAAGACTCTGTATCTCTCACTCCCTCTTCTGCAGGCTCATTCCATAGCTCTTAGTCAGAGTCCTGGGGGTCTGGAGGGGGCCCAGATCGCTCACAGCTTGGCTCTAGCCTACTCTTCCACTTCAGAGCCTCATCACGACAGTGACCGACTGCATGCACAATAGTCTGTCTGTACGGGGGATTTAATTAGACCCCGAGCATCACAATGAAATGAGATGTGGTATGAAGTCAATATTAGTATAATTAAAAATAGTAAATATGCATCATGACCAAAAGGCATCCTGTCATTTAGATGACTTAGATCTGATCCAACATTTTGAGTTTGTCATTGGAGTGAATTGTGTTTAGCACTATACATAGGGAGAGCTTTGTGTTAGCTGCCCTGCATAACAAGTAGCAGTAAAGTCTTGAAGGTGACCCTCAGCTAATCAAATGAAAAATATGATGATGTGTTGGAATACCTCTTCAAGGGGAAGTGGAGGACTCATATTGTGTAAAAAGGCATTAGAGAAAACTAAAGAAGTGTGATTATGTTCATCCCTTTTTCTGTTTCAGTAGATTCAGCAGCACGCTTTTTTGAGGAGAGTATAAGTGTA
This sequence comes from Sinocyclocheilus anophthalmus, assembly GCA_018155175.1. Classification (NCBI taxonomy): domain Eukaryota; kingdom Metazoa; phylum Chordata; class Actinopteri; order Cypriniformes; family Cyprinidae; genus Sinocyclocheilus; species Sinocyclocheilus anophthalmus. Next base: position 91,488 of record JADLZN010009544.1, on the reverse strand, counting down.
TATAGAAGTGCACTAGGCCCACAGGACACACTCACCCTATCTGCTCAAGATGACTTCAGTCATTTCCTCCTACTCACTGGACAACAGGAGGTCAGCTTCAAATTCTTCTAGATATGGTGTATATTATGGAATAGATGTGGATCTTTATATTTTACCTATATATAAGCTTGGGGTCAGTAAGATTTTTTTAAAAGAAATTAATACTTTTTTAAGCAAGGATGCATTAGGATCAGAATATTACTATATATTAATAAATATAAAAAAGGCTTAATAAATTACATTTTTAAAATATATTCAAATAGAAAAGCTATTTTAAATTTGAATAATAAGAGACTTCTTTCAAAAACAATTCATCTTACCGAGCCCAAACTTTTGAACAGTAGTGTTTATCAAGGATTTAACTTGATCAAGACATGCAGTGACCATATGTAAAAGTTTAAGGATTGATCATTGAAAAACCTTACTGATTGACCACTGTTCAGAAACTTTGAGGATACATGTCATATCTATGATGATTATGGTCCTAAAGTTGGGATTATTTCTTATACGCTGTTTTTGTGTTTCAGAGATGTGCTGAGATCCAAAGAGAGTCTCTAGCCTATAAGAAGAGTAAATTTGGTGAGCTGAGTGCAGAGGTGGCCAAAGCGCTGCAGCTGATTGGTGGAGTGGAGATGACACAGGGTCAGATAAGACACGCCCACAGGACCTTCAAGAAGGTGAATCAAATATAATGCATGGTCTCTAACCTGCATCCAATCAACAATTGATGGATAGAACCAAGTTCCTTTTTCCTTCTTTGTTCGGTATGTCACAATATGAAAAACAAGATTTATTGCTACTTCCATTACATCTCAACTTTAAATACACATCACCGGTTTGCTGAATTTAATTCTACATCTATATGGAATTCTGATGGTATAAAATAGATTTTTTTTAATCAAAAACAGTTTAAAAATTAAATATTATTTGCTTCGTCAGAATCCTTCCATGCACGATTGCTAGAGACTGAGCTTCTGCAGTTTGCACAAAAAGAGATCTGAACAGCTATTTCGACAAGTCTCTTGAGGACCTTACTGTATGTCCACAGAGCTATGCTCTAATCTTGGAGTGTAGCGTGAATGATATTTTGCCTCAGAGGGGATGCTTCTTCTTATATAAAATGTTCCAAGGGATAACATTGTGTTCTTGGTCCTTCTGGATGCAGCCAGACTTTTTCATAGCCATTGGAACATTGCTAAGTGCTGTTAAAAGGGCACTGACCTTCATGAGACCTTCATGAAGAAAAGTAGCATTCTAAAATTATGTCTTCTAACTTATATAACATGTACGTATGGAGTAGGCATGTTACCTTGGACAGTCTGTTTGTTTTGGTAACTTGTTCTTTATTTAAAGCTTGACTATTTTTGGACTGGACAGTGCTATTCTTAATGTCTTGGACAGCTTATTTCTCCCTCGATGTCCTCCTCCAGGAGTCATGCCACACTCTGATTTGCAACGTTATTTATTCTCTTTTGTGTCATTGCTCTTAGCATCTGATGCAGTAAGAAGATTTGAAAACATTATCCCTTTCATTTACATTCCAAACGTCTTTTGTATGTCCTAAATATGCAAATGGCTTTTGTTTTATTTTGATGTGGTCACACTGAAACCCTGCCTGTTTATCTTTGGAAACCTGTCCCCACTGGTCTGTAAATGAGCACTGTTACTATGTTCCTTTGTTGTCATATCGAAGAGCTCCATTTCGGGGGGTTGTGAATCAGTGGTCCCACACTCTGCACGTCCTCAGGCTACTAACCTTTCCACATTCCCTCTGACAGTTTCAAGCAGCTCATATCATGTTCTTTCTCCTGTAATCATGACAGCAGCTGCAGCAGAGCAACACACTCCCAGTTTAGACTTTGGCCTAAAGCCAGGGGTTTGGGGTTAAAACAGAAACAGGGATTTAAATAAGCAATAATAAAGTTCAATTTTATATGTGTATTGTATATTATGTTTGTTTCTTTGTATTAAACAAAGTTTTGTTTGGTCTTTAGACGCATATGCAGTCCAGGTTTTTATAATAGACGCACACACTTTTGAGCCACGCTGTGACTGTTTTCCCGTTGAAGTGGGCCCCATGACATCACTTTTGCCTTTGGAAAGTGATGAAAACATGGACTGAGACTTTTCAGTCATAAAGGAAACTTTGAACAGCACTTTCCTTTGGAAAGACTGCTGTCATGTCGTAATTTCGAGTGTTTTTCTTCCAAACCGTTGCTGTTGTTTTGAAGATGTGGTTGAGTGAATGAGAGAGGGTTTATTTGAGGAAATGCAGTGGCTTGGCCAGGTATGCTGTAATATCTGTGTGCCAAAGGCACTCCTCCTCTCTACTATGTCTGTGAAATCAGAGTCATGCTGTCCACTACATCGAGCCCCACACACAGAGCAGTAAAGTTTACATGCTTGGTTTTAAAATGTAAGAGTTTTAAATTGATTTTTTTATAATGTTTCACATTCACAGGCAGTTTTTTTGACTATCATACCTTAGCCAGCTCTTTATTGTTCACTAAGCTTTTCAATCCTTTATGAAATAAAATGATGATAATGATCATAATTTTCAAAAGGATGATGAACCTTAGGCCTAATTCTTTATTAAAACTGCTCAGGAAGTCTGTTGATAGTCCAGTGTTTGATTGCATTTTCTGTATTTGGCCATAATTCACAACCATTTGGGTTGTTTATGCATCATGTGTCATCAACATGTCATTTAGATAAAAATGTATATGACGGTATAAATTCCTGCAACTGGTCACCATTTCTTTTTATTTTAAAATGGTCCTGCGTTTGACAAATTAACAACTTAAAAGTACAACTATTCCTCATATGGAGCCTCATAGTACTGTAACTCTTAAAAGCTGCACAAATTGGATAAAGTGGGGCAAAAAAGTATTTAGTCAGCCACCCATTGTGCAAGTTCCCCACTTAAAAGATGAGAGAGGCCTGTAATTTTCATCATAGGTATACCTCAACTATGAGAGACAAAATGAGGAAAAAAAATACAGAAAATCACATTGTAGGATTTTTAAAGAATTAATTGGTAAATTCCTCGGTAAAATAAGTATTTGGTCACCTACAAACAAGCAAGATTTCTGGCTCTCACAGACCTGTAACTTCTTCTTTAAGAGGCTCCTCTGTCCTCCAATCGTTACCTGTATTAATGGCATCTGTTGGAACTCGTTATCAGTATAAAAGACACAACCTCAAACAGTCACACTCCAAAACTCCACCATGGCCAAGACCAAAGAACTGTCAAAGAACACCAGAAACAAAATTGTAGACATGCACCAGGCTGGGAAGACTGAATCTAAAATAGGTAAGCAGCTTGGTGTGAAGAAAACAACTGTGGGAGCAATTATTAGAAAATAAAAGACATACAAGACCACTGATAATCTACCTCGATCTGGGGATCCACGCAAGATCTCACCCCGTGGGGTCAAAATGATCACACGAACTGTGAGCAAAAATCCCAGAACCACACGGGGGGACTTAGTGAATGACCTGCAGAGAGCTGGACCAAAGTAACAAAGGCTACCATCAGTAACACACTGCGCTGTCAGGTACTCAAATCCTGCAGTGCCAGACGTGACCCCTGCGTAAGCCAGTACATGTCCAGGCCCGTCTGAAGTTTTGCTAGAGAGCATTTGGATGATCCTGAAGAGGATTGGGAGAATGTCATATGTTCAGATGAAACCAAAATAGAACTTTTTTGGTAAAAACTCAACTTGTCGTGTTTTGAGGAGAAAGAATGCTGAGTTGCATCAAAGAACACCATACCTACTGTGAAGCATGGGGTGGAAACATCATGCTTGGGGATGTTTTTCTGCAAAGGGACCAGGACGAATGATCCGTGTAAACGAAAGAATGAATAGGGCCATGTATCGTGAGATTGAGTGAAAACCTCCTTCCATCAGCAAAGGCATTGAAGATGAAACATGGCTGGGTCCTTCAGCATGACAATGATCCCAAACACAACAACGAGTGGCTTCGTAAGAAGCATTTCAAAGTCCTGGAGTGGCCCAGCCAGTCTCCAGATCTCAACCCCATAGAAAATCTTTGGAGGAGTTGAAAATCCGTGTTGCCCAGCGACAGCCCCAAAACATGACTGCTCTAGAGGAGATCTGCATGGAGGAATGGGCCAAAATACCAGCAACAGTGTGTGAAAACCTTGTGAAGACTTACAGAAAAACGTTTGACCTCTGTCATTGCCAACAAAGGGTATATAACAAAGTATGGAGATGAAATTTTGTTATTGACCAAATACATATTTTCCACCATATTTGCAAATAAATTCTTTAAAAATCATACAATGTGATTTTTTGGATTTTTTTCTCATTTTGTCTCTCATAATTGAGGTAAACCTATGATGAAAATTACAGGCCTCTCTCATCGTTTTAAGTGGGAGAGAACTGCACAATTGGTGGCTGACTAAATACTTTTTTTCCCACTGTATAATTAGGATAAATACATAATAATTGTTTTATTATATTTATATAGAAATCTATTTAATTCCTTTGAATAAATTAATTTATTTAAGTTATTTAAATGGTAGTACACAAAAATATTACAAAAAATGTTATGTTGGGTCCCACTTTATATTAATTGTCCCTAATACCTGTGTACTTACATAGGAACTAGATGTGTACATAGTATGTAACCACAGTGTGAGTACACATTGGTACATATTATCTACAGCTCTAATGTTTGTGTAACCACACATATGTAACAGAGGAGTTGAAATGTACTGTAAGTACATGGATTACATTGGTGCACCAAACTCCACCAACTGAGGACCAACGCCTCCCACTTACATATCCCTAAAAACCTACCCATCTCCACCCCCTGGATTAAATTGTTCCAATTACTCTTATACATTTTGTTGTTACAAAGTGTAGTTATATATGTCCTTTTACACATTTGTACTTACACAAACCATTTGGTGGGTTGTTACATGTGTGTAGTTACAAAAATATTACAGCTCTAGATACTATGTAATAATGTGTACTTACACTGTGGTTACATAGTACTATGTACACAGGTATTAGGGCCACCTTAAATAAAGTGGGTACCCTGTTTTACGTAATTTTTATTACCTTAAATCAGTCGGGTGAGAAAAAAAAAAACGTAAAAATATAAATTAAAATAGAATGGTGACTGGTAGTGTATGAATATATATAATATATATATATATAATATATATAATATATATATATACACTGTATACACACAAACACCCATTTTAACAGTATAACTGTGTGCTATAGTATATATATATATATATATAAGATATATATATATATATATAGCACCACAGGACATGTTCAGTTCCCAAATGTTTGCCAACCAACTATATCTTTTGGGGGTTTCTTACCTTTCAGTGTCTGGATATTGTGAATTTGCTGTATGGTCGTCCTCAGCACAAGAAAACCAAAGCCACACAAAGAACCGTGGACATGCTGTCTCAGTGAGTTTCCTACTCAGTCACACTATAGCAGGAAGTCACAGTGCACTCTAAAAATGTGCTTTCATTGCAGTACGCTGGCATTTCATCGGAATGTAGCATGGTAGTAAAAGTGAATATTATTTATAGATGAGGCATTTAATGCTTTATGGTCTTTTTTTTTTTAGGTCACCAGAGGCCAGTGAAAGACGCAAGGAAGGTTGTCTTGAAACAAGACCTCCATTCTGTGCAGTGGTATCTGCATCTGAGGTGACATCTAGCATGTCTGACTCGTAACAGCAGTGACCAGCAGACGGATCTAATGAATGTGGCATGGACTTTCAGGGATGTTTGACATCATCCTATTTCACCATGGGAAATCTGTGGATTGGAAAAAAACAAGGCAATATTTCTAGAACAACACACAAGCTCCACTGTGTCTTTAATCTCTGTTGCTGAGTCTCAGAGTGGTTGGCAAGGTGACTACCTCTGCACTTCAAAAAATTAGAACTGTCCAGCGGTGATCTAATACACCGTTCACAGCAGTTTCTGCAAATACTTCCTGACTGGAGAGCTGCAGGCCTCTCTAAACTCTAAAGAGCTTTAGAGTCATATTATTTCTGAGAATTGAGCAGAACTCACGACATGAACTTTATAAGGGTTTGTTTATTGTGTTTGCATATAAACCAATGTTCAGAAAGTGAGCAGACTAGTCTTTTTCTTAAGAGTACAATAGCACACACAACACCCCTTTTGTGAATTTCCATTTAGCAAAAATACATCTGTAATATGCAATCCCAAACCAATCTTTGCTATGGCAGTAATTCTTGTATAGCATATTGTAAATCTGTAGATGCACAAAAAGAGGTTTCACACAGTGCTGGTTGAGTCATAGAACCCTATGCATAGATTCAGACAAAGAACAGCAGGTGCTGAAACACCATCTCAAGGGATGCAGATAAATGGCTGGAAATGGTTAATAATGATATTGAAAACTAAGCCTTAATCACTTATCATGTATCTGTTAACATAGTGTTTCCCCAACCTTTTTTTGTGTTATGTAACCCAGCCTAATCAGTAAACCAGAAATGTGTTTCATTTGCATTATACTGGATATAATTTCGCAAAGTCACTTAAATGTGAAAAATCATACCGTGAGTGACATTCCGCTATGAGTGACATTGGAAAAGCTCACAAAATAAATGAGCACCACTGGTTATTAATTTTTAGGTGTTATATGTTTAAGAGAGTAAAATCAAATTTATCCAAACTTGCAAAACCCCTGGGTTCACTGTGTTAACATATATTGAGGATCTCATTTTTTAGATTTTTTTAATAGTTTAGGATAATACAGACATAAAAAGCTATTTAAAAATGAAACGCTAAATGAGACTAAATGAAGTTGAAATTGTTATATGCTTCCTCATTCTAGATTACACTCTTTTTTTATCCCCATCACTGTTAATAGGCACAGGACAGTCACCATTGCAGCATCTGATGACGTTAACATGAATATCTTAAAGATAAATAGAGGAAAATGCAAATGCTTACACTTAAAATCTTCAGACTTAAGCTGTTACACTATTTTACCTGGAGGTGTCAGTGGCAGAGTATGCATCCTAAAAATAGACTCTCATTAGTCACCCCCCTTTAGTGAAGTTGAATCCTCATTCTGTGTAATAGGTTGTGACGCAGACTTAATGGCACCGAATAGCTATTCTGGAAGCACTTGCACACTTCTGTGTAAGCTGCCTAGCACTTATTTTTAATGTGAGATTTCTACAATCAAACTCTTCTCCCTCTTACTGTTTCTGTACAGTACTAGAGCAATGAAAAATGTGTTGTCCTGGAAGAGCAGGATTGCTAGATTAGTCCTTGCTGGTCTAATGTAATTTAAGGATTAAGAGATCTCTGGGAGACAGGAAGGACAGTCGACAGTCTAGTGCTTTTCGCCTTCAGTAGAGCTAGACTGTGACCAAATGTAGACCACTATATAAACTCATTTCATGGGCGTGAGAAAATTCAAATTTGTTACTGAAATTATCTGTGATACTATGAATACCGTTTTGAATAACAGACAAATAAACGGCCAATTAAAGTGAGCACTACTCTACAATTTCTGCATACTTTCGAAATATCTCCATCTGTTCATTCTTTAACATGATATTTCATAAAAAGGATTTTATGACATTACAAGCTTGTTTTTGCAATGCTGTGGAAAGTAGAAGCACAGTACGGTACTATAACAAAGTCAACAATGAATATTTTTAAAAGGATTGCTACTTGAAAGTTGAAAAGAAAACGTATTTCACTTTTTCTCTTAGATAAAGTTGCACTATATGAAAATGAAGTAAAACAAAATGTCCAGATAGTTCATAAAAATATATACTTCAAGATCAAACAAAAACAGAGTATTAAAGTGATTAGCTTTAGCTTAGTTAACACTTTAGCTACTGTATGTCAGATAGACTGCTGTTTAAACGTTTGGGGTCGGGAAGATTTTGCAGTGTTTTTGAAAGAAGTCTCTTATGCTTACCAAGGCTGTATTTATTTGGTCAAAATTACAGTAAAACAGTACTATAATGAAATATTAGTTCAATTTCAAATTACTGTTTAAGTATATTTTAAAATGTAATATATTCTTGATGACAAAGCTAAATTTTCAGAAGCCGTTACTCCGGTCTTCAGTGTCACATGAACCTTCAGAATTTTATTTGAAAAAAAGAAACCATTATAAAGTCTTTACCGTAAACTTTTGGATCAATTTGATACATATTTTTGAATTAAAATATTTTTTTTTACTGACTCCAAACTTTTGAACAGTAGTGTATAGTCATGATGGGCCATGGATTTTGGATTATGTTTTACAACACCTGATGTGATTGACATGATATTTGGAGACATAATGTGTAATTTCAATGTTATTTCATTATGATATCACTCTTTGGGGCTTTCAAGATAAACAGTTGCGATTCTTTTCTCATGACAGACCTTCAAGTGAGGGTCAATCATCTGGGTCTGTGAGAACTCAGCAGCAACGCCACCTCTTTGTACATCGACGGCTCCTCCACTTGCTGATGCAGAAGAGCCGTTGTTCACATCCATCTGAAAAGTGAAGGATTTCTCACTAGGGCCCAGCTTGATGTGTTTTTCTGTCTTGCCAACGTCATCGGTTGAGCTCCATTCTCGGATCTCTTCGTCGCCGGTTATCCAAGGCATTCCCTCCATTTGAATCTCCTCTTGAGAAATTTTCATGGTGTATCCCACTCCAGCTCCTCCACCGATAGCCTGCTGGCCCTTTGGGTGGGATGAGCTTAGTGCTGCCATTATCTGCTCCTCAGATAGATCATCTCCTCCTCCTTCCAGCAATCCAGATTCCTCCAGTGTCTGGGACACATTAAGCTCTGCCACAATGGTCATGGTTCCGTTGTCTGTAACTTGTTCTACCTTTTTAATGTCCACAGAGACATTTTCTGGAGTTTCTCTACCTTTCGTAAAAAATGCAAGCTCTTCCTTGAGGGCTCCAGATACAGTGTCTTGGATTTGCTCTAATGCTCCTCTAAGCTGCTGTTCAGGGTCTAGTGAGTCCTCCCTCAGGATCCCCACTATGGACTGTTGCAGGGTGGGAGAGACATGTACCTCCTCTTCAATTATACAGTCTTGGATATTGTCTCTCAAAAACGAGTGTTCGTATTCAGGTGAATCTCTGTAACTGTGACCTTGTTTGGGGTCGTCTTCCTGGTAATGTCGTTCATCAGACAGATCATCCACAACTCCATAATGGCTATAAGACATAAACCTCCCACCCTCCTCAGACTCTGACATATTGTCTTCAGGAGTGGAGACAAAGTACTCTTGTGAGTCTTGGCCATGTGAGAAGTAGGGTAAGCTTTCAGCTCTGGTAACTTCCTGAACCTGCACAGAGCCACTGTTTCCATATTGTGAGGCTTCAGCAGAACCACTCTCACAGGGTTTCATGGTCTTAGGGTCACTCTCTAGCTCCTCGATTTGGAAGAACATTGATGAGGGATCGATATTTGGTTGTTTAGACTTAATCTCCACAGTCTCCTCTATTTCAATTTCACCCTCCTCATCAGACTCCACAGGTTCTTGGATTATCTCCACATTCACTAACCTATTTTCCAAACTCCCCCCTTGCAGGCCAAGACTCAGCAAGTTCTCGATCATGGCTCCTGTTGGGGTTCCTTTGATGTTCTCCAGGGTCACTATCTTGACTCCCTTGCTGAGAAGTTCCTCCAAGGCAGAATCTTCAGACAGGTCCAGCTCCTCCTCGACTTTAGATTGTAAGACAATCTGAGTCTTGGTGGTTCCATCCTCTTGCTCTGTTTTCTCCACATGATATGTGAGTTTTGAGTCAGGGGATGAGCTGACCTTAGAATCTAAACCAGCTGGTTTCATGACCTGCTGAATGATTTCCTCCATAGAAACTGCATCTAATACTTTTTCCTCACCTACAAACACCTTGTGTCCTACATTTTCAGACTCTCTCTCATCTTCAGCTATTGATTCTTTCACATCCCTTCTTTCTTCTTTCATTGTTGCCTTGGATTTTTCTTCATCTTGTTTGACATCCATCCTCATTGCTTTTAGTTCATCATCTTTCTGACCGCTTTCTTCAGTGGTGGTCTTACTCAAGTTCGCAGGAGGTGATATCACTTTCACTGGCTTTGGTTTCTCTATTTTTGATGCTGTAGAGCTTGGTGTACTTTTGGAGCCCTTTGAAGACTGCTGTGATACCTCTTTTTTTATAATTCTCTGATCTGTCTCCTCTCTTTTTATCTCAACAGAAGAGACTCCAGGTTTCGTGGTACTGGAAGCAGCTGCCTGCGCTGCTTTGGTGAAGGAAATCATGTCCCTTCTTGAAGCAGGACTTTGGTGGGCACGATTTGATACACTGATAGGCACAATCCTGGAGGGTTCGTGAGAGTGAAACTGACTTGATGTAGATGAGGTTCTCAGGCTGGAAATAGGCTCCATATATTTAACATCATATCCTGTGAAGGCTTTTTGTCTTCTATCTGATCGACTTACTGAATTGACGGACACTCTTGGAGTATAAGGATGGGTCGGCATTTTTATATCTACAGATATAAACAACACACAGTACAGTCGATAGATAAAAATTAGGAGGATAAACATTTTACTTTTTAACATCTCTCTAAGTATGCTAAATCAATAATTATTTAATGTTTGAATTGTTGAATAACTAAATAATGGTAATTCACAGTTGTTAAAAACATTATTTCATGCTGAATGACAAATACCTATTATTCTTTCTCTTGAATGCTGATTAGACCACGTTTGAGCATGTCTTCCTTCTTCTTCCAAGAGTGCCCTGATGAACATAACAATTCCAAAGTTTAAACGGGTACATTTAAGGTCAGTCTAAATACAGTAAGCAGGACATACATTATCGTGAACAAAACCTCGGGACTTCTTTTTCACCTCTTTTGCGAATGCTGACTACCTCCATGCTCTGCCATGACCACGCAAAACTCAAACAACTTTAAGGTCAACCAGAAAACCTACCAAGCCCATGAACTTGTCCTAAGCAGAAACACAATTAAGATCACTACCAACACTCTTATCTCTCCAACTCTTATCCACCATTGTGTTTAATTGGGTAAACAAGTCCTTGAGCGCTTTAAACCTACCTTGACGATGCTTTTACATGAAAAATACATTGGAGAAAGAAAAGCGAAGCAGACTTTGTGGAACTACAGACAGTATCCCTGTGAAAGTCCCCTGTGATTCCTCTGAAAGACTAAACTAAAAATAACTGCCACAATGGACCCTGTCTGTTTTCATTATGGCTCACGATGTGCAGTTTTAAACAGATGAATGGAAAGCCACTTCTACATCATGTTTCAGTAGTATCCAAAACACTGCTACTATACAAAAAGACCATCTTCAAGAGACCAACCAAACTTTTGACTCTAAGAATAAATGATGGTTGACAATGACATTTAATAATGTGGCTTAATTTAATAACTCCACATGCTAATCTTCCATGTGCATTAGCTAATGCATCAGACAGCTTTACAATTGAATGAAAATCATAAATCAGCTTCAGTGTAAAATGTACAGTGATTAGGTCATAAAAACAGAGGAGTTAACCAGTCTAAAAAGGAAAGAGGGGTGGGGCTGTACACAGACTTGTCAAATGGGCGGGCATTAGTCGCTCTGTTGCTGCAGAGACTAAAAATACATCTATGAGGCTCATGTTGGGGATGGTGTCAAACTTGACTACTCAAATCTCTAAACAGACTATAGTGAAATGTGTATATTCACATTACTGCATGGAGAAAGTTTTAGATACCCCACGATTTTAGAATAGTAGAATAAGGGGCCATTCACACAGAACGCGGTTTTTTTTTTTCCATTTACAGATGTGTGACATGGGAAGTGGAATGAAAGATCTTTTAACTTAAGCACCATGTCATGCATGAGGTGCTGCACAAGATCCCAGCACACTGGTCAAAGATGTCCATCTAGTGCATGTTTAGATAGAAATACATCAGAAAATCAGAGCAGTGGAATGTAAAAAAAAAAAAACTACATGACCGACGCCTGACAATGAAATACAAACATAAGACATTTTAATAGCTTTCAAATACCCCTGCACTAGTCCTTAGAGCTGCCATGCCAGCTAAAATCCATGAAGCAGAAGTAATTTTTGTATTAATATTTAATGTCACCAAGAGAATGTGAGAGGAGACTCATTTTAAAGGCACATAAACAGGTCATTCATCCCTATGCTTGAACTGACACCAGACCATAGACAGTACTTCAACAAATATGAGTTTGAGGGAACTTTAAAAACTGGATGGATAAAATGTAGGTCCTAGTAGAAGACCTCTGGAATCAATGAACACGTGTGAATTATCAGAAAAAGAATAGCTGATTGTCCTGATACGGACTGTACTCAAGCCTTGTGTTGAAGGCACTGCATGCTCATTTAGGGAGAAGCAGCATTTGATTGATTTTGTAAAAGCTCTACCTGTATGCAGCCACTTCCAGAGCAAGGCCCATCTTGATCTGTAAGAGATCCTGATGGTCCTTCAGCTTCTCTGAGATGGTGTTAGACAGCATTCTGCGCTCATACTCCAGTTCTTCAATGATAGCCTGTAGGACAAGAAAGTAGTTAGACTGTTTGCTTGTTTACACACGCACTCACACTCATACAAAGTTCAATATACTTAAAGATAAAAGGCTAGTGTTTTTTCTTCTTCTGAAAGAATCTCACAAGTGATTTGAAAGCCAGTGGTAATTTTTAATTTAATTGGGTTAAGTTTGGAAAGGTTTTATCTTTCAAACTCAGTTACAATGCCTTTTCAATAATGCACTTAGTACAGTATACCATTTAAACAATGAAAACTATTTTTATCCCATCTCTCTCTTTCAGAAGCATGTCCACTTGTGTATTGATCCAAAGTATATATTTGGGTGCTACTGTTTGTGTAATGCACCTGTTTGAGAGCTCTTCCAACATCACCCCGTGATGAAACATCATTATTTATATAAAGAGACAGGTGTTTTTAATGATCGAAGGGTTATCTGCTTAAGTTGGTCCAAGTCATAAGACAAGAGTCTTTACAGTAAGTCAACATAATTCACAAATCAAATACACAATATGCTAAATTCAATGGTTCATACAGCCTTTAAATTCTCCTTTTACTCCAATGGCTCCACATTCTCCGTCATATACTCTTGGTGATCTCATGTGGTGGCATAAATGTCACCTAATTTAAATATTAGCTATGTTTGCCCTGCCTGCATATTAGTATTACATAGCACCTAAATCTTTTGAGTTGAATAATTGTATCAGTAAATGCTCATTATAGGCCAGCAACATTAGTCTGCTTGTTGGGTGCATATCTGTTGGTTTTGGAGTCTGAATATTTGGCACTCAATAAGCTAGTTGCAGTAATATGTTAAGACTGACATCCTCCATGCAGCCCATTCAATTTAGCCCACAGTGACACAACACTTTACTGATGCTAGCACTTTGCTTCAGTAACTGCTCATTTGTCATTTTCCCTGGAGAGAGGCAATCATGGGATAAACCATTAATGCTTAATTTTTCTAAAGCACATTGAACTAGAGATGATAAACAAGGATATTGGCAGTGCGGAAGCACTCCTCACTTGAGCTCCTGAGGGGCCCATTCAAAAAAACAGTGTTGGGATAATGTTCATCTACATGAAGTTGATGACTGCTTGGTTTCCGCTATACAGGTGCATCTCAATAAATTAGAATGTCGTGGAAAAGTTCATTTATTTCAGTAATTCAACTCAAATTGTGAAACTCGTGTATTAAATAAATTAAATGCACAGAGACTGAAGTAGTTTAAGTCTTTGGTTCTTTTAATTGTGATGATTTTGGCTCAAATTTCACAAAAACCCACCAATTCACTATCTCAACAAATTAGAATACTTTATAAGACCAATAAAAAAACTTTTTAGTGAATTGTTGGCCTTCTGGAAAGTATGTTCATTTAACTACATGTACTCAATACTTGGTAGGGGATCCTTTTGCATTAATTACTGCCTCAATTAGGCGTGGCATGGAGGTGATCAGTTTGTGCACTGCTGAGGTGGTATGGAAGCCCAGTTGCTTTGATAGTGGCATTCAGGTCATATGGCATTTTGGCCTGGTGTCTCTAATTTTCCTCTGACAATACCCCATAGATTTCTATGGGGTCAGGTCAGGGCGAGTAGGCCGGCCCACAAACTCAAGCACAGTAAACACCATGGCATTGTGTTTTCTGAAGTCTACAGTCAACGCAGCCATCTACCGGGAAATTTTGGAGCACTTCATGCTTTCATCTGTTGACAAGCTTTATGGAGATGATGATTTCATTTTCCAGCAGGATTTGGCACCGGTCCACATTGCCAAAAGCACCAAAAGTTGGTTCAATAACCATGGTGTTACTGTGCTTGATTGGCCTGCAAACTCGCCTGACCTGAACCCCATAGAGAATCTATGGGGTATTGTCAAGAGGAGAATGAGAAACAAGAGAATAAAAAAATGCAGATGAGCTGAAGGCCAATGTCAAAGAAACCTGGGCTTCCATACCACCTCAACAGTGCCACAGGCTGATTGTCTCCATGCCACGCCGCACTGATGCAGTAATTAAAGCTAAAGGAGCCCCTACCAAGTATTGAGTTTATGTACAGTAAATGAACATACTTTCCCAGAAGGCCAACAATTCACTAAAAAAAAAAATTTATTGGTCTTATGAAGTATTCTAAATTGTTGAGATAGTGAATTGGTGGGTTTTGTGAAATGTGAGCCAAAATCATCACAATTAAAAGAAACAAAGACTTAAAATACTTCAGTCTGTGAGCATTGAATTTATTTAATACACAAATTCACAATTTGAGTTGAATTACTGAAATAAAATGAACTTTTCCACGACATTCTAAGTTACTGAGATGCCCTGTATGTCTGTTTTGTAAACTTTTACTTTACTCTTGGAAGAACTGTGTGGTGTAGTGATATATCCTCAAAGTCCCCTCGGCAAAGATATATATATATATATCGATATATTATATAGTGGGTGTGTGTGGTTCAAAAATTCATAAAAATCAGTTCAGTAAGTAAGGGAATGTTGTGAAAAACGTTTATTTATAAACAAAACTTTATATTATAATATTATAGTTTCAGCATATTATAAAAAAATGTTTCGAAAAATATATGAAATCTATATTTAAAAAAATTGTCTGATCCTTTTTTACCTCTTGGGTCATTTTACCATTTTAGGGGATGCGGATACAGATATTTTATGTGATTAAAACGACATACTTTTTACGCTAGGTTAATTTCACCAAACATATCTAATAGGTATCAACAAAAACATGGGATTTGTGCCTCTAATGTTAATTAAAAAAGTACACCAATGTGTAAATTAGTACAATGTGCCATGCTGCTGCTGCTGCTGTCACATGCGCTCGCTCAGTGGGTGTGGCGCTCTTTTCGGAGGAACATTGTACATGCTTACGCAATCCCCTTTTACTCCAAAGGATGCCAGTAAATGTGCTTTTTATTAATAGAGGACCTTGTGATTGGCTTTGACACCCACCTGATACTTGCAGATTTCAGCTCCGAAATTTTCTTGCATGTTCATGAGCTGCTCCTCGAGGTTCAACTGCACTTGTGTTTGTTTCTCAATCTCGCCACGCAGCCTCTTGAACTGTGCAGCATAGTCCCTCTTTTCCCTCTGAATGTCCTCCAGCCTCGCTTGGTCTGCTTTGATAGACTCTTCGATTTCCTCTACCTTCAGGCGGTACATGTCCAAAGTCCCCTGCCAGCTTTCAGTGAAGTTGGCCGCATACTCCTGCACCTCTTCCATCGTAACTGCTGGAGGTGCCTGGTAGGTTTGAGTCACAACGCGCACAGTTCGGGAGTGCACCTGGTCCCTCAGGTGGGCGATTTCCTTTCTGTGGGCATCTTCCACAAACTTATATTCGTTTTCGAGCTCAATGAGGCGATCTTCCAAAGCACTGTTGGTCTTAAGAGCATTATGGAGCTGCCTGTCGCAGGCTTTCAGCTCCGTGTCGACGCCTTTGCTCACCGAAGCCTCCTCTGAACGCATCGCTTGAAGCATCTGAAGTTCATTGCGCAGCTTCTGTCGCTCCATCTCTGCTCTGCATTTCTCGAAAGATAACCGCTCCACTAGTCTCCTCATTTCCCGTAGCTCGGACATGTGTTTGGTTTCCCATTCTCCAGACCTGTTTTTTCTGACTGAATTTATTTCGCTTACCAAGCTGGTATTTTCTTGTTCCAACTGTTTTGAGCGCATTAGGTACTGGCCGAGTCTTTGGTTGAGCTCCTGCAGTTGGAGCTTCTCGCTCTCAAACGGTTCCCGCATTCGAAACATTTTCCTTTGTAATTGTGTGAATCTAATAGCTTTGGTTTACGCTTAAATGTGCTGAGTTTATCAGTTATTTCGTTGTCATCGGTGTTCGAAGCGCAGGGCGGAGGCAGAGTCGAGCAAGTGCGGAGGATTTCAGCTGATCACACGTCCCATTAGCGAGTCCTACTACGGTGACGGTTTAGCTTATGAATATTAATTACGCAACGCGACGCACGCCCAGTAGGGCTAAGTGATTTGCTGAAACAAATATGCGCGAGACAGTTGAATATAAATTAGGTTATGTGACTGGACGCTCCGGAAAGTTTGCTTAACAACGTCCGCACGCTGTAATTAATATTCATAACTCTGTCCATAGCCGTAGTAGGTTGTACAAACTCCGTCCCGTCCAGTGAGGTGTTTGAAGGAGTGCGTCTTTATAGTTCTATGGTGGGATATGAGATGGCTCGCCCATGTGGAGAAAAATGGACAATACACTCCCTCTTGTACAGTCTCAGTTGCGCAAAGTGCCACTCTCGGTAATAGCCATATACAAGACAGTTAATATATATTACAGTTGTATGAATTGCACTGCAGCGTTACTTCCGTCTTCAGTTGTAAGAAAGGTGGTAAACCGTTGAGTTTTAATATAATAAAGTCTCGTCTCGATGGACATTAGTCGCGAAATTGTAGTTGTAACATGTAGGTTCATCTGTGTTGGTTATTGCAATAGTTTCGCTGTGTAAATATAAAGAAAATGTTGCCTAAATCGTAAACTCTTTTTCTTTAGGCATGTCACACGTGGTTTATGTATTTATGTATTTATTTTACTAGGCTTTGGTCCTTTCCGACAATATGTTGTGAATCCAAGTTGGGAGGCAGCTAATGTACTAGCCATTTTTGATAAGCAGGTGTTGGTCATGTCTAGACCCTTTTAAAATAACTTTAATGCTTATTGAATTCTGAAGTGTGTTTGAGTAATATGGCCAAATTAAAGGAGTAATCAACCCATTCGAATCACGTATTTTAACTTCTTAAGTGAAGAAAACAAGAAGCACCACTTTTAATTACTTTAATTGTGCATTTGTCTTTTTTGTAGCTTACGTTTTCACAAAATGCTAATTTAAGGTGAACTGTTCCTTTAAGAATACAAATAGTATGTGTGACCCTGGACCACAAAACCAATCATAAGGGTCAATTTTTTTTTTACAATTGACATTTATACATCATTTGAAAGCTGATAGGATTTGTTAGGATAGGACAGTATTTGACCGAGATACAACTATTTGAAAATCTGGAAATCTGAGGGTGCAAAAAAATCCAAATACTGAGAAAATCGCCTTTAAAGTTATCCAAATGAAGTTCTTAGCCATGCATATTACTAATCAAAAAAGAAGTTTTGATATATTTATGGTAGGAAATTTACAAAATGTCTTCATGGAACACGATCTTTACTCAATATCCTAATGATTTTTGGCATTAAAGAAAAATCGATCATTTTTACCCATACAATGTTTTTTTGGCTATTGCTAAAAATATACCCCAGCGACTTCAAACTGGTTTTGTGCTCCAGGGTCACATCTTAAACTGATGTACATGATATAAACCCAAATAAATGTGCTTACAATTGAATGTACTGTAAAGTCATTATAACGTCTCATCAGTCAGATGGACCCATTATGGCCACACTTTTGTTATTCAAGCAGGGTTTGAAGATGGCAGGACTTGGATTGGGTTTAGAAGTCCATATTAATTTAAGGAGATTCCTGTCAGTTATGCAAAATCCCAACAAGTCCTTGATATATGGCAGACGATGACTCCAAAGGTAACGTTAAACAGGTAACTTCGTTACAGAGGAGGGATTACTAGATGCTTTGTTAAATGTTTTGAGATGACATGGCTTAAAACTAAAGGTATTCTTGTTACGTTTGATACAAAATAGTGATAAAGACATTTTCTTTTTGTGATGGGCAGGTTGTTATCCATTTGGGCATAGCTCCAGGAGCCAAATGCATCACACTGGAGCAAACAGGAAAGAACCACTGCTACAAAGACAGGGATGTAAGTGGTCTGTGCCCTGACCATCACTGCTGCATTGAGGAAGGACCAGAACGACTGGACTCCATCATAGACATGAGCAAAGCATTAGCAAGCATTCAAAAAAAGTACAGGGCTTGATGTCATCTACTCCAGGGACGCTGGGAGGTAATATGAAAAATATAATTTATCTATAAAAGATCATTGTGTGTTCATTTAAGGTCCTGTACAATTAATTCAACAAATTATTGAGTTTATTTGCTACTTTAAGTGAATATTGTCGTTAAGCTAACAAATGTTGAAATAGCATGCATACAGTATACTAAAGCAAGTTAACAACCTGCAGGTACCAGTGTGATTTTGTATTCTACTATTCGCTGTACCATGGGCGGGGAAAGGCTGTGCTGATCCATGTGCCAGCCTCAGGCAGCCTGGCAAGCCCAGAGAAACTGGTACCCCAACTCCAGACCATCATCCAGGCTCTGTTACGCCAGCTGGACTGCCCTGAACACACAACCATGGACAGCAAACAGGTAGAAAACACTGAAGAAAAAATTCTCCACAAAACATGATCCTAACAGATTACATAACAGAAATTCAATAAGTGACACTCAACACAGGCCTTCAGACTCATTCATTTTTTTTATTCAAAATTTAAGAAAAAAAGAAAATACATGAAAATTCTTCAGATATACATTAAGCCAATGGCATGTAAAAAGTCTACGTCTCAACTGGAGGTGAAGAGAAAACTGAAAAACAGGAGGCCTTAGATACATAACTTACAAGAAGATGAGAGTACCAGCCAAGCTGTTTCACCATCAGTTTCTACCAATCAATGCAATGACAGAGATTTTTATTTTTCCTCCTTTTTTTTTTTGTGAAAGGAAAATAAAAAGTGTTATTAAACTCTTTTCAGTACAGTAGATCAAGGCCCCTTTTGAAATTTGTCGGAATGCCAAGCAAAAACAACAGTGCCTGGGAAATGATGTCTGTGAAACCTCAAGCTCATTATTGCAATTAAAATGCATACATGCATCTTTTCTAAACCTGAGGTTTTGCATTATCAAGAAATATAATAAAATAATAATAGTTCTTATGATAGTTGAGGGGATTTTTTTTTTCAGTCAATCTACCTTCAGGTTTGCAGAGAACTTGCATTGCAACATAAGCTATTTCTACTGTAAACTCTTCTCTTTTTATTTTAAATTCTAGTCATGTTCTCTCTCTCTGTGTCATGACTACCCGTAATCTACCGGACATCGCTGTCCTATTTGTGTCTGTGTATATGTGTGTTTCTGTAGATCTGTAACCTACTGGTAACTAAGTAACCTTGGCAGCATTCAGTGAAAACTGACATTCACTTTGCAACAGGCCAATGCTTTTGTCCATATTCCTTACAGGAAGAAAAAAAGAAACAGAAATAAATAGTGATATCTATTATTTTCCCATTATAAACACATCAAAGTCTTAATCACTACATCTACATGTGATACACTCCCACCCATATACATACGCAACAATACAAGCACAAGGGCTTTTATAGAATGGTTATTTTGATCATCTTGTACCACACAGAATAATATTATTTTCTAACAATGTGCCTTTCAGCATCCCGCCCAGGTCTCTTCCTACTAGTGCCCTCATTTCCAACCCCTGGAGTTTAAAAGATCCAAAATATTAAAGTCAAAGAACATTTTAAGTGCCATGAAACAGAACGACTAGGGGCTGTAAGACCGTGACTTTCTCTGAATCCACTTTGCATTTTAATCGTCTGACCCATCGCTTTTCAGCGGTTGTTTGGAGAAAGAAAGCAAGCATGTTGGTTAGATCCACCACCTACCCAATGCTATTGGCCAGACTATTTGTAGTCTCCGTAAAGCAGCATGTTGTCAGCAGCAGTAGAAAAGAGAGGCAAAACGACAGCCCTTTCTCTCTCTGGAGAATGATGTCGATGAATACGCTGACAACAATTGGCCCTTTATACATGGTCTGTATGCATCTGACCAAACAAATCAGCTGGAATGTTTTTCCAGGTAGGTTTATGAGAAGGGAAAAAATCCACTGGTTTGTTGTAAGAAAGTGTTATGAAATCCACATTATGCATTCAATCGTTATGCCAAAAGGTATTAGAACAGACTGCAGAAAAAGAGAAGGATGATTCCATTGTAATAGAAACAGTGGTATTTATGAACCAGGTGTAGTTATCAGTGTGCATTAAAGTCACCTTCAATTATAGGCCATTGACAAAAGTAGGAGAACGACATTGTTGTGCAAAAGCACAGTGTGTCTGAGAAGGGCATGCTGGGAAACAGGATGTCCAGTGCCATGATCTGTCGATGCTGCAGATGAATTCTTACTGAACAAGATCATGTAAGCTAATGGAATTGAATGGAAACAATACCATGAACAGTTTTTCTTGTTCTACATCCAATCCTCTATGCCTCAGCTGTACTTTATATTAATGATGTAATGTTAATTGCATGAATTATACTTCACGTGACACTTTTCTTTCTGCAACTGTTTTAAAAATTAAAGCCATTGTTTTTTCAAAAGATTACCATTGAAGCTTAATTCGCATAGCAAGTAACTCAATGTGAGGATAATTTATTTGCTAGCATATGCCCCCTTTACTTAAGATATACTTTCCTAAACCTTTATGAACGGTTTAATCGATTAGATGGTGGATAAGAGGAGATCACTGAAGAAGAATATTAAATACAAAAGAAAACACTGATAGCAACTATGTTTATCTATGGTCCATCGTGATGGAACCATCTGGTGAATTAGGTATTTTAATATGATCATTTAAAAAGTATTGCAGCATGATTGAAATCAGTGGTATTTTTGTGTTGCTGGGCATGTGATAAGGGATGCAAGAGACACACCATTAGGAATCCCATAGGCATGTTAGCTCACACCATGACTTCCTCTCTCCATTCCTGGAAGCTTGTGCTCTGTGGTGCTTAAAGATTATTATTATTTTTTTAATCAGAGACAAGACAGACAGAGGATGATAATGTGTCCTCTACAGGAAAAAAAAGCGAGATGTACTTTATCAATTCATCACTTACACATTTAAAATAAAAGAGAATGAGGTAGATAGATGCTGAAGGAAATGAAAAAAGAAAGTCCCCCAGTCATGACATCATGGAAAATGGAAAATGCATCTAGAATTCAGACTTTATACTAAATCATAAGGGCATCTGTACAGTGATTTCAACTGGTATCACCAAAAAGAAAGGGAAATAAATACCCCTTTAAAGGGGGAAAATAACCTTCTATGACAGGATAAATACGTTCTGGGTAACATTCCCAAATGCACATGGAGAAATCCTTCAAAATAAAACTTTTTAAAGCCAACTAGCCAGGGAACCCTGCTGTTTTATTTAGCATTCTTTGAGGAAACCGATCACTTTTCTGAAGTTGAACCCATTCTTATTTGGTTACAGATGGCGTATTTCATCGGGAAAGTTAGTGCTCATTCCATGGATTGACATGGAAGTCGACATGGGTTGCGCGTGATGCCAAAGTAGAGATTATGAATGTATTTTGTTTGGAGGAATTACAGGCTGGTTGGGGTATGCGAGACAAATTAAGCCCTGTTAGTTACAATTCAATTACATGGATGGGTTACAAAAATAGTCTAGGAGGGTAAAGAAATGTAAATGAAACCTTCTATGATGACGCCTGGCAGGAGGCATGAGCGCGGATACTGTAAGTAGAGGCCGGCAACCTAAAAAGCAGAGGTGGAATCACCTATGATGAGAATGTCTGAAAAAACAAAACCATAACATTAACCTGAGATTGAGCTGCACCTCATGAGCAGGTGCAATGGTAGACTGTATCAGGGTGCCTAAAAGTTCACGCAGAGCTAGCGAGTTTGTTGCTAAAATAAATAATAATAAATAATAATAATTATGAGTTAAAAACCAAGGCCAATGGACAATGCAGTCAACATCTTTGGGAGAAAAAAAAAATAAAAACATAAATTGCTATTCTCTTGTTTTGTATTTTTTTTTATTTTTTTGCAAGAGAGTATAAAGCAAAGAAATTGGAACTGTGTGGAGATATCATAAAATATAAACCTGAAGGATTTCTTTTAATATATATATATATATATATATACTATATGATAATTATATATTATATATAGATTATATTATAGATACATACCACACACAACACCCACAAAAGAAAACAAATAGCAGGTCTTTCTGTATAGACAAAGAGGTGAACATCAGAACTGTAAAAAAGTTATCAAAAGTGACTTAAACCAATGATTTGTGTGTAAATGATCTTGTGGTCTAACATAGAACTGTAAGACCCTTCTTAGAATCATATGAATTGTACAGAGAGACTAATGACTAGTCTAAAAAAAATACCTGCTGTGTACAATGCCTCGCTCATCTCGCAAAACAGATGTCGATACAAATTAAGCCCCTGTTTTCAGTTTGCTTCACGATCAAGCTGATCCCTTATAATTCATATCTCCTTCGCAGCCACCAATATCTTCACCTTCGTTATTAGTGCCGCAATCTTTTCTTTCGACTTGAGAGATCGCTTTCACAGAGGCTCAGCTCACAGATGGTGGGTTCAGCAGGAACTGCAATGCAATAGTCGGAGATGAGAGCCATATAAAAAGGAGAAAGGGGAAAGATTTACAAACTCAAGCTGATTGTAAAAGATGAGGTCCAGAAATCCCCCATAAAAGACAGTATGAGAGTTTAGTCCCTTGATTGCGCTACTTTAAAGTGCAACCTCGAAAAATCGGCTATGAATAGGGGTTTAGGTAATGATAAATAACTTTTTTTTTTTATTATTATAAAAAAAGAACATTTGCTTTGGCAAAAAATTTGGCAGTTCCAAAAAAGCCCACCTCACTCTCTAACAAACACCCTTGAAATGGTTTAAGTAGAAGGGTGGATCAACCAGTAATGTGACCAATCATGAGAACAAGCGATCGCAGCTAAGAAAGTTTCTGCAGCATCTTGAAATAGAAATGTGATGACAAAGACAGTTTGACCGTTTTAGTTGAAGAAAAGTACTTGCGCTGAGGAGGGGAATGTGTAATTTTTTTCTCGTATGCACCCTGAAGGTGTTCACGGGCTGGGCTTGCTGGCTAATATGCTTGTCTCTCTTGTTTCACAATGAACTGGCAGGTTTTCTTCATTTAGAAACATTAAAACAGTTTTTTTCACACAAGTGAAAGCCAGGTGGTGGTAGTGTGGTGGTTTGTTCTGAAATCTTAAATATTGCTAGAGTTCTTGTAGGTTTGTAGTCACCAATCACCCTAAACATCCTCCGTCATTCAAAATCATTTGAACAAAATGATCCATCCAGACAGGACACAGTCCAACTGGTTATCGTCACCACGGTCAACCCTGGGTTTTGATGCCTCGAGAACGAAAGAAACATGACCACATAGACAAAAGGGTGAGGGAAATGTGGGTACCCTGTGTGAGGAGTAGAGGGAGACTGAGCAGTCATGATCAGCAGGCCGAGGATTGAGGCAGTGGCAGCGCTCGCTCGTTCTTCCTCCCTCCGTTCATGTGCGCGTAGGGCTGCGTCTCGTCGAACACCGGCCCCAGCACCACCACTGGCCCGGTTGCTGCTACCTGTCCTGAGTGCTTGTCTAAGGCCAGGCCCGGAGAGGCTGAGGAGGAGGGCGGTGAGGTGGAGGGGGTCGGGGCAGACCCCATCGGTGTCCCTGGCCCCTGAGCTGGGGAGAGTGGCTGTGGACTATGTGTCTGAGCCCCTGTGCTCCCCTGAGAGGAGGGGGCCATCATAGAAGCAGGATCCAGTGGAACGTTCTCCATATTCTCCACCTCCATGTCCAGTTCCTCAGTGTCGGGTGGTTTGTTCTCCTCACTGTAGAAAAAGCTAACCTCCCGGAAGGGCGGCTCCAGTTCTTCTTTTATGCTGTTGATGATCTCTAGAAAAGACGGTCGCATCTTAGGGTTGTACTGCCAGCACATCCTCATCAATTCAAACCTGTAGACCAGATACAGATATTGCATTACAGTTTGATACTTGATCAAAAATCACATCACAAAAAGTTGCTTGCCTTATCCAAAATACTTAATTGAATGTAATGCAATAAAATGACTTTGAACTGCAAAATAATGCACACTAAAAAACAATTGATTTACAAACAAATGACTTTTATGAGCCAGTTCATTTGAGTTAATCAAAAACACACAGCGCCACCTGTGTTGTCTGATTTATGAACAAATGACTCTTTAGAGCCAGTTCTTTTTAGTGAATCAAAAACATACAGTATGTCCAGTGTAGCTTAATAAGCCTGACAAAAAAAAGACAGTTTACGGTAATTGAAATAAATCTGAAAATTAGAAATGTTGCCTAGGGAACTAACTAAAGTGAGTTCATTGTAAAGTATTAAAATATAAAAACAAATAAAAATAGAAATATTAAAAAATAAGGAAACTTACAAACTTATATTCTCCTAACAGAGGAGAATTTCACTTATTTGTACGCAAAACGTAAATTATAACTGAAATATGCCCATATAAATCAGAACTAGCAACACTTCAGTGTTGTAGTGGTAACAGAGGTAAGCACTTTTCTCTTTTCAGAAAATGTACAAATCTTATTTTCATGTACAAATCTCACTCATATACTGTACTGCATTGCAAACAAGCAATACAATGTCTATAAAATGTCATAAACCATGGGGTGTTTTCACACTAAAAATCTCCACCCATCAACAGGTGGCAGTGTTCACTAGAGCTAGAGCACAAAGAAGTGTTGTGGAACAGACAACTTCTAGAACATTTTGTGGTCATACACACTGAGAAGTGCACTACGCCAGAATTGCTATCCTAAACACTTCACAGACTCGTTCTATGTGAACAGCTGAGAACACATGAAAAGCAAAAGAGCCTAAACAAAACAAAACAAAAAAATCATAAACCCATGATCATAACAGTTTGGTGTGGTAGTACTGTCCCCACCACATCTTGGTAAAACACAAGCTAATAATAGCGTCAGCACTCACTGGCCCACTGAAATACATTTTAAGTGATCTCCAGCCACAGGTTCAGAGCAGAGCAGGGCGCCTTAGCCACACAACACAGAGGCCTTCTCGCAAAGACATTCCACAGTATCGGGTCAAACAGCGCGCTGGAAGTTTCTCTGCAGGGCATTAGGAACTGACGGAAAGTTAAACTTTTCTGTGGTTCCAACTTCTGAGACATTCTCTCAAAATAAAGGCAAGTTTTTTTGGACACAGGCCTGGCATTCGTGAGTAACCTGCCTGTTTGGCATTTGTTGGATCTCAGATTCATAGCAGAGGAAATCTGTCGTTACTCACTGAAGTGAATTCAAACCCATTTAGAAAATGTGATAAATCTTGCCTGCTGTTTGCACCCTCTATCACTTTTCCGAAACCCAGTGAGCTACCTTCCTGTGTACTGCCTCTATGGATGGCTGCCTTCTAAGGAAATGCATAAGCATCCTAACTGAAATAAAACCTCGCAAGTTACTGTTTTGGAGCACTCTACAAAGTTAGCAACTCCGTAAATAGCACTCAGCATGAGAGATTCAACTCAAAATTGATTACAAAAGAGTTTGATGTTAGCATGTTAAGCTAACAGCAAAACAAAAACAAAAAACCCTCTATGAGCCTTAAAAATTTTGATAATTTTTGCTATTGAATATCTCTTGCTTGCCATTTTATAAAAAAATGTTTCACTGAGCTTGTCAATGCATTTGTAATAATATTTTACAATATTACTGTTTTTACTGCATTTTTGATAAGAAAAATGCAAATCGGATAAAAGTTTTTCAAAAACATTTTAAAAATCTTATAAACAGTAGTGTAGTCATGTCATGACTGTGAGGGCCTTAAAATGCTGTCTAGGTAGGCAGCTCACTAGGTTTTGGAACAGAGCTACTGACTGTCAAGGACAATTATGGTACAAAATCTAAAATTACAAAAACAAAATGTCTTTTTTCAAAATCAGCAAGAAAAACCTATGATTCCATGATAGGATTAATGATATACTATTTTAAAAAAAAAGCAAAACTGCTACAAAAATATCATAGTTGAACAGTTTTGGGATAACAATGTCCAAATAGTGAATTCAGCATGAAGGGATCTACAAGCTATTTCTGAATCCCTGCCCTTGTATTTCAGCCAAGTATTACTTAAATTCTCATGATATCAGCTGGGCGTAATGATGAGATACAGATGACAAAGTCTTATAGCGCTAGCTATTTAGTGTAGCGCATGTTCAATCCTCCTCTCTCGTGCAATCAGGACATCTCGTCGTAGCTGCCATGGAAACCGGGGGTTTGTGTTTCCATAACAGTTGCGACAAGAAAGAGTGACCAAGGGAGAAAGGGGTCAGGAGAAACGGACAGACCTCATGCCTCGCTACTGACATCAGCCCTGAAAAGGAGAACGGCAGACCGGATCAGTGACGCAGACAGACACGCTCTGAAGAAGATAAGCACAAGAACCTCTTAATAAAAAGTAGAGCAGCATGGGTCACCGTTCTGGTCACCCCCTGGGAACCACACATTCTCCCTTCTATGGACGGAGGCTCCCTGACAACATGATGTCACCTGTCTCCTTTTAACCTGTGACGCAAATGTCACCAGTCGGGCTTTCGCTTGGCCTGACGTTAGCAGCAGCGTCTGGTGACATACTATCAACATTTTAGCGTGATATCGCATCCCTAAATAGAAAAAGGCCGGTTAGAGGACAAAGGGTTAACATTGTAAAGCAGAGTGCCAAATTTGGGAGCAAAGTGCAGTTGGTGGACTCACAGCATGTCGGGACAGTTGTCCGGTTTATCCAGAAGTCCTCCCTCCATGACGAAGCGCAGTACCTGCTCATTGGACATGCCCTGGTATGGCTGCTCAGCTAAAGTGGCAATCTCCCATAAAACCACACCGAACGACCTGAAGAAAGAGGAACTGGTTAAAACAACTTTAAGGTCAAGAGATGCATGAAGAGCCACTATGAGACAATTGCAGTCCTGCAGAGCCAAAAAGCAGTACTAGCCTGCGGCGTGTGACTGCAAGGCTGCGGATGCATCCATGTTTTTTTTTTTCTAGCCTGGAACAACAAAATGCTCATTTTCAAAACAGCGCAAAATTTGCAAACACCGCGTGAGCCGCTGACCTGAACTTTTCCCTTTTAGTGTGGTGTTTTTGTTAGCCCTGTGTTCCTCATTAATGAAAATGAGTCCATATATTAGCCGGCGGCCGGTGAGAAAGTGCAGCAGCGGACCAGAAAGTCGGCAAACCCCAAATAAAAACCACACAAAGAGTACACTGTTGCCAGTTGTTATTCATGAGTTCTCTGAGGACAAATTTTCTACATTGGCCGAGGATCTGAGACAAAGCTCAACACCCTTTAAAACAGGACTATTACAACAGTGACTTGCATCTAATTGGCTGCAACATCTGTGTGTTGAAAGACAAAACCGCATTAGAGCGGGACTTTTTCAGGGGAAGGAAACAAATAAAGACACCTAACGGCGAGGTTTATGGGAGTACGAGATGGGAGCTCGCTGTGGCTCTTTTCATCTCAGGGACTTCAAAAGCAGCAGATACGGACGAAGGGACAGGGAGGCGGGTCTGCGCTGGCACACCAACTCCATCATTACCAAACATCTGGAGAAGGTTAGGAGAGCACAGAGTGACAGAGCTGTGGGACGCTGAAGATTGGGAAACAGCAGAATTGGAAGAGTCGGTCTATGGCACCGTGACTGTTCTACTGAACCACCACTGCTGGGACAAAAGCTGTGGAGAGACAGTCTGTCTGAAACAAAGAGACAATGTGTTTGGGCACGCTTCGCTTGGCTGGGACTGGAAGAATGTCTGGAAGTGATGCATGTTCTCCCTTAACAGGACATCAGTGGAAAAAAAAAACATTAAAGGGTTTTCACCTCTTATAGGCCTATGAGGCTTCCTGTCGTATTAAGAAATATAAAGAGACAGTTTCAATGCTTTCTGGACAGCTGAGGGCCTGTGGTGGACAGGGGTTACTGAGTCTCTGATGGGACAGCCTGCTGCTCAAGAGGAAAAAAAAAATCACAGTTTTTCTGCAGTCAAAATCTGGACACACTTAAATGAAACCCTTTTGATTTAAAAGCTTATAGCTAAATTATTACTAGGGGATTTTATTTATTTAAATAAGGAACGTAAGTTTGTTGTAATATTTTCTTCACATGTATTTTTATGCAGGGTTTTATAAATGAAAATACACAAAAGGTGAAATTTCTATTAATTTAAGTATTACATTTTTTTTTTATCAGATTCCGCAAAAATATTAAACAGCATAACTGTTTTCAACGTTGATAATAATAATAAATATGAAAGAAGAAATGATAACCAAATCACCACAATATAATTATTTCTGAAATATAATGCGACACTGAATTAATGACTGCTGAAAATTCAACAAATTTACTGTATATTTGATCAAATAAATGCAGCCTTGGTGAGCATGAGACTTCTTTCAAAACCATAAAAGAAAATTGTACAGACCTCAAAATTTTGACCAGTATGGTGTGTCCAAATGTTTGACCGATACCGTATATGCAAGCGCAAACCAATTCACTTACACATACATGATGCAGTGAAACAACATAGTCTTGCATTTATCTCTGTGTGAAGAAAAATCAGAGAGAACAGGGGGCTCATACCAGACATCAGAATTTGTTGTGAACACTCCATCTTTCAAAGACTCCGGTGACATCCAGCGCACTGGCAGCAGCCCTTTGCCTCCTTTGCGATAGTAATCAGTCTCGTAGATGTCTCTTGTCATGCCAAAGTCTAAACACATGAAGAGCGCAAACATCAAGAGTCAGTCACTGCCTTCAATCCACTGGTGTTCAAAAAGATTATTGAATTTATGGATTTATGTGATGTGCTGCAAAGAAACACTGAGATTTACCTCCGATTTTAACTGTGAAGTCATCAGCAACCATGCCGTTTCTAGCAGCCAGGTCCCGATGGACAAACTTGTTGGCATTGAGGTATGCCATCCCATCCGCTATCTCACCAGCCATCTGAATCATCTTCTTCAGCGGAGGCAACGACTGGCTGCTAGAGCCCTGCTACATGGCGGAAAAAAAGAGCACAAAGGCTGCATTTAACACTTCTGTTTCTCTCTTTCTCTACTACAAACCCTTTTTGAACAGCTGACTGAAATAGCGAGTAGCTTTAAAGAAATGTGAACATTAACTAAAAGGGGGCATGAGATGCTGGCCATAGATCTGAGCAGAAAGAAAAATAAAGATAATAAGCGTAATTAACTAGAAGTGTAATTTTTATCTAAAAAGCAGCAAGATAATCAAAGCAGATGAGATGTTTCTGTACCTCTTTGGAACGGAGAGAACGCAAGTAGCTCTTCAGATCACCCCGTGTCATCAGCTCCATTATAACTAGAGTGGGCTGGCCTTGTGAAACCACACCCAAAAGTCGTACCTAAAACAGGGTCCAAAAAAAAGAATGAGAGCTGAAATTACACTGTGATGCAACAAACCTGTGTCTGAACAATCTATGTGAAAAGCATCATTGTTTTGCCATTTGTTTGGTGCTGCAAGAGGCATAGAAATGATACACTTGCATAAAAATGACAAATATCTTTAAAGTCCCCCTGTAGTCAAATATTTTATCCCTTAAAACTTATCTTTGATAATCAAAATGACATATTTAAATGTTTTTTCTTGTGAAAGTAATTTTCTCATGCCTTAAAATAGCTTGAATGTAACTCAACACCCTTGCCTCATTTACTATACGCTGATCTATGAATATGCAAATTAGTCCCGCCTCCACTCAGTCACACCAAGCGCCTCCTGATCCACTGAACTGTAGTAAACGCAAAACAATGGCATACACGGATAATGACTGATAAAACTGTTTTTACTAGCGGACAACTATAGTGGATACTGTAACATTCGTTAAATTTACTTAATTGACGATGTTGTGTCCTCAAAATGCCTTGAAAACTCAAATACAGCCGTTTGTGATTCTTAATTCGCGCCCGCGAGCATACGCGTGTGAAGTCCGGGCTACTTTTACACTGTTGCCGCGGGTTATAATGCAAGTTAGCGGTTCTAAATTCACATGAAACCACGGCCTCATGTGTTTTTTGGTCTAATTTATTTTTGGTTTTGTGCTGGTATTGGTATATTTTGCATGCTTGTGATAGGAATCGATCCCTTGACGTGATTGGTTATTGGTTTGTGACATAGCAAACCTAGGGCTGTTTCAAACCACATTTCTGGGAGTGCCATTGGGAAATTTTAAGGAGAAAATACTCAGCAATGATGTTGATTAATGGATTGGCACATGGTTTGTCTAAAAGCATATTAAAAACACCACATAGACAAATAAAAAACATAAAAAACTTGATTTTCACCACGGGGGGACTTAAAGAACTCCAAAGTACGATTTGTTGGCAAACCAAATGCTGGATGACATTCTGCCCTCTTTCTTACCACATGGTGACAGTTGAACTCCTTCATAACTGAAGCTTCGTTCAAGAACTCGATGCGTTCACGCATACTGGCGGATTCATTTACAGTCTTGATGGCCACTCTGGTCTCAGGTTCATCTTTGACGACGCCCTTTGCGATGCCCTCATACACCATACCAAAGGAGCCCTGACCCAGCTCACGACACATAGTGATTTTCTCCCGAGCCACTTCCCATTCATCTGGTACATACACTGAGGAAACAGAAATGGAGTCAGCACATTTGAACAGGCAGTGCAGGGTAACATACATGACAGTAGAAATGAAAAAAAAAAAACATATTTCAATAATTCAAAATTGATTTCCAGGATGTGTAATCCAGTGATGAATCATTATCTTAACGAGCATATAGCTTCTTTTTTTAACATCAAAACATCTTTAAAATGTATATAAAATAAATATTGTGAAATAACTTTTATATTTGTCATTTTATTTTTCTTACCTTATTGAAAAAAAAATGCAAAAATGTTTTTTAAACATAAACTAACTTTTTGGTATGTGTATAGAGGCTATGTGTGTTTGTGAGAACAAAACATTAGTCAGTATAATACTGATATTAAGTTTACCAGAAAACTGCAAAAAGAAAATCAGTTAAACACTTAAAGGGTTAGTTCACCCAAAAATTAAAATTCTGTCATTAATTACTCACCCTCATGTCGTTTCAAACCAGTAAGACCTCCGTTCATCTTCGGACCATTGCCTAGACAGCAAGTCAAAATGGAATGTTCCCACCTCCAGTAGGTAGAAAGGACATCGTTAAAATAGTCCATGTGTTCATCAGTGGTTCAACCGTAATTTTACTAAGCTATGAGAATACTTTGTGCACAAAGAAAAAAAAAACCAAACAACTTTATTCGACCAAATTCGACTCCTCGCAGCACCTAGCTCCATTTGGAGAGTATCAGATGGGAGTAAACAAGTATTGCTGTTCTGTGTAAGTGCGCCACGCCGGATTTGTTTCTCAGTGTTTTGCTTGATCTGCACTGAAAAAACATGCAATTCCGTGGATCTGCCGATACACGAACATGCCATACGGTTGTTTAAGTAAGCTGATACTCTCCAAAATGGATAGCTACAGGTGATGCAGAGGCGCAAATTGTTAAATAAAGTCATTTTTGTTTTTTCTTTTGCGCACAAAAAGTATTCTCGTAGCTTCGTAAAATTACGGTTGAACCCCTGATGTCACATGGACTATATTACCAATGTCCTTGCTACATTTCTGTCTGGGAACATTTCAGTTGTATTGCTGTCTATGGAGGGTCAGAGAGCTCTCAGATTCCATCAAAAATATCTTAATTTGTTCCGAAGATGAACGAAGGTCTTACGGGTTTGAAACGACATGAGGGTAAGTAATTAATGACAGAATTTTCATTTTTGGATGAACTATCCCTTGAAAGACAACCTGGTTTCTGAACAAATTTGACATAATACTCACTTTCAAAAGGACTGAAGTATTCAGGGTTTACAGAAGCATATAGCACACCATTTCCTAACCTGTCACTATTCCTGAAAGGAAACATTGAAAAACATTTTGAAAAAATTTTGGAAATTAAAATAAAAGTCTATTTTTTACTAGATGGGACATCAACCTCTTTTTGGTGACAAAGACGACAACGGAGATCACTGCAGTGAGCAACAGTAGCACTGTAACAGGAATAATGATGGCCAGATAGAAGGCATTATCATAATTTCCTGTAAGAAAGAAGGACATTTGTACAGAAGTAAGAAATAAATATGACAACAGACTGAAACAGACCTCTCTACATTTCCATTAAATAAGCTATTTTAAAAAGTTACCAGTAAGCACACCTCCTAAAAATAAACCCATAGGTTTCTTATGTGCGTTCTTACTTTTAGGGGGTGGCACATAGAAGGACACTGGTTCAGTCCAAGACCCATTCCCAGCCAAAGATGTTGCTCTGACCCGGGCAGAATAATTTCCAGAGGGCAAATTGCTAAGCGGTAGATCACTGCAGCACCTGTACTGCTGCCGTGACACAATCATGCTTCCAGGCTTGTACACACACACACACACACACACACACATACACACAGTTGTTTTGTGGCATTGGCTGCAGTTTTAACTATTTCTTAATGGTGTAGAAATAGTTAGTTGTCGCACTAACCTCAGTTCCCAGGCGATATTTGATCTCATACATGAGGATCAGTCCATTAGGGTGATGAGGTTCAGGCCACCGCAGCAGCACTGTTCCTTCTCCCCTCTCATCCCTCTCCTGAGTTACAGTGCCGGGAATATCATCCGCTTTGTCTGGGGAAAAAAACATAACTCTGCTCAAGACCAGTGCTCTCTTACAGTAATTCAATAACATTTCAATTGCATTACCGTTTTAATTGCTGTTAACATGAACAGGATAACAAATAAAAAAATCATGCTGTAGGCGCAGTGGAGAATTACTGGAATTTTTATATTTTGCTGGACTGGATATGCAGTCATTTGCGCATGAGTTTGGTTTGTTGGTTTTGCTGACCTGCTGGTTTGGTTCTAGAGAACACAAAAGCTGCCGCACTGCAACGGTGGATCTCATAGTTACAGGCGTGGATGTCGATGCGGTACACAGTGAAGGGCTGCAGGTTGGATATCTCCATGAACTCTGTATAGACTTTGTCCTCGGAGAAAGGGTACTCTTTCTCATGCAGCTTTGGGTCAGTGATGTTACTCTCCGTTCCTGTGTTGTTCCTGCTTGCACTCTGCAGCAGTGTGCCATTGGCCACTCCAAACAGGTCTCGCCGCTTCCTGTCAGGAGGTCTGAGACATTGAAAAAAACAATTAAAGAGGAAGAGGAGAGGAAGGAATAGGAATAGGAAAAGCAAAAGAAAGAGGAGGAAAAAATTTTACAGGAAAGAGAAATGGAAAGGAAAAGGAAGTAATAAATGACAGTGAGCAAGGAAATTAAATGGGAAAAGGAAGTAGGAGAATGGAAAAGGAAAGGAATTAGTAAATGACAGTAAATTGTAAAATAAATAAGAAAAAGAAAAGAAAAGTAAAGAGGAAAAGGAAATGAAGTATTACTTGACAGTAAGATATCATAGAAAGATGTAGAGCTGTCAGCAGAGTCTACACTGGTTTAAAAGCATACAAGCCAATTACTGCACACAATTACTCTACAACACACACCACTTCCTTTTAACGCGAAAGCCTAATTCTCTAATGTCCTACTAACAGGTCTCTTAGTAACACTGAAGATACTTTCATTACTCTACAACTTACAGGGCTCCTTTTTCTCTTCTGGATATTATCAATCATTTATCATCCTAAATGATGAGCTCTTTTAAATTCTTATGAGTGTTATATATCCAGCTGGGCTGGGACTGATCGCTCATAGAAATTTTTTATTTTTTTTTAAATCCAAGAAATGTTAACTCTCTCTCGTCTACCCTGACCCTTTCTTCTCATTCTTATTCTTCTTCCTGTCCAGGTATAAAACCAGTGTGTATTCATGAAGCATTTATTTGCACCATCAATGCTTACTATAAAATATATACTTGCAAATGAAGCACTACACATACAACAAACATTTCTGCAGATGAGAAAATGAAATGGGAAGGCATATTTGGCACAAATATCGAACATCCTTAATAATGATATGACCAACTCTGCCTCTGACGGTAGAGACAGTGCATATAAGCAAACTAGGCGATAAGCAAACTAAGTCGCTGGCTACAGGTCAACCCTGTCGCCACTAAAGACATGCAGTCAGCAGCAACCACAAGAGCTTACCAGACACCAACAGACCCAGTGCCACTTCACATATATGACTAGGGCAGGGTCACAGCCTTACCTAGAGACACTTTTAGGAGACACGTAACGATTTGCTCACTCAGGATCTCTGTAAAAATTCAATAGTCAGACCAAACAATATGATCCACCGCAGATGGGAAAGACAGGAAGGTTTGAGATGAATGTGGGGGAAACTCCAGTGTGCCAAACAAATACAAGAGAGGAAAGTGATAGTGTCAGACACAAAGACTGACAGACAATAAGTGGAGACAGGCAATACAGGTTTTCAGCTTTCGTCAAAAACAGTTTGAGGAAAAAAGTTTGGGAATTGTAACTAGTTATAGATTGATGTACTGAACACATAACAATGATAACTGTGGCTTCTTGGCTGATTACCAGATGCTTTTTGTTGTCAGTAAAGAAATTAAATAATTGTTAAAAAATACTACTTTACTAAAATATATTACTATAAACCTGTGATAGTATTAAACATATCCATACAGTATATATACGTACAGTCTATTGTGCCAATTCTCTGATATAAAATTATTCAAATAAAATACTGAAAAATACTAGTCATATTGGTGTGCTGTCTCTAAACTCTGCCAAACTTGAGTCTGCTTTAGATGATCCTGTTGCATGTGAAAAAGTGAAAAGTGTTTTGCTCTATAGACGTAATAGCAGGTGTTTTTCCAGTCTGACATGACAACACAGGCAGAAAGGCTTGTTTGAGTGTCCTATTTAACGGTCTTCAAGAAGCACATTTACAAGCAATTACGAACTTTAACCACTGATGATTATGAAAGTTTAAACATTACTATAAGCCTTATTCTGCCAACTCAAATCAATCAACTGAGAAATGACAGTAATGAGAGAAGATTTTTGTGTGTGTTTGCTTTTGTGTATGTGCAAGAGTGGAAACTTTTAATAAAAGCCAATGTAGAACGCTGTAGGAAGAAACAATCAAATCAACTCTAACCACATTCCATGTCACTTCCATTGAACGGTGCTCTGTGATTTAAAGGGGTCATATGATGCGATTTCAAGTTTTCCTTTCTCTTTGGAGTGTTACAAGCTGATTGTGCATAGATAAGATCTGTGAAGTTGCAAAGACTAAAGTCTGAAATCCAAAGAGATGTTCTTTATAAAGGTTAAGAGTCAACCATTCCTACCTAAAACGGCTCATTCTAACCCCCCCCACATATCTACCTCACTATGCGGAAATATTTGCATAATGCCGCCCAAAATGTTCACGCAAAGAAAAAAGGCGGGGCTTCCATACCGCGTTAGTGTTGAAGCAGCCCATGTCAGGGAGATGCTGTGTGTTTCTAGGCGAAAGCAAGAGCACTTTTTTTGACCTTCCGAAAGTAGATGCATTTAGGAATCTTTAAAGATTACTTACAACAGAACAGCAATACATTTTAATGGATGACTGTTTCGTGAACCTAGGAGAGGAGGTAATTCTGACTTTGCTATGACCATCTGGCACTTCTGAATCAGCTACTGATTTGTTATTAGTTTAAGTATTGCTATGCACTGTTCAAATCGGATTTTTTGCCAGCATCGTGAGGGTGTGGTGTGTGTGTGTGTGTGTGTGTGTGTGTGTGTGTGTTTGTGCGCGCGTGTGTGTGAGAGAGAGAGAGAGAGAGGAGGGTCACATCACAGTGGAGTCAGCTGTCTTAACCATGGCTTGTGTACTGCAAACACATACCAGCTTCATCACTGTGTCTGTCACGCGACTCTGTTCCCCTTTCGGGCTCTGTCTTTACATTTATTTTGAAAGATGAAGCTCGCGATTATGGTAAGGGGTGTTACATTTCCGACGAGTGCTTACGGTGTTCGGCCAATCACAATGCACTGGGTCAGCTGGTCAATCAGAGCAGACTGCGCTTGTCAAAGGAGGGACTTTGTAGAAAACAAAGTGTTTGAGAGAGGCGGGGCATAGATGACCTACAATAATGTACAGTATTTGAAAAATAACGTGTTTTTTGAACATTAAAGCATGTCAACATATGTTACACCAAATACACAAAATAATGATCTTTAAAAAAGCATCATATGACCCCTTTAAGAGTGGGGATTTTGGAAGCAACTGGACACTATTAAATACTTACTAACTAGGGATTCAGATCACCCTTGAGGGTGTTTACTGTAGAAGATCAAATCATATGTTACTTGAGCATCACATTAACACCTCTACAATACAACTCTACTCATCAAGCACAAAGAAAACCCATATGAGTGAGTAAAGTACATCCATAATATACAGTACATGTACTGTATAAAATCTTTTTTGTAACCTTTAGCCCAGGTTCAGGGTCTTTACAGTCAGGATCTGCCTCTTGTCTACAGCCATAAACACTGATCTTAACCTAAATGCTACTGGCACTGACCGCTGACTAGGAAAAGGTCAGGCTCGCATCAAGAACTAAAAAGACAAGAACTAAAGAGACAGGGTCGGTCCTGAGGGAAGATTTTACACCTGCAAACCTCAGATGAAAGACGTAACAGCAGATGTTGACATAGCAACACTGACAGCAGCACATCCAGTCTTCCTTTTCCCAGGCAGGAAGGCTTACGTGTCATTGAAGCAAAGGCAACACCTCACATCCCACTTGGCAGAAAGTCAAGTCTTCACTGAAGCGCAGGGCTCAGGAATGACTCGGACTCCCATTACAGGGCCCGAAAAGTTGATCAAGCTGTGTGGGTGTTTGAAAGAGAAGACAGTGCATCCACACCTCCTCTCGAAAGGGATCTTACTTTGGAATTCATTAACATTCCACATAGGTTTGCTGTACATTTCCTGGGAGAAATGTACAGCAAACCTCCAAAGCAAAACAAAGAAAGCGTCTGAGGAAGGAGGGAGAGAACGAGCGAGAGGAAGAGAAAAGGGAGGCGACCGTTGAATGGAAAAACATATCCGCTTCAATCAAGTATTTAGCATCTCCAGTTTTTCTCAGACTCGATCGGTTATGTCTCGAACATCGATAATGAGGTCTACTTAGTGGGAACGGAGAGTGACAAATCTGTCACCCCAACTTCTAAAGGAAACACAGCAAGGGGGCTGAGGTTGTTGGGTCAAGATGGAAATAAGTCATCAGGGATGGAGAAAAGGAAGCATACTAAAGGAAAGCATATTTACATTTAGAAAGTCTGTTTTCCATCGATTAGAGATGGGTTGACGCTGATGGGGTGCATCACGCTGTCCCTGAGTGAACCGCAAACCATTACCTTGATGAAAATAGGGCTTCAATAGCAGAAGTTTGGGGAAGCTAAGTGGTAGAAGATGTTTGGCGACATCGATTTGTGCATCAATACTCATGACTCAAAACCACCCCAAAATGCACACACACTCACAACCAAATAAACAACCCACAAAAAAGCCTGACTGCAGATGTCCTGAACAAACTCTCAGAAAGTCTCAAAGCATGTGTGTCTGAGTAAACCTGAACCGGTTCCTGTGTGCCGTTCTTCTCCCGCATGAGACAAGAAAACATCCGATGCCACAAGCAAGGTAAACAGATAACACAATGCAGACGTCACTCCTCATTTCAGCAAACAAAAGCCTAACATGGAGCGAGCCCTCAGCCGGCGGCTGCTTTCCAGTCTCATTAATCCAGTCTGCGTCTGTTTGTGCATGCCAAATTACAGCCTGCTGAAGTCTTAATATGCAACCGCCACCGTCGCTCCAGCAACAAACAACGTGGCTGCACAGGCCTGGAGTTCGTACCTTCCCCCCCTCACAATCTAATTCCGCTCCAGCCTCCGCTGCTGGCACCTACCCCTTTCCAAAACCTCATGTTCTGATCTTGTCAGCCCCATGTCTAAATAATTAGGCCTCGGTCCGGGCCTCCAAAATTCTGGTTTTGATTCTATGAAGTCAAGCCGCCTCAAGACTATGAGCTCAGACCCACTTTGATAATAGCTCTCCAGGAAGACTGAAAAAATTAAGGGCTTCAGACCACTGTTGTAAACTGTGGCAGAAAGTGCTGGGAGTAACCCAGGATACTGAGGGTCCACCTAACCTTTCCAGTACACTAGAGTGATAGTTTTCCATCAGGACCTAGAATTCAAATTGGACATCAACTGGCAATTCACCGTTGTGCCAAAAATATTTGTCATACAAAAAGTCAACAAAAATGTCCTTAAAGAAGTATTCTGAGTTCAATAGAAGTTCAAATGACATCACTAATGTGTACCGAAAAATTATTTCAACTCAATCGAGGTTAAGGTGAGTCAATGAAAGTGAATGGAGACAGTTTTTGGAGGAAGTGTAAAGCTTTTAATTGTATAAAAAAAACTTTATTTATTTAACACTTATTTATAGAAATGAATTTAAATGTAATTCAATTTTTATGCTTTTTATGGTTTTAGGCATTAGGTAATCATGGCAACAAAGTTGTAAAATTTAACTTTTTGGTTTGTAAACTAAATATTAACACTAAAATCATGTTAACATGCAAACTGTTTACATCCTTTGACTATATGTTTGAAGATTGACCTAATTTCACTTCCATTTTAAGTAGGGATGCACCGATACCACTTTTTCCAGTACTTGCCCGATACCGATACTTTTATTTTTGGTACTTGCCGATACCGAGTACCGATACCAATATTTTTATTGCATTTGTAATTTTTTAAATATTGGGTACAGAAACCAAAAGAGTATGTATAATGTTAGTTGGTTAACTTAATTTATCAAACAGATACAGTCAAACCAAAATTTATTCAGACACCTTCAACATTTCTCACATTATATTCGCTAGTTTAGAAAATGGTAATAAAATATGACAAGAACTCAGAGTTACACTTTGTCAGAACAAATTCATCTTGATAATGTTAGATAACTTTGATAGAAAGGAATGTAATGAATTCAATCAACCAAAAATTATCCATACACTGTTTAGTATTTACAAACACAACTATCATACTTAGTTGGCAAGCCCTAGCCTTAATGAACAGCCTGTAGTGCTCCGGCAGGCTGTCACCATCCGCTTCAGCAACCTCAACTTCAGTTTTTTCCCCAGACTCGGTCTGAATACTTTTTGGACCCAAATTTGTATCAATTTTACTGGTAGTCCACTGTATGAATGATTTGTCACACTTTACTTTATTTTGCTATCCTCACTTACATAAATGAACTATAGTGTCCTGCACCCACTAGTAAAAAAAATATCAAAAATTATATCTGGTCTCTGAATCATTTTTGGTTTCACTGTTTTCACTTCGGTTATTTTCACACTTAATTATGCCCATTAAAATGTATTTTACAAGTTTTTGTTACTTTCACTGTTAATTTTTTTGCTCTGTGGTACATCATCTTTAATTTAATAGCATTAGAGAAGCGGCTTAGTACCCTCCCCGTAATAATGGAGGGAACCACTCGTTATAAATCTCCTAACTGTGATATTTTCAGAAATAGAAGCCGCGTTTTTTTTTTTCATCTGAAACGTGCTGCGATTTCTATTCCAAAGCCACTCATATAATGCCGAAACACTCAAGCAAGCAAAACACGTGCAACGCATGCAGGTATTTGTACTGATGCAGAATAGTACAGCCTAGCGCATTTCACACAGGCTGCTAGATTCACTTTTGCCAGAAAGTCGTGTATGCCTAAGGTTGAAAATTAATAATGTTTATAGTGAATGCCCCTATGCA
This sequence comes from Sinocyclocheilus anophthalmus, assembly GCA_018155175.1. Taxonomy (NCBI): domain Eukaryota; kingdom Metazoa; phylum Chordata; class Actinopteri; order Cypriniformes; family Cyprinidae; genus Sinocyclocheilus; species Sinocyclocheilus anophthalmus. The sequence goes on along the minus strand of JADLZN010009544.1, from coordinate 51,190 downwards.
GGGGCATCAGACTGGGGGTAAAACCAGTACTGATTACCAGGGCCCCAAAGGAAGAGAGGGCCCTTGAAAAGTATGGAATATATTTTATTTTACCTGGATATTTTCATTTCCTAATTAAATTTCATGATGAATGTCAGATGAAACGTAAATTTTGTGTATTGGCTGAATAACTTGGTTGATTGACTGACGGCTTCACGATCCCACCCCCCTTGCTAATGCGCCAAATGACTGCCTATGCATAGGGCCCGGGATCTTGTGCAACTCCCCTGCCCCTATGAATGGTTTTATTTTTACGATTTCGTTTTAATCCAAATGATGCGTGTGCTAAGTGAGTGAACATCTAAGATCACACAACAGAAGTGCTCGCGCTCTCTCTCTCTCTGTCTCCCTACCGTGAAGTAACTTGTGCATTGTTTTACTTACTTGTTTTTGACATATCCGACTGAACTACAAACTTTTTCCAGTGATGTCTGTGAGAAAGGTATATTCACTCGACAAGCTCGTGCATCTGTGCCGCCGCGCGCTCAATCCACTCAGCGTGCTTTGCTCGCGCACATCAGCTATACAGGCGTTAATACTGAATGTTTAACGTTATATTCATTGCATACATATACTTCGTAGTAGACATCCTTAACGCCTTTCTGCTGTCTGTTGTTCTGTTGTCGGTGTTTCTTTGTCTGAATATGGCGCTTATCACATGCTTTGTGGTATCGGCGTTTGGTATCGGGGCATTTTAACGAGTACGAGTACAGGAGACCAGTATCGGGCCCTAATTTTAAGTGCTTCACTGTAACCAAGATTAAAAAATTTTGAAAATTTGTGTGGTAAAATTTTGCCACAAGTGATGTTGATTTGACTTGTACTGACACAAAATGGCTTTCTTCAGTATTAACATCAATTCAAACATTTAAACCGGGCTTAGGCATCTGGGGTATATAAATGTTTTCAAATAGCAGGAGATGCAAGAGCCCACTGAACCGAACGATCAAGTGTGATACGAGCTTCAGAAAGTGCCGTCAGTGCATGTGTCATACCTTGGTGTGAAGATGGAGTTGTGCAGGAAGTTCTCGAAGACTTTTCGGTAAGATCGGTCTTCAGCTTCCGCCTTTAGGTCCTCCTTGGTTTTTGGGCAGGGGCAGCAGCCCTTCTCACCCCCACCAACATCTGATTTGGTGGGCTTTGTTTCACCCTCCATGTCCGACAAAGCCGTGGCTGAGATGCGGATGGGAATTTTTAGCTCTGTAGTCAAAAACAATGACACAGACTGAGTTGATCATGCAACAATAACACAAGCTTCACACGTTTTGTAAATATAGTTATTGAACGGTTCTCTGGAATACCTGACTCTGATAATAATCCTCCCAGGCACATGATTTTCAACATAGCTGTACTAGTTTTTGATCTCTCGTATCACTACTCTTTCTTCTAACATAATAATTTCAACTGAAATTAATCATTCAAATCTCTTTATTTATTTGGCTAGTAGCCATCTAGTAACAGGGATACATGTACACTCACTATACATCAAATTTCACTTCATATATTGATGGCTAAATTTCTAAAATAATGCTGAAAGGAGGCAGAAGGTTGACGGTTAGTGGTGGTGATGAGGATTGACTACGCAAAAGGGCACTTCAATGGTGCACACTTACCTTTAGAGCAGTAGTTATGCTGGTAAAGTTCACGGTCTTCTGCCTGCTGCTGCCAACGGAGCAGGTAGAAGGTTTTGTTTCCGTTGGGAAAGATGGGAGGAGACCACTTCGCCATCAGGGATGAGGAGGAGTTGGCATATGCACGGGCATCGAGGGGCATTGACGGCGCTGTGGAATTGCAAGATATTAGTTGCTGTAATAAGTCAAATTGTAGACTGGATACTGGATATTGGAGGGACAGTGGTGAAGCCAACCTGATGCATTAGTGCGGATATAGACCACCTCACTCTTAGCCCCCAGAATGTGCTTGTCCACTACAACCAGGGTGACAGCTTTCACAAAGATGGCATATTGTGTCCAGGGTTTAAGAGGGGACAGCAATACCCCTGGGTCTGCCGATTTCTCCTGAGGAAGGTCTACATCCACCATGTTCCAGCTATTAGAGCCACATCCATCTTGTCCATCGAATTCTGTGATGTTCTGGAATGGTCTATATTCAGACAACAACGCAAAAAAAAAACATTTATATAATGCTTCAACTCTGAAGCCGCTAATAAACTCAATGTGAATAATGCGTCTATAATAGTAACTTCTAGCAGGCTGATACTTACGCCTCCTTGTAATACACGATGAAGCTGATGAGGTCTCTGTAGTCAGGCGGTCGATATCGCTCCCAAGTGAGCTTTATCCGAGTACTCTGAGTGTGGTTGGATTTGAACTTCAGAATATAACTCTCACCTAGAAGAGGGGTCATAAGAGAGATTTAACTAAAAGCACCCATAAGAGTTTTTCAACTTGAATGTAAGACTGTGCCATGGCCTTTCCATCTTTCATGAGCTTCTAGGAATCAGAGTGGTATTAGAAAAGGCACTTCTGTTAATGCCTCACCAGTCTAGAGTCAGAGCAATTATGTTCTGCGGAAAAAATACGACTACATTGGTTAAGCCATTATCATCGGTCTTCAAAGCAAATTCGCTCTATGCAGAAATCTGTCAAACGCATAATAGAGCAGGTACAGACTGGGACACCTTGTGAGCAAAATGCATTTTAAGAGTCTTGAGTGATGTCTTTGTAGAGAGATAATGTTATCGTCTACCAACCGTTTTCACTTACAAATGCCACTGCATCATATAACAAAATATCAAACCATTTATTTACAAGAAAAAGTGTACAAGCACACTTTCACTGTTTAAAACCTTTTATAAAAATAAGTTAAGATTGCAAACTATAAAATGATAGATATACTGTTCAAAATGTATATATGACACTTTCTGAGAACTGACTCTGTACATCTATTAAAAATGATCTAGACACCAGTAAATGCAAAATGTCTCAGTTTTAAGTTACTTCTGAGAAAATCTCCAGCACTTTGTATTGGCTTGATATTTTGTTTCTAATGCAATATATTTTAAGTGTCAAAAAACGTCAATTTAAAAACCATATTAAATTGGAATAATTATACTGATACAATATTATACTGGTATATTTTTGATGTTTTTTGATAGATTATTTTATAAGATTATTTTTTTCATTTACAGATAGAACAGATTGAATTTATAGCTGAATGTGAAATTGAAATGAGTCTAAATTACGATTCGATTATTTTTTTATTAAATTATTATTAATAAAAACTATTTTTGCAAATGCCACTAAACAGTTTTCTCAGCCTAACTGGAAGTAGAAATGGGCAAATGATTAAATGTTGACTCAGCAACTGCTCTGACAGAAACACTGAAACAGGGTTTCTGCAGGATTTTTAAGCTCAAATTTAAGACTTTTTAAGACCTGCACAAATAAAATGAATACCATATGACTGTGGTAAGGATGTCTATAGTAACGTACTGAAGCTGTAACATGACTGTGAAGCATGCATTAAGCAGTCAGTACATGTTTTCACAAAAACTTTAATGTTTGTTATAAATGACACACAGTCCATTTCACCTTTAAACTCATTTTTAGATAAAAGGATAAGTCAAAAGTTATTATTATATTAATTTACAACAATTTATTGCAATAAATTATATACTACTTAAATAACTATAATCATTTTATCTGTTTAGATTTTTAACATGCATTAATCTTCTTATCGATCCACCCGTTCACCATTTACAGCTGTGGTGTTTTGCCGGTAAAACAGGGTCGTTTTACATTGGTCTGAACAAAAACAACCCCAATACTGTGTTCCTACAATACTGGAGTCTGCCGTTTCAGGGCCCTCACCTTTCCCTACTAGGCCCCTTTTTTGTGACACACCATCTATCCAAATTCTATTCCAACAGAGAAGACCTGATTCAAACATCAACACGACAGATGTAAAGACTAGATCCATGGAAATATTCATTTTTCCAACTTATTTTATGTAAGAGCTGCGTGAACGGAGAGTGTGGGCGAGTTCACAATCTCCTTTAGCCTTTTACATTTTGCTTTATTCAATAACTAATGTAAATTTGTACCACAATTGTTTTGACCGTTTACTGCCTTTAATTGGGTCGACATCATACGTGAAGTGCTGTGCTCCGCTATGCACCGTCTCGCAAAGACACAAGTCTTTTCTTTTGCTAAAAAACAGACTTTAAAAGCCTAAAAACTATATCTAATATATATTATATATATATAGAGAGAAGAGAGAGAGAGATAGAGAAATCATATCTATATTATATAGAATATATTGAAATTGAACATGAGTTCGTATACACAATAATTTACGTGTAATACAATTAAATAACTACATACTTCCTTACAAAAAATTTTAAAATCACAGAATTGAATACAAGTGCATAAAAAGTATGAGCTGCTATATATATATACATACAAATAAATAAAAATAAAAAAATTTAAAAACTAGCCTATAGGGTCCTAGAAATGCGGTCCCTGAAACTGCAGCCTCCGGAATACCCTACTCCAATAAAACAGGCTTACTGAAACTGCACATTCATTCTTTGCCAGCAGCAGGCGCTTTAGGAACGGCAGAAATATAACTGTTTCCCCGGTAACAGCAGAACACAAAGCAGCGCAGCACCAGACTCTGAAACGCGCAGCGCCCGTGTTTATTTAATGAAATCATAGCCTTTTGAAGTTTATTCGTCACATTAAGCCAAATCACAATTCTGGTCTTTCCTTCCCCAAATTTAAGACCTCCTGAAATCATAAGACTTTCTTGTACAATTTAAGACTTTTTAAGGCCTTAAATTTGTTACAACTAAATTTAAGACTTTTTAAGACCCCGTGGAAACCCTTTTTGAATGATTCTCTAAAAGAATTGGCTCATAAGAGTCTTTTTTTTATATTTGTTTCTAAAGCAGTACATAAGACAAAGTATAGGATAACATCACCATAGATACAAAACAGACTAAAAAAACAAACAAAAAACAGGAACAACAGCAAACACAAAGTGGTAGGTTTTTTTTACGAGTGTGAGTGATGTGAGGCGTAAGTGTAAAATTGTATATATATCTGTATATATTATGTATATATCTCAATATGTATGCATCTAAACATATGTAGAACAGAATATTTGAAGGAGAAGAGATATAGAGTAAAGTAAAATTAAGTAATAAAAATAATGCATAACATACAATAACATATACACAATTTTGTTCCCCATATCTATAGATCATATTCTATAGTGATATAATAATAGTAGTAACAGAGCATATAATAATAAAACTGTCGATATACATGTCGATAATGTACCTACATATACACATGCATGCATAAACATATGCGCATAGTACACACAAATATATAAACATATTCATTTCACTCATTCCCCTTCTCTCTTTTATAGGTTTATGACGTTTGATTGGAAGAGTGCATGGTTCCGGTTCCATGTGTCTGGTTTATATTAAAATAAAACCACAAAGAATTCCAAATGCTGATAAGTGTAAATATATTCTTCTTGTGGGTGGATGTTATTTTTCCTAATGTGATGTATTCTCTAAGAGAGTTAATCCAGTGATTGATATGTATACACTTTTTTGATTTACAGTTTAAAATAACTATTTTCTTTGCGATAGATAGAGAAACAAGGATTGGGTTTTTCTACTTAATTGGGATATTATCTACTTCAATGGTGTTACCTAATAAAGAAAGTGATGGAGGGATTCTACAGCCCATAATAATGGAAAGTTTATGGTTCACTGATATCCAAAATGAATAAACAGGCTGACAGATCCATGTGGCATGCAAGTAGTTGTCGGTGCTACCCAGTGTGCATTATGACTATAAATATCTGTGTTGCTTAAACCCATTTGAAACTTTTTCCCTTTAGGTGATGTGAGTCATGTGAACTATCTTGTACTGTATTAGTTGTAAATGTGTATTGCTAGAAATAGGAAAGGTATTATTATAAATTTCCTTCCAGAGGTCGGGGTTGGGGGAGAAAGCCAATTGTCCATTGGTAGTGCTATTGTTGTATCTGTATTTGATTTACATTTATGAAGCTTAGATATTAGTGTAGTGGGTTATTAGTTATATTAATCTTGGATTTAACTATGGATTTTATTTGTTGATACTGGAGAAATTGTTCTCCCCAAAGGCTGTATTTCTGAACTAGTATGTTAAATGATATAAATTGGTTATTTTGGAATAAATGATGGAAATGAGTTATTCCTTTATGTTGCCATGATGGAAAGTGTATGACTTATTATACAGTTGAAAGTTGGGGTTGTGCAAGATTAGGGTGTATCTACATGGTGTTAGTGGTGAATTATTAATTTTGTGCACTTTCCAACAAACTGTCAGAGTTGATGTGATTGTAACATTCGATTGTAACATTCGATGTAACATGGTAAGAAGGCAAGATCTGTGACTGAAGTGTTTTTACATTGATTTTGGGAGCGAAGTGTTACGAGCTGTAGAATCCCAGGAATCTCAGAAATTTCCCAATCTGAAATTTTGGAAAAAATATTAATGATTTTGAAGGTTTCTTGTAGTGAGGTAAAAGGATCCTGTAAGCATAACAACAAATCATCTGCATAAAGACAACTTTTATATTGTGTGTTGATATCGGTGTCCTGGATTGTACGTTTTGTCATTTGATGTCGCCAGGTAAACTATTTTTTTTTTTTTTTTTTTTTTTTTTTTTTTTTTTTTTTTTTTTTTTTTTTTTTTCCTTTTCCTTTTTTTTTTTTTTTTTTTTTTTTTTTTCCTTTTTAACTAGAGCTTTGTTAATCATTTTTAAATCTCTATTCAACAAGAGAGGGCGGTAACTAGTGGGGTGAACTGGGTCTTTATTTGGTTTTAGTAAAAGTGTCATTACGGCCATATTCATATGTATCGGAATTGTGGATGTAGTTTTTATTTCTGTGACTTCTTTATGAAATAAAGGATGTAGTAAATCAGCTCAACAGGGAAATATTTATGACTAATCATAACTGGTTATGATTAATAATAAATATTTAGATTATATATTCAAATTAACTGTAGCAGAATCAATATTACAATTATTTGATCTGTCTGTCCACCGAGCAGACAATATAATAATTTATCAATTCAAAGAACTATTATTTTCCTGGGCGAGGAAGAATAAACTGTCCTTCTTTATCCAGTGCTAGCAGTAATTTAGCAAATGTAGCAAGGCTTAAACATTCATTGACTTCTAATTGTGAGCAGCAAACAGAGACAATACGTTGTGAATATAAGGGATTTAATAAATTAAACTATATCTAACATATAACTAACTAAGCAAAACACATACAGAATGAAACAAAGTAAGGAAAAGAGAGAGGATGGCAGTATTTCACATCAATTTTAGACACAACCTTTGAGAAACATCAGAGAATCAAAAATCACCTTAAAAGGGGCTGAGACTTAAACACGCATCTAAATAATTGTAAACGGTTACTTGCATTGGTTTCGATTGCTGAACAAGGGTCCGGATGCGGTAGATAACGGAGGTATTTTGATGAGTTCGTGAGGAGTCAGCTCGAAGTTTTTACTTCTGGTTCTTCTGAAGGAAAAGTCCACAGCGACTAAAGTTACTTGAAGATAAAAAAACTGCCGGAAAATAAAAACTCAAGAGGAAAATCTTGAGAGTCTTGGAAAAGTGTTGTCTCAAACGAAGAGGGTTTCTGAGCAAAGATTATTTCGGGCTAATCACTTTTGAGGGTTCCTATTCTGGGTGGACTGGCCAATACCAGGCGTGAATTTTTGAGTGGGAGAAGTTTCCTTTGTTTCCCTTTTATGCCCATTTGCATGTTTTATGGCCGGTCTGGAATTTCTGCAGTTTTAACCCAAAATATAGTGCAAATCGTATGATGCATTTCACAATCACATACTATACATCATTGTTTGAGGAATAAAGAGCAAATAATATTGATACCAAGAAAGAAACATTTAGAATCGATTAAACCAAAGATACATCCATACACCTGAATATCAGTGTTTAGGGCTTTAACTAATACAAATAACGAGTGGTAACTCAGCTAATCTAATAGGGAAACGTACAAACAACACATGCAATATACCAGATATATTTGTAGAGTATAATAGAGTAAAAATGCTTTACGGTTTGTGTGTGTGTGTGGTAGTTTGCCTTGGTCAGCCAGACCCATTTTGCCTGGCCCTGGGGGTCCATTTAGTCTCTTTGGGAATGTGTTTGCAAACTCCAAATGAGGCGGGGTGGTGAGTGAAACTGTTAGGATCTCCTTGATAGTGGGGGGGGGTGGGGAACATTTGACATTTGAACCCATAAAGTGTAAAGTCTGTGACGGACGTACTTTATATGCAAATGTCAAAAGCTAAAAGGGTCTTAAGCCTTAAAACCCCAAAGATCATGCATGATTCTATGCAGACGCTACAAGGACTTGGAATTTGCCAGAAGTGTTTATAAAATCATGTTTGGAGTCCATGAAGTCCGGGCGATTTATTATTTGGCCTTTAATCTAATGCTTTTATGAGTCATCTAAGAGTAAGTTGAGACTAGTGATGCATTTACCTTTTCTTTTGATATTGTTGGTAGTTTTACTTATTTTAAAAAATATCTATTTCTGTTTCACCTGGATTATGACTTAAAAGTCATTTGTTCATGAATCAGGCTTCATTCTTGTGTGCAGTCAACAAGGAAAACAGAACAGAAATCCAATGTTGTCTTGATATTATGTCTGTGGTACTCATCACATTGAATTCAAACTCAAAACGTAAAAATATAAGTTCATTTAAAATAAAATAAATTTTGCTGTGGCACTGCAGACTGCAGTGGCAGAGCATCACTGTAAACACTTCATCTACTCACAACTTGCTCGTTCTCCATTGCTACGAGCATCGTCCTCTTCCATCTTTTCCTTAACACCAGTCTTCTCCCACATTTTCTGGATCTCAGACATGCAAAGCTTGGGATTGAAACGGAAGAACAATTTTCCAGCTCTAATGGTCAGATTGTGCTGACTCCAGTCCCACAGATACTGCAAGTGCTGGTTGTCCATTGCAGAGAATGCATACAACCTGTAGTAGGACTGAACAACCACCCCAATACCCAAACCACCCATACAATCTCCTCTGAAAAGAACACAATACACCAATTCAACCCCATACACAAACAACAAAGTATTAAACACTAAATTTCTTGTGTTTAATGTAAGAAAAATGTAACCAAAGAAAGCAATGAGAACGATCAGATCTGGTTAAACACATGACGAATGCGATATGTGTGGAAACAACAACTGAAGTGTGTGCACAGATTGTGTTTCATTAAAGCACGCATGGAGATCAGGGCTCAGAAGAGGGTTAGGATGACTTCTACAGCTGCACCAGACCGAGTCACACTGAACACCTAAGGAACGTGAAGAATGTCTGAGCTGCTTACAAGCATTCCACGAGATGAAACTCAACCCTAGTGAGATCACAACAGAAGAGTTCCCACAGCCTCCCTCTGACATCCTCCATAAAACACTGACATCATGTGAGGAAAAATGAGTCAGATAGCAGAAAAAAAATGTGTTTGTGTGCGTGTTAAATCACTTCCTGTATACTTCTGTGCGTATACGTATATTAGCTGAATCTCTCAACCTCAGCTTTATGACCCTGAGCTGTACATTCCATTATAGCTGACATTTTATTTCTTTCACGATTCCTATAGAAACCTTTGAAGAAATGTGTTACAATCAGAGGACTGTGAAGGACACAGAGACATACAATAAATATTCATGTTCTTCTTTTTGGATCAGACATGAGACTATGTTGCAACATGACTACTGTGCTGGTGCAGAAGCTGAGTTTTAGAACGTGATAGCTGCTAATCATCTTTGACCAACAACAAACCACCTACCAGCTCGTCTAACTCACTTCAGGTAGTCAAGCTGGTTTTTGAAACATTTGGACAGATTTTGAAAGACAAAGTTTTAACAATATACACTAATGTTTAAAATTTTGGGGTGAGCAATGTTTTAAAAAGAAATTAATACTCAGCAAAGACATTAAATTGACAAAAGTGGCAGTAAAAGTATTTATAATGTTGTATTTCTTTTCTATTCATCAAATCCTGCAAAAAACGTATTATGGTTTTCACAAAAATATTAAGCAGCAAAACTGTTTTTAACATTGATGATAATAAGACACCAAATCATAATATTAGAATGATTTCTGAAGGATAATATGACACTGAAGACTGGAGTAATGGCTGCTGAAAATTCATCTTTACCATCACAGGAATAAATTACATTGGAAAATATAATGAAATAGAAAACAGTTATTTTAAATTGTAATAATATTTAACAATATTACTTTTTTATGTATTTGTGATTAAATAAATGGAGCTTTTTTTATGGGAAGTAGTCATATATTTTTTTTCTTCATATGATTAAGATACTGATCAAACAACCAGCTTAAAGCTGAAATTATCTCCACATCAATGGAGACAGACTGTTATGCCATTCAAGATGACAAAAATGATCCTGACACAGTCCTAAGCAGGCCAACGGATAACTGGTGTTCAATGAGACATATAGCATGCATACAACACCTGTTTTGCAGGCTAGATCTGTTCTGTACACAATCAATCATCAAAACGTCACAACAATCGTTATGTGCATTAAAGTCTTACTGCTCCGTGAGCTCTTCTCCATGAATGTATCGCAGGCTCTGCGCCCACGAAGGACACAGAGAGCCAGCTACCGTGTGCGCCCACAGTGTTCTGATCTTTACATATCCAGTCACTGTCTGGATCAGGCCCATGAAACTCTCCAGCTCTGATGCAATGTTAGCTGGGGAAAACAGACCCCCCCCCCCCCCCCGAGACCGCACCCCGAGAGCCGAGAGAGGGGGGGACAGTGTGAGAGGAGAGACAGACAGACAGAGAGAAAGAGTTATGACACTGGAGCAACATAAACCAAATCCCACAGGACACAGTGTCTGCACTATAACTCATCACTTCATCAGTGTGAGAGATACATGGGCGGCAGCAACTGTCCCATATCAAACCACTAATAGCTTTAGCGGCTCGTACTCAAAAAATACATGAGCCCAGGAAAATACATCAGTTAAGCAACACAATAATAAGGGTCCCCCAATGTCTGACCAAAAGTTTTCAAGACCCAAATTTCCCCAAAGTGATTTTAATTTATCTATCACATGCCAGTCATAGGAAAAATAGATTTAAACAAGCATATGTTTATTGCACATTTTTAAAATAATTAACTGGATTTTATATTGTCATTGTATTAAACCAAAACTTAAAACTAAAACAAATTTTTTCTGTAAAATATTTATCTAGCATTTTTTTTTTTTTTTTTGTACCCATTTTCATTAATTTATCTTTAAATGTGCTGTTCATACTAAGTACTTTCAAAAACTTAAGAAATACTAATATTTTAAGTTAACATGTAAACTTTGGAACCAATAAAAATAGTTTTTACTAAATCTTTTTCTTTTCTCTCAATTTTAGTTTTTCAAAACTCAAAGAGTATTTACCAATTACAAAATTTAACGTGGTCCAGGAAATGTTGAGTGAAAACAAAATTAAGTTTTATAATTAAAAAATATATATCTAGCAAATTTAATATTTTAGAGCAGACCACAGCAAAAAAAATCCTATTAAAGAACTGACTAAACATTTGAATATTTTGCTAATTTTCCTTACATTCCCAGGTTGTAAATTACAATTTTAATATTCTCTGACAGGTTTTCCATGACCATGGGAACTCTGAATAATATATTTGTATAAAAATAGGGAGAGGCACAAATATTGATGCAATGGCTCAAGCTTGGATCTGTCATTTGTCTAGAAATAAGAAAGTCCTTATCACTGGCGGTTGTGGGAGAGGAGGGTGAGCGAGGGTACTTACTGCCCCGCCGGATGTTGATGTGCAGGTTGCCTTTGATGACCGTGCAGCCCTGCAGGGACTGAGCAGCATCCACCGAGTCAATTGTTTTAGATTCGCAGACCTTATCGCACAGTCCGTCACATGCACTACAAAACATACTGCAGGTGGGAGAGAGGGGGAGAAGAAGGGAGAGTGAGTGTCAAGGACAGATCACATCCACACACACAGATTCCAAACAGGCAAAGCCCGTGAACCGTGACAGGATTAGTGTGTCTCACCAAAACAAAGTATATTTAAGGCCTGTTTTTGACAAACACAAGGTCACTGCTTTATGAGGTCTAAAGCAATGAATGCAGCATAAATAACAGCTTTAGAACAATTAAGATGTTCATATGGTGTATAAGAGGGTTTGTAGAGCCACCATAACCTACAGAGAACAGGCAGGGCTGTTGTTTAGGACCAATTCTGTGGTAACATTTTCCATTTTAGCTTTATGGATTTATAAATGAAAGTTCAAGATGAACATGTTCATCTAATCTCGCAAATCATGTTGCTAATGTGATGATAATGTGTGGTTAGATGTCATTATCGCAAAATAAACCCCGACGGCAGTTACACAAACTAATTTCACCACAGAATGCTGTGATCAACCAGTCAGAATGAAGTATTCCGAATGGCCATGTTTTGTTATTTTGAATCGTTCAAATGACTCTCTAAATAAGTTGGAGTGTTTACTGAATTAACTATCTGATTCACTTACTGAACCACAAGCCACTTCTGACTCGAAATGAACCAACTTGTTCTTTATTTTATGACATGTATTTAAAAATAAAAATTTGCAAAACTTTTTGGTAATGCATTTATTTTCACAATAACTTCTGTATTACAAAATGAAAAGTAAAGTTTTATTTAGTATATAAGTATATATTATTTTTAGGGCTGGGTAAAAAATATCGATAAATAAATTAATCGGTTCTCATTTTTACGAAGCGATATCGATTCTTAAATCCCAAGAACTGATTAGTCTAGCCTGTTTTCAGTTAATGAATGTAACACTGAAGCGCTCCTCCCATGCAATAGATTTCAAACCAGTGTGTTTGGAAGTCTTAGATTTCATTTTATTACAATATTCAAACAATAAACGCCATTTTGGCGATGTTTAATGTGGAGTGATAGATCGCTATAGCGCCTCAGTTCAACAGACGCAGCAGCACGAGGCGCACGTGAACTGATCATCTCCTCCACATTAATAACAGTTTCAGCACAAAATAAACATGAACAAACATCCGAAGGCAAGTTAAAAGAAAAAGTACAACTTTACAATCCGTATCTGTCTCATGTAATCGCTCAATCAGTGTTTCAGCCGCGCAAAGACGTCAATATAACAGCTTGTAAACAATGTCACGTAACGTCACATTTACCTCAGAAAAACATATTCGGTGACCATAAACTCATTAGTCAGAAAAAATAACTGTGGAGAGGAGCATTTTGCTAAATATATGCACAATATAACATATTCATTATAAATTTTACTGTTCTTCAACGTTTAATTTGTTTAAATAAAAAATAAATCGGTCAAGTTTTTATGACAGCCACCATTATGTTTATATTTCAAACAAATTAATTGAAGTAGAAATATTGTTATGTAATTGTAACTTTATTATTATAAAAATTTCCTTAAGTGTAATTTAAGCAGTTGTATATCCTAAAAAATCTGTCAGTTTTAACCTTCAATATAGTAATGTAGTACCAACTGAATCCCATGTATATTTTACAGCATTAGTTGAGCGATTTTTTCACTTGAGAAAAATTTGGCATGGACCGTACCGATATATATCCCAAATAATCGAATACATTAAAATTCGTCGATTTAAAATAAATTAATCGAATCGGTTAATTGAATCAAAATCGCAGCTTTGTGACATGAGAATTGAATTGAATCTGAAATTTGTTGTCAAAACCAGCCCTAATTATTTTGGATGCGTAAACGATACATTTATTTTAGTTTCTATTGTTTTATACTTTTTTTATAAAATATTTAGGAATATTTGAAATTTGCTTTTTTTATTTTTAAATTTCAGTTTTAAATTTTTAGTAATTTTATTATGTGTTTTGTCAATTTCATAGTTTTTTTATATTTCTGTTTAGTATTAATTTAAGCTAAATATTCAAGTTTTACTTTTAGTAATTTTAATACTTAAACTTATTGTATTTTCAGGTAAAAGCCAAATTCAAAATTAAGCTTTCTAATTTCGTTTATGGTAAAGTTTAAACTTGCAGTCTAAAGCCTCGTACACACCGGGACGGTTATCGTTTTTCGACGCGTCTTTTGTGTTCATACCCAAACGATTTTCACAGGCGATGAGCCGAGTGAACATGCAAATTCACTCCCTGACATTAGATGGCACTTAATGAAAAACAGAAATACCCCGGTACACATCGAATCCTATTTGATCTACGATTCCTCTCCATAACAACTCCCTCCTATCGAGATTTTTGTAGTCGCTGTCGAGTTGGTCATAAAGCCCTTTGTGATCAGACACCAATGAGACCAGCAGCTACATTAATCTTGCCTCGATGCATCTTCTTGGCCTACTTACTTCCTATTGACATAGTATCAATGTGTGCTCGGCAAGAAAGGGACCGTTTTGTGCTTGTGCTTTTTTTCTTTAAAAAGACGCTTTTTACGCCTCGCGTTGTGCGCATTGTCGGATGTGCCCAACACATTGGCGCCCTTTGTTTAGTCACGAGGCGTTAAACGTCGGCGATAAATCGCGGCGCATATTCGTTCACGGTGTGAACAAGCTTAACATTTAAAGATAAATTCGCTTTATTTATGTTTAAGGAAAAATATTTTTATAGGGTTAGTTTGAGTTTTAGGTAGCAATAACAATACTGCAAAAGCCTAAATAAAAACACTCTTGACACTGGGTTTAATGACGGCACTCCTTACATACCAGTCAGGAGGCATTACCTCTGAGTGTTCATTTAGGGTGATCGGGGTAGAGGGCAGTGACGGCATACCATTCCATTGTGGATGACAAAGTCGAACTCATGGGTAGTGAACAGGGCACACAGCCATGGTGATCAACGCCAACCTTCAAACTTTGTTGTACGTGCCCGGCGGGCAGGATCAACGCAGCGAGCGGTCTCGTGAAGTAATGCTGGCAGGGCGGACAGCCTTATCAGTTTGGTTCAGTGCCAGCTCCCAGACACTGGGTGTGACAGCATTGGGTGAGCCTTCTGGTGCATGCCCTTTTATCACACTTCTTTGGAACACTGGAAAAGAAAACATAAATATGAAAACAATGTCAGTTGCTGCTTCAAGGAAGAATGAGTTTAACATTACAAGGCAACCAGGTACAATCAGGCCTGTTTTGTTACGAGGCTTAAAGACTACAATATGGAATTTGTCGCGCATAGCAGGTGCGGTTTATTAAAACAAACAAAGAAGAAAACAAAGGGTAGTTTGATGAGCCAGACTGAGTGTGGAATCATGGGAGTTTTCGTCTTCATCCCCCACAGCCGAAGCAATCCGACGGGACTCAGGCAGAAATCATGTTCATGGATGAGTTATTAACGTAGTAGAATGAAGCAGGGTGAGGCTGGTAGCTGTCGAAGCGGAACGAGGCGCTGAACGAGCACGACACACGGCTCAAAAGCAGCAGAGCTTCCGCTCTTCCGAGTCGGGCGTATGTGGTGGGGGAAAAGCAGCGTTGTTTTATATACTAGATACGTTTGAAAGCTCTGTTATAATGCTACTCTGTGCGGTCGTCACCTGTCTAATAAAATGCATTACATATTAAAGCATCTTTGGTGTTTCCATATTTTCTACAAAACAAACCGGAAATCGAGGGGTTATGACATCATTGGCAGGCGACACAATGACACTACGGACACGGTCCGTGTCACTAGTTAAATTTTTTTTTCTCTGGATTTAAACATTCTTTGAAATATTTGGGATAATGTAAGTACACAAGTGAGCAAAATATATAACACTGTTCTAGTGGTTTTTGGATATTTTAATAAAAAAATCTTACATATTGTGCCTTTAAAACAGTTGCATTTGAATACTATTATAAGACTGGTTTATTTATTAAGCAATCGGCTAAGTATGAGGAATCAGAGACCATTCATGCTCCTGTGTGTCCCTGTGTGTGTTCTGGGGTAAGATGGTAGCTAATTTTAGGATCAGTTGACTGTAAAATAAAAATGTCTGAGGACGGCTATGAAGAGGGGCACAGAGGAGGAAGAAACCCTGTGTGAAGTCAGGATACAGGTGTTTGTGCAGGGCCTGGAGCTGCTGTGTGCCAGCCTTGTTAGTAAATTGCACCTCTGGACTCACTACAGCTAAATATTATTACTGTTAGAGACTGTTGAGGGAATTTAGAGTGTAGGGAAGAGGGGGAGAGGAAGAGTAGAGCGAGAAACAAAGCCAAAAAGTCTAGCTAGCAGATGGACCGCAGTTTGGACTATTAGCTTGGGAAGCATCTAGTCAGGCCGGGCCCAACGAGAAGCCACGGTCAATCTGTGGTGGGCTTTAACTGAGCTGGAATGTGTCATGATGAGAAACACCAGCTAACAGTTACACAACAGTCCTCAGATTTGATTGGCTGTGCAGTGTGCCAAGAGTGCTGATATACAGTCCAACAGGATTTTTCACTGTTTGTATCTCTCTTGTTGTCTGTGTTTGTACATTTCAGACAGACTGTCAGTTGGTGCAATGGTGCAATTTTTAAGTGACTCTTTCTGTATGATAACATTGTCACATCAGTAGGTGGCGACAAGTGTCTTTTTAGCGAATCATCAAATTATTCACTCAACTGATTTATTCAGGACCTAAAAAAGTGTCTGTCTTAATGAGTGAGTCTTTGAATCATTCACTGAACTGAAACGCACTGATTCATTCAGGAACAAAACAAGTGGCTGTCTTAATGAGTGAATCATTGAATCATTCACAGAACCAAAACAAACAAGTTGTATCTTTATAAGCGTCATCAAATCATTAATTGAACTGAATAATTCAAACAGACTGATTCATTCAGGAACAAAACAAGTGACTGTCTTAATGACTGAGTCATCAAATCATTAACTGAACTGATTCATTCAAACACACTTCAATCTGGAATGAAACAAATCAGTTAAACAAGTATTCATGAGTGAGTTAGTGAATCCCTCATTCGGACAATTCTTTTAAAACACTGATTCATTTAGGAATGAAACACCACTTCTGTGTGATGCTTGGAGATGCAATGGTTGATTCTTTAACTTTGTTTTGAACTATTTTGGTGGAGCAAAATTAGACAAAGGATCTGGCAATATTGTGTCTAAAATGTAAATGTACTTGTTACTAACAGCATAATAATTATTTCCACTGTACTAACATATGAAACAAACAGCAATGCATAATGCCTGGGAAAGAGTGCAGATTGATTGATATTCAGAGGTATAGCACATGGCATAAACAATTTTTTTTTACTGAAATCCTTGTAATTGTTTTGTCTACATCTAGTCTTAACATGTTCATTGTCCTTTCAAACAATGCCTTTGAACTGTAGTTTCATACAAACAAACGGGTCTGTTTGGAGGCTCTCTGTACTCAGCTCTTGACAAACAAATCAGTTCCATTGTGGAAAGGTTACTGACATCATGATGTAACTCCAAATGTTCCATTATATGCCTATTTCCATGAGAGACCAGCTTCTGTTAAAAGCGTGAGAAAGTCACTTTTATGCAGTGCAAAAAAGCATGAAAAAATAGGAGCGTGTTTCAAATTAAGCTTCCAATAACAAGCCAAATAATCACTTCTTTATTAGGCATTAGGCCTACATGCAGGCAGGATGCAAAGAAACTGCCATCAAAATTTTTCTGAAGACAATCAGTCTTTTCAGAGATAAACCCATATAATATTTTAGGGGGGGAAAAAATACTCCTCGATATGCACAAATCACTTGAATGGCCTATTTCAATGTCAGAACAGCGAATTTCGTCAAAAGGTGACGAGAATCATTCATGTTTGCAGTACAAACAAAACGTTTTTTTTAACTTTAATAATTAATTAAGGGTTTGTTCAAACCGCTAGCCTAAATCTAAAGAAATAGACATAGTGATGCTTGCCTCATGAAATAGGAACTCTGGTCCAGGAATCTGACAGCAGGTCTATAGGAAAAGCATATGTGCAGATACTGTTGAAAGTTCTGCCTGGGTGGGTTGCCGCCCGAGGTGGGACTCCAAGCGCTAACTAGGCAGCCAGCGCCATCAGCTCAACATGAGGAGGCAACTAAGCCACATGGCATGGCACTCCTGGTCGCCTAGCAACAGAATCCTGGCAGTCCACCTAGCAGGCTCAGTGGGCACAGCCAAAGAAAAGTCTACATGGGATTTTTTCCTTTTTTATCTATGAGCTCACAACATGCAGTACAACATTACAGGGGAAACATAACCGGTTTGTTTATTTGTGAAATGAATACGGCACATTTAGTTGATATGAGTAGGATTTCAGTAGACGGACTGATGGAGGGGATACAGATCCCCTCAATCATCAACGTCCCAGCCCTGACGGATGGCCTGTGCCCAGGCTCATGACAAGAGCGGGTGGTCCAGAGGGTAGTCACAATGATAGCAGAGTCTGATGAGGTGCACCTGATGCGTCCCATCCACGCCGCTATAAATCCAGCATTGCATTGTCTCCTCGAGGTACAGCCAATGTTCCCTCTAAGCTGCGCACGTGTGTGGCCGCACACTTGTTATATGCTGCGCACAGGACACACGCAAAAATGAGTTGGGAAAGCCATTTGGTTGAATTCTAGTAAATGCAAAATAATTGGAATGCTCGGGCAAACCGCTATTAAATTGGTGTTGCTATAGAGTTAGAACCGGTGAATGCGGTTTATAGGTTTCATAGAAAGAGAATGATGTGCGCCAAATCAGTCGCTGTAGAAATTGAGTACTTTAATGGTTGCGGATGAAATAGCTCAAATGCCAACGCAAACGTAATGACATGTGAAATAAAATGTCATCATGCTTTAGTGGCTTGATTAAGTGGTGGAAATAGCACATGATGGGCACAGAACAGTAACAAAACTCCAAGACATTTACAGTCACACACAGGTGTAGTAGTGCGCAAACTCTACTACATGGGGATGTTTTAGATAACTGTAAAATAATTCACATTCACGTTTTTTGAAAATATTTATTGAAAATATTTTTTGTATTATATTTTTAGATAATATAAAATGATATTATATTATATTTTATTCTATTTTATATATAAAGCTAATAAATAATTTCATCAAACAGGGAATTCCAGAGAGCAATACAATTCATTTTTTTTTCAACACAACAAAAGCTTTTCATATTAGCTATATTATATTATATTATTATAAAGAATTTAACTGTTCTGCGTGAGATTTTTTTTTAATGATTTTTAATAGAATTTCTTGGTAAGTAACACAGCACTAAAAATGTTTTCTCATGTAACCTAAAATGTGCATCCTTTAGTTACAACAAGGATCAAATCAAATATAAATAGCACATTAAAGTTAAAAGTTACACTTTTTGTGCGCGCACTGTACAGGTCTGGTTGGTATAAAGAATGTTTTTGCTCAGGTGACCGAAATGTCCGCCCAATAGAGAAAAGTTTTGCTCAGCAAAAAAAAAATTATAGGGAACATTGGGTATAGCTATTATAAAGCCGCAAAACAGCCCATAAGGTTACCACATTAGCAGCATTTATGTCTAAATTTACTGGACGCAAAAAGGTCTACTTGTCTATTGTCGATATGTCGCGATGCATTGAAGCTCACACTTTCAACCACGCAGTTTTTGCGGTTGTCAACGCTGCAAATTTTGCATTATAATTGGAACCCGTTTCAAAACTTGTTCTCCACTGGTGCCAAATTCCCCAGTTGCATGATTCCTATTCAAATGACTGGAACAAGGTACATTTTGTTGGGCAGTTGTGGCCTAATGGTTAGAGTGTTGGACTTGTAACCCAAAGGTTGTGGATTCAAGTGTCGTCCTGGCAGGGATTGTAGGTGGGGGGAGGTAATGTACAGCGCTCTCTTCCACCCTCAATACCTTGCGAAAGGCACTGCAGCAAAAAGGCTGCCCACTGTCTGTGTTCACTGTTGTGTGTGTGTGTTTCACTACTCTGTGTGCCAGTTGGTGGGTTAAATGCAGAGCACCAATTCAGAGTATGTGACAATCACATCTTGCTTCACATCATGTCACTTGAACACTTATTTCACTCAAACTTGATCACAACCTTAAAGAGATATTCTTTATAAAATTTAAGAGTTAACCACACCTACCTAAACCGACTCGTTCTAACACGCCCCCACATGTCTACGTCAATATGTGGGAAGATTTGCATAACGCCGGCCAAAAAGAAAGAAGGCGTAACTTTTATTATCTCTGTAGTATTGTTGTTGCCACCCGCCGCCATGTCGTGAAGAGCTGTGTGTTTCGTTGTGAAAGTTAAACTACTTTGTTTGACCTTCCAAAATAGGACGATATCCGTTTCGTCATGCCTAAAGCTGATCCGTGCAGGTCGCTGAGGAAATACAACAACTTCACACTGTGGATCACCGGATCGTCTTTCACCGTGGACGAAGCGGAGTCCAACCCAGGGTCATCACATGCCGCCACGCCCGTCGGCCGCGCGCCGTTCTTCTGAAGGCCCGGCAGCTGCCACATCCCGTCAGCCTCCGCTCACTCAAGCCCACCGTGTGTAACGCTGCGTTTCATTGTGAAAGCGAAACTACTTAGTTTGGTCTTCCAAAAGAGAACACGAAAACAGTGGTTAAGTTGTATTTACAACACAATATCCAGAACACTTCAACCCAAATATTCAGATGTGTGCAGCGCATTTTAATGGAGGACGTTGCCTGATCTTGTAGAGTAGACTCTATGCGGTTGTCTGACTCACAAAAAGGAAAAAACCCCCCTGTAAGTACTTTTTTTATATTTAAAGAATTTGCCACTGACTATTCAAACGCGATTTTTGAGCAGTGTAGAGTAACGTTTGTAGTTTGTCATTGTCTGTCTTCTATCATTTCTCTGATCACCAATGCAGACATGGTTTTATGTTTACTGCGGCGCGATGCAACGCAACGCGTAAAAAAAACAGTATAAGTCATTATAATCTGTAATTATGTCCCCACTGGATGCTACGAATGCCTTGTTTATAATGGGTTTTTAATGTTTTTGTCTCGTCGCTCTGGGCGGGACACGGCATCACAATATGGTAAAAGGCATAACATTTCCGTCACACGCTTGAGGTATTCGGTCAATCACAACTCACTGGATAGCTGGCCAATCATAGCATACCTTGCTTTTTTACAGACCGATGAGTTTGTAAAAATCGACTCGTTTCAGAAAGGCAGGGCATAGAGAGAAACATTAATGTACAGTATGTGGAAAATAATGGTGTTTTTTTTTAACCTTAAACCACATAAAAACATTCCATTACACCAAATACAGAAAATTACGTATTGACCCGAATATAAGAAAATGATTTTTTTCTTGGAAATACATCTGAAACAACGCGGTTGTCTTATATTCAGGGTCTAGACTTTGACATGTCAATAATACACCCACAACAATAGGTGGTGCCAAATACGCATGAAACGAGTGTGCCATGAAATACATAATGCAATGCGTGTTGTAAAGATCGCGAGTAAAAACAAAAGAAAAAGAAACCTTACAGCTGCATGAGTCGTAACTGTCACGTTAGCCTGATGGGACCAAACTCCCCTTGTGATTTTAAAACGTAAGACAGTACCCTGATTTGAAGACTACAGTAAGATTTAATTTCTACTGTTAATAAGATTTTGGTAGACTACTATTAGATGAATAGCCTAAATGTCCTAATTCAGATGGGCTACCCGTTTTTTTTTTATGGTATATCAAAAAGTGTGTATTTTTTTTTATGTGATTGTTGGTAAATTTTACCAGTTTTTTTCCATACTTTCAAAACAAAAATTAAAAATAGGAAAAATATGCAATATGAAAAAAATTGAAGACAAAATGTGTTTTACATCTGAAAAAAAACAGATTTGGTTTTTAATAAGCCTTTTTCCAACAGGTACCATGGAAAAGGTGTTCGTCCTTATATTAGTGAGGGTCGTCTTATATTCGGGCCAATACGGTAATGTTCTTTTTAGCAACATCATATGACCCCCCTTTAAGATGCGGGTCTGACCTTCATCACTCTCACCACAGCATTTTTACTTCAACAGAGGCATGCTAATCTTACAGTGTCTGTCCTCACTCCCATCACAGTGTGTACTGTATGCTTGCTTAGTTGCCTATCGGTTTACAAATGAAAAAAGGGTTCACTGAGCTGATTCCACATCTCGACTCTCCACGGTGGGAACAAACATCAGCAGGGACTTAATTGGTTTGGGTGGAGACACTTTTCCTACTCCTGCCAGTTGAGATGCTTAGCATTCTTCTGCACATTCTGCCACATCATAAGCCACCCTGCACAAATTACTAGAACATTCCTTAGTTTAATTCCTAAGTTTAGTGAGAGAAAAACAACAAACAATTGTGAATAACTTCCAAAACAGCCACAGGGCACATGCAGAGCAATAAAAAAATATATATTTACTTAGCCCATATCTCAAGTTTCTGGTGACAAGCAATACGTTTATTCACACTAAACGCAAAACTGCTGCAAACCATGACACAATCACAGACAGCAAAAAGATATTTGATGTTCAGATGAGAAGTGATAAGCAATAAATCCGGCAACGATTTACACAGAAATGTATCACTTGTTGCACTATCCTATCGATTAAGATAATGCGCAAAACCAATCACCTTAAAAATCATAATCATATAACTCCAGCGTTAGGAATATTATATCATACACATCACATATAAAACAGGCATAGCGTGGAGCTGTAAATGAGAACTGCATTTCCTTAAATAGCCACATGGCCCTTTTATGGCCTATTAATAGCAGCACACTTTCCAGCTCTAATTCCAACACTAACCAACTCGCTCACATCTCCTTAAATATCTCATCGTCCTCTAACTACCTAAGATTTGAATTAAGCTCGAGCTAAAAGGCCTAAACATAAGCATTCCTGGCTCGCTAATGTTCTCTAATCCTTTTACATACACAGTTGTAATGAGTGGAAGCAGGAAGTTATTCATTATTTGGAATGCCACCAAAAGGGGGCACCCCAGGCAAACTGCTCTTCCATCCCACACAAAAAAAGCTCCACAGCAATTCCTCAATGAGGAAATATTTAAAGCACGCATGCCTTCTGATGGAAAGGAAGACAGTTAGGGCTGACTGAAGAATGAACGAGGAGAAAAGCAAAAATACAGCATCACAATCAGTACATTACTTCATATTTTTCCCAAGGAGATGGGGAGTGCCGCAACTATTTCCACATTGTTTGTCTCTACACCCAGCTATGCCAAGCATGGTGGGTTTCCACTACTTCAAAAGAATGTTACACTACCTAACAAGGAAGTCCACAGTGGATCTGAACACAAATGCAGATGTTTAATAGCACAGAAACAAACGTATCACATTATCTGGTTTGTTTAGTGAAGCGGCAAACTTGTGCAGGGCCCTGTGGCGTGACAGTCCTGATGTGACTGAGACTGTCTGCTCTTTTGAGCAGTCATGAGGGAGACAACCGCTTGCTGACCAGCTCTGCAGTGAGCTGACCAGCCCTCCCTTCTCCTCCCTGTCTGTGAAAGCCGACTGGTCAGACCACATAGACACAGCCGCCGCGGCGCTCCAAACCGCCACGATGAGAAGAACACCACACAGACGTCCTCAGCAGCAACTGAATTGACATAGGGGCTCATTATATAAAAGGTTAAATACAATATCTTCTGGATTGAGGCAATCTTTTAAGAGGAATGCAGTAAAAACAGTGTTATTATCCCCGGGCGAACCCACTGACACACTTGGATGCTGTTCTGTCTTAGAGTCTTAACTCAGTGGGCTATGTGAAGAATAACTAGAATGTTCAAAACGGGTAATCTCAGAGCAGAATGTTAATCCTCTTGGGCTCAGCACCAGCCACAAAAACACATTTCAGGACGCTGATGGAAAAAAAAATGCGAGAGGTATTTTGCTTAAATTATATGATTGCTTCATTGGTGCAGACACAATTTATTGTTTTGTTTCAACAATAACAGGCATTTCTTTTTCATTAATGCATCATGTGCTGCTTGGCTCACAACCTAGCTTCAATAGTGTTCCCTTGAGCTGAAAAAAAAAAAAGAAGGGAAAAAAACCCGCTTGTGCATCACGCTGCTCTAGCACAAGCGGAGGGGAATAAAAGCCGGAACCGTCTTGAATTCCATAACACTCAAATGCAGCGCTGAAGCTGAACTCATCATGTCATATGCCTAAATAGCAAATACATGCATCTGGAGCCAGACCTCACTTCTGTTGCTGCTGCTGCAGACACGGATGGCTGAGAGATGTTTGTAATCTTAGATTTGGGATAATGTGACCCAGTGAGAGGCCCCAGAGCAGGCAGACTACCGAATGTCCCCTCTATGGTGCAAAACAAATCCACTGAGGGAGAGCACATTAATGCAGACAGAAGCCCTTACTGAGGCAACAAACGTGTCTGGGAGCGTGCATATTACACATTTTGCAATCAAAAAATTCAGAGTTGCTTAAATGGATGTGCTTTGCATCATAATTAACAGTCATTTTCTAATCATTGCAAGTTGCAGATGGATGTGTTAACCAGTACAATGATGTTTAAACACAGGCTGAGTGCCTAGTCTAAAGCCATTAATTTCAATATCCAGATTAAGATTATAAATCATAAAAAAATAATACTAATTTTGGTGCTTCATTTACTCACCCTCATTCATATGGATTACCTTTACCATTTAAAAAAAAAGTTGATTACAGACTTTCGCAGATGGATTCAAATTGTCTTAATTTTTGTTTCTGTTTTATTTCTTTTGAATTTAGAACATGAGGGTGAGTAAATGATGACAGAATTGACAGAATGCCTAAAGTGATCTGACTGAAAAATGTTGTTTGCAGCACCTGACTATACTATACTATAATATTCAGTTGTCTTTCAAAAACATTTTTATTGACTTAAAAGTAAAAAAAAAAGTCTAACCATAATAATATGCATAATTTTTGTTATTATTTTAACTAATGATAATATCTTCAACAGTCATGACTGATGTATGATTGTACCGTTAGAACAGCATACTACCTCATTCTGTTTTGATAGTAAGTCCTGAAGAGGCGGGACTAGGAGGTGAACAGATGGACCAATTGGAGACTGGAGGGGGAGGTTCACAATGATTGGCATGTCATTGACTGAAGTAGAAAAGTGGTAAACAAGTCCTCCCTGGTGTGGGGAGAGGGAGGTGGTGCCATAAGCATGGTAATTACATATGCATGTTTTCCAGTTTCCAACTATTTTTTTTGTGACTAAGTGGCTAATTTCCACAACAAACGTTTATGGCATATTAATTATAACCAATTATCATATTTATTAACTACAATAAATAATAATTAAAATGAATATTTAACAAACAAAACAAATGAAATTATATTTTTTTAGCTTTGACAAAGCAGTCCAAATAGTTTTTACTTTTGTTTTGGACCCTTTAATCTTATTTTTATTAATATACACATTAAGACTGTTTATTCATTATAATGAATTATAAATTAATAGTTAAAACAAAAAGGAGTGAAAATAATATTTTCAGTTTTGACAAAAACAGTCAAAGTATTTTACCTATTTTGGGGACTTTTATGGTCTACTTTTAACCAATCATAATATTTATTAATTTATTGAATATTATAATTAATATTTAAAACAAAGAAGTGGACACCATGTTCAACTTTGACAAAGTGGCCAAATATTGTTTTTACTTTTGCTCTGTTCTGTTCTTTTGTACTTTTGTTATTTTACTTAAACCAAAAGTAACTTAACTGAATAGCAGTACCAAAGTACAAAAAAAAAATTGTATACATTTTTTTACATTAGCTGATAGTTCATCAGATTTATCAAACATTTTATCGAACACATAGCTGAACCATTTAAACAACCAGACTCATTCCAAAGGCATTTATAAATGCGACAGCAATGTCCAATATATCATCGAGTATGTTGAGAACCCACGAGCGCTTACGTGTGAATAAGCATGTGCACTCAAACACTCTCTAGTTACCACTGACAGGCGCAGACTGTTAGCCTTGCTCTCCACTGCCACAGGACCCTAAGCAGACCTGCGGTCAGAGCCCTGGCTCCATCAAGCCACATCCTTATCCGGAAACACAATCCCACTTGGGATCATTCTAGACACTCGGCATAACCACAACAGTACACACAGAGAGGTGGATATTTCCTCCACTCAATCCCACAAGGCTCATGACCCAGGCGGGTAAAACTAATAGATGCACACCTGCCTCTGCAAGCAGGTCACTGCAGATCGGTGCCATCTGTTTCTTTGATTCTTGTACAGAAAACAAAACAATGGAAAGAAAGAGACAAAATAACAATCAAATATCTGTCCCACTCTCTAATATCCCTGGATTTGTGAGCAAGAAATGTGTGAGTCATTAAACCGTCTGTATTGAAGTATGCATGGCAATCCCATCACTCTCTCTCCCGCCATCTAGCTTAGACAAACATACACTTGTTCACCTATAGAAGGAGCAATAATGTGTGTGAGAAAAAGTGAGAAAACATTTCTAGTCACCATTACTTTGGCCAGTATGACGCAGTGCAGAACAACATACACATACCCAACTTTTGGCAGGAAGGAAGGAACTCCATATATGGGATGAAATGCATCATCACAAAATTGCATAAAAACTTTGTGATGATGCATTACATTAAGTCGTTAACTACTATGCACTTACACAGCATCAAAAGTGATTTGCAATTCAACATGAACATATTAATTTTTTAACATATTAAGTACATAGTAGTTAAAAACACCTAATATAAAGTGGGACCAAAATTTGTTATAGAAAATAGAATATTCTATTTTGCATAAAATGTCTACAAAACATTGAAAGTGAAAAGTTAAAATAAAAATAAAATAATAAAAAGTAACATGTATTTTGTTACATCTAAACAAAAAAATCTAAATGTATAGATAAAATAGTTTAAAAAGTAAATGATTAAAATAAATAAATAATATATTCTTCAGATTTACCCAGACAGCCAATCTCTCTCTTTTTAAGTATAGCTCTAGTCTATGTAGTTTTGTACAAACACCCAGACTGTGTTCAGTGCCAGTGTCACACTAGGCTCCTACAAACCCGGCAGTTCTCGAAAACCGAACAGACGCGAACCACCACAGTCTGGCTGATTCAGAAAGAGGGGGAGGCTGAGAAGTTTTATTTTGGTTTTCCACTGCTTTTGGAGGTGTTTCCTCTCAGTGCAAGTGTTTGCTAAAAATACTCGACTTCCCAGATTTGCTTCATTAAATGCGTTGTGTTTCCTGGCAGCCCTGCGCCTGCTCACTGCCTGGCTGATGGGGGGTTAGAAAATACCCTACTGCTGTCCGGGAGCCACAATCTCATACACGAACACACACACACACACACACCCCTACTTCACTGAAACCACCACACATTTATTTGTAATAATATACAACGGGTTAGTGCTGGGCGGTATGACCAAAAATTGATATCACGGTATTTTTCAAAATTATACCGGTTTCACGGTTCATGACGGTATTTTTTTTTTTCATGCATGACCGGGTGTTAACCATATTTTCTACTGATTAAGAGAGGAAATACTGCAGTATATTGACTTAGAATGCCCTATTTTACTGTCATGAGTGAATATTGTCAAAAAATACCACACTATATAGTGACCAAACACGACCCCTTTTAATACATGTTAACCAGGAGTCACTCATTTATAATCGCGGTATCGTCTGATAAAATCAGCATGCATCTACACTAAAGAGCGGCTATGCGGTTGTTTTGGCTATATTACTTTTTTGTCTCATGCAGCGCACTGCCTGCGTCTGAGTAACAAACTAAAAAAAACAACAAACAAAAAAGTGCATGTGATATTAACAGACGAACTACGCTCATATTTATAATTCCAAACAATCAGTAAGCGACAGGTGCTAGGAAACGCTGTTTTGTACTCCTTTATTGACGAGTCGGCTGCGGTGCCGGCAACTGAATGCGCTGCTTCTGTGCCGCTCACTGCACAGAACAGACGCCGAGAGAGGTGACACTTCTCCCGGAAAGTCAGACCTTGCGTTCGCGGGACAGCACTGGCAAAATCTTCCAACTGAACCATAGCTAAGGTTTATCCAAAAAAGTCGCTAGGTTTGTCAGTATGAATATTCTATGGAAAAAAAGCCGCTACAAGGGTCTGAAAGTTGCTAAATCTAGTCCTAAAGTCACGCTCGTGTGTGTGTGAGACGCGGGAGCTGATGGCAGAGGGCGGTGGATATTTGTGGCGGTCAATGTGGATATTGTGGATGAGTTCTTCTGTGTCATCACGTTCTATTAGTTCTACAGCTTCAGTTTCGGAACTTTCATGCTTAGTAACACATACAGCTGTTCCCTCAACACAGTGCAACAGTGAAAAGGGACCCCTTTCAAACAGTGTTGCATTCCACTGAAAAATTCATATCATAACAAAAATAACACCGGTATTCGTATGAACCTGTATACCGCCCAGCACTACAACGAGTGCTCACAAATATTAAGGGGCTAAATGTAGAATCACCTGAGAGCATTAAACATGTACATGTAACTCCATTTGGTTCCTATTCACTTTCATTGTATGGAAAAGAGCAGCGTGAACATTCTGCTAAACTTCTGCTTTTGTGTTTTACAAAAAAAAAAAAAAAGTATGTCATACAGGTTTGGAATGACATGTAGGTACATAAATGACAGAATTTTCATTATTCCTATAAAATAAGTTTACTATTCCTTTAAAAAGCACACACATACTCCCTCATGTGCAGTTACAGAGTGAGTCTTGTCTCCTCTCAGGCTCAATCAGGAGTCTTTGAGTTCAACGGATCGCTTCTGTCAAGCCCTGTTTCTGCGGACAGTCATCAGTAGCTTTGCAGAACAGCTTCAATACCGCTGGCACACTCTTCATCCTGGCATGGTGAACACACACACAGTTCTCTAGCACAACATCTGGAGTCAAAACGCCACATCTACATTTTATGTTTACTTGAAGGAGACAGTAATCCAGCGTTGAGCGCATAAATATTTGGCCTGCCGTTTAAATTGGATGTCCACGGCAGTCATATAGCGGCCCTTCCTTGAACCTACATTAAATGATGCAGCAGCTTTACCCTCAAAAACTGACAAGGTCATTAGCAACCTGCTAATCTGACAGATGGTGGATAGCAAATCTCCAAATAGCAAACGGTTTGTGGATGTCAGAGAGCATGTAATGTACACAAGCATGGGGAAATATGAAAAAGTGAAAATCAAAAGGGGAGAGATTTGTTAAAATGTTAAGAAAGACCAAAGGACAGATTTGATTAGATTATTACTGTTGATGGATTTTCAATTTTGTTTTTATTTTAATGCTACTTATGAATTTACTTTACATTTCAGTTTAGTTTGAATTCATTCTAGAAATGATAGTATAACGTACACTATAAAAATGGATTTGCTAAAGATTTACATTTAACAGTGGCATAGCATGCGTGCCTCTGCTGCTGCTCTGGCTAGCGTCCCCGACTTGAAGAGGGCAACTGGTGGCTACTTATTCATCATCTGGCACCACACACACGTATATATACAGACTCCTCTGCTTCTTTATTTATTTTGGGAGAGGGAGCAGAGAGGTTGTGTGTGTGGCCCGTTTTTGTTCTCGGAGAGGGACAAGACCCGCGGCACAATCACCCTCAGAAGCAGCAGCTGGCTTTAGTGAGCTGAGCAAGCTCGACCTCCCCTCTTCCTTTCAGAGCTTTGTTTTTCTGTGCTTTCATGTGAAATGGACTGATGAGATTCTGTCTTTATTGATAAGTGGGGCACAGAACCATGGGCTCAAACCCAGAGCTAAAACGCCACAGGCCCAATTTCACATAAAAGCCGACACAGCGATCTTATTTCGCCACGTAACACACTGTTTTAAAAAGCTTTCATTACGCTAAAATGTTATCTGCGTTCATGTCAAAGACACTACAATATCAACAATTAAGGTAGAGATTATATTTCTAAGTGCTTAGGAGTCTATAAATGTCAAATAGATATCTCTGATATATTAATGACAAGTATGGCACATCTCTCGAAAATGTGTGCAGGTCATGTTTCACCTGAAAATCCTGAGAAAAGAATAGTATTCATAATAATAATAATAATACATTTTTATTTTTTACAAATTACACATTTTTTGCTTTTTATTTAATCGGAATAAAAGGCAGTACAAAAACTACAATGATGCATAAATACTTGCATTTGAATACTATTTTATTTTGTCTACATTATAGGAATTTTATTATGTGTAATGTAAAGATTTTTATTTTTGCATTGTAGTGATAAAAATGGAGGGGAAATAATTCTGTATAATTATTTTATATTAAATACTTTTTTTTATGAATTTAAAGGGGTCATATGATGCGATTTTCAAGTTTTCCTTTCTCTTTGGAGTTTTACAAGCTGATAGATAAGATCCATGAAGTTGCAAAGACTAGTCTCAAAACCAAATAGATATTCTTTATCAAATTTAAGACTTTGCCACGCCCCCCTAAACGGCTCGTTCTAACACGGCCCCCATATCTACCTCACTATGTGGAAATAATAGCATAATGCCGCACAAATGTGCACGCAAAGAAAGAAGGTGTGGTTTCAGTAACCGCATTTAGTGTTGATGCAGCCATGTCAGGGAGAAGCTGTGTGTTTTTGTGCGAAAGCAAAAGCACTTTATTTTGGCCTTCCGAAAGTAGATGCATTTAGGAATCTTTAGATTACTTACAACAGAACAGCAATGCTTTATGGACGACCGTTTTCGTGAACCTAGGATAGGATGTCATTCTGACTTTGCTATGACAATCTGGCGCTTCTGAATCGGATACTGTTTTGTTATTAGTTTAAGTATTAGCTATTGACTGTTCAAATGCGGAGTTTTGCACATCGTGTGTGTGTGTGTTTGAGTGAGTGAGTGAGTGAGTGAGTGGAGTGATGAGGATGAGTGAGAGAGATAGAGATAGGAGGGTCACATCACAGTAGAGTCAGCTGTCTTAACCGCGGCTTGTGTACTGCATCATTACTGTGTCTGTTCCCCTTTCAGGCTTGAACTGATGGTAAAACTAATGACATTATTTACTGTCTTTACATTTATTTTGAAAGATGAAGCTCGCGATTATGGTAAGGGGAGTTACATTTCCGACGAGTGCTTGCGTGTTTGGCCATTCACAATGCACTGGGTCAGCTGGCCAGTCAGAGCAGACTTCGCTTGTCGGAAGGAGGGACTTTGTATAAAACGAAGCGTTTGCGCGAAGGCGGGGCATAGAGGACCTACAATAATGTACCGTATTTGAAAATAATGTGTTTTTTGAACATTAAAAAAGCATGTCAACATATTCTGTTACACCAAATACACAAAATAATGATCTTTAAAAAAGCATCATATGACCCCTTAAAGTCACAATGCAAAACTCTTAATGATCATAAAAAAAGTGTTTTTGCATCCAAAATATAATTCCTTTTTTCCTCTTTCGATTATGAGTTGAAATAGATTCATCCGCACACAAAGCAATGTAAACAGCAGGGAAGCTGTGATTGCAATACTCTGTCACTGCCCCCAGTTGTTACGGAGGACTGTGTGAACTACTCCATAAGGCTTACATTTCAGATTTTAAAGATTTGATTACACTAAGCAGCTGTTTTACTGTGGTAAACAATGGGCCTCGTAATAGATTGTCCTCATTAACTTCATGGCTAAATAAAGCAATGCGTTTACACATGAGCAGCTGAGTGTGAAAATGTTTTAGTTTTTATATGGTCTGGATGAATCACACTGTATGTCAAACCCTCTGACTAAATCTGTCAAAAACACAAATACTAAAATCCTCATAATTTCCTGTTCAGTCCTTGCCAGTCAAAATGTAGTGTCTTATTCATGGTATGTTTGTACCCTTAACATTCAATATCGATCACCAATTTGTACTCAAATTTTTATAGATAATGTACAATTTATAATTTAGGGATGTAGTTTTAGGGCTTGTGCTCTGTAAGGAAATCAGATGTTACAACTACTGACACTGACAATGGCTATTTCCTCTCATGTCTACTTGATGTCTACTGATGTAGAGGGACTGTTTTAACTGATGAGAAAGAAACAACTTCAAAATAGTGACTGAATCAAAATCAGAGAGAAGGCGACTGAATGGCTATATTCAGCATACTTACATACCAGGGTCGGAAATTAACAGAGGCTTTTGCTACCAAAATGAAGAAAAAATTGGCAGCAAAATGAACAAAAATCTAAATCAAGGTAAATGGGTAAAAATTACCCCTGCACAATTAATTAATCGATTACGGCTGTCACGATTAAAATGAAATGTGAAAATAAATGAAAAAAGTGTCTATTCGCGGAATTACATTTTGATTCACTCACACTGCATCAAGATAGCTTTTTACGCATTGTATTTTTTTTGCAGCGTTGAGCCTTATAACCAATCATACCTGTTTCTGTTGAGCTTAGTGCAACGGCCAATCAGAGACGCTTAGATTAGTCAGCGCTGAAAATTCTGGAGTTGTTGAGCGTGCGCGCTTACTGAATGAATTCTCACGAATTCCATCATCATAAACAACACAGTGCAGATACGATGTAACTAAAAGATCCAGACACAAAAAAAGTTTTTATATGTTTTATATTAATCAACATTAATAATATCAACAGCAATATTCAACAATAACGATTTTTGTCATAATACTGCAGCTGTATTAGCTCCTGTTTTCTGACATTTAATTTAGATGGTATTTTAAACAGTCAAGTGTTATTGGCAACAGTTTAAAGTATTTTGATTGGCTAAAGTATTTGAGTATTTGACATTAAAGACAACACCGATACAATTAAGGTGGTGATAAGAATTGCCCTCAGGAATGCAAAAACATTCCTGGAAGCTATTACATTTGTGAATTTTCATCTCTATTTTGACTCATTATTTGATCAGACTACCAAAAGTTGAAACAGCTATCCATCCATTTCCCAAACCACTTGTCCTATGAAGGGTAAGTTAAAACATGTTACACAAAACTGAATTAGAAAAAAAAATTGTAAATAACCATATTTATTTTCAGAACGATTAGATGCCATTCACATGTAATGTTAGTTATGCAATCGTGACACTGCAGCATACTACTGTTTGAAATGGTTTATGTTGCATAATGGCAACTGTTCCCCGGTTTTAAATTGCATTTATTATTATTTTTTTTTTAAATAATAAATAAATAATGCAGTTAG
Organism: Sinocyclocheilus anophthalmus; assembly: GCA_018155175.1. NCBI lineage: Eukaryota > Metazoa > Chordata > Actinopteri > Cypriniformes > Cyprinidae > Sinocyclocheilus > Sinocyclocheilus anophthalmus. Next base: position 17,848 of record JADLZN010009544.1, on the reverse strand, counting down.
TATTCCATTCCAAACATAGCCACTGTGTGTGTACAGTGATGAGGATGGAACAGGACAGCTGACAGCCCTTAAATGCTCTCTGGGTCACGCTGCTCATTGGCTGACGGTGACATCATTATTCTATTCTCCTCTTTCAACCCCTCTTTTCAGAGTTTGTTTATCTCTCTCTCTCTCTCTCCTTTTTCCCACTCATTCAGTAGAGGGGCCATAAACCACAAGACACAAAGGAAATCGAAAGGCTAACTTAATAAGCACAGCAGAAATCAAACCAAATCCTGTAGGATACAGATTGTTCTTTACCAAAATCATTCAAATACACCTCCAACCATATAGTGTGACATGTACAGGAAGAGAGAGGTGATCATTGGGTGATTTAGAAAGGCCTCCACCGCTGGCACCATTGATCTCGATAGCAGACAGGTGTCTCTTGTCTGGCAGTGCCGGCAGGATGATGGATAGACGGATGGATGGATGGAAGGCGTGTGTTTGATGGAGTGATTCACCCAGTTTGGTGGATCTAAGCCTCGTCTGGCCCCCCCATCCCAAAACAGATTAGCCCTTAGTCAGATTAAGGAGGAGCTTTTGCGAGGACTCTGCATATGGAGGAGGTGAAATGTGCTTGGAGCACGACAGGAGGAATCAAGGGGTTAGAAGCGCACGGCATGCTCGTACGGGGCAGGGGATGGATGTGGAAAAGCAGAGCAGGGCAGGTGGCCACCGCACCTCTTCACTTCTCGTCTCATGTCCAGTCTGCACACATACAGTTACATTTGCTCATCCTCATGTCATTCAAAACCTGTTTGACTTTCTTTCTTCTGCAGAACACAAGAAGATATTTTGAGGCTGCATTGGTTTTGTTCTTTTTCACGTCCATGGCATAATGGGATTGGAGGTTTCAAGCACAAAATAAGTAAAATTATCATAAAAGTGGTCCATACGAGTCATGTGCTATATACCAATTCTTCTGAAGTCCCGCTTGTGCTTTTACTTGTCTTGAAAAGGCGGTTTGCTATCTAAATGGGCTACATAGGTCCTTTACGTCTCTACTCGAAAGATGAACTCATCTACTCCTAGTCCCCTTTCACACCTCATTGGTGTTTTATAATCCCCTCTGCAAACTATTCAAACTCAACGTATGCAAAATTTTTTTAAATAAAGACTGAAAGAGTTGTCGGAATCTTAATGGTGGTGACGTTAAAGTCATACATCTCTAGTTTGTTTAAAGCCCGTTTAATTTTTTTACTTCTTGTGATTGTATTTGTGATGCGATCTAGGAAAACCCACAACATGGTGAAATGTTACCTTTTTTAGGTTTTGGGGAGGCAGGGGAGGCACAGCTTCCCCATAATTTTGAGGTGAAAACGGGAGGACGACGATTTAATGTTAATACAATTCATTTCAGTTCATGTCTCAGAATGTGTATTTTTTTGTTTGTAATTTCACAGTTGTAATACCATAACGTGAAAGCGCCACTTTTCTATCGCGAATGTGCCGAATCTGCTGTTGTAATTACAACCGCTAATGATAGAGGAAGGGTAGGGGGAGGCCGGGGAAGAGTTGAGCTCTTGTGCCTCCGTTGGTAAAAAAAATTAGCAAATCAGCATCGAGTGTTCACTTTTAGCTCTGAGGAGTGTTGAGAAAAGAACCCTAGCATGGGAGGCTAGCCTCCCTTCTGATATCAACCAATCCTCACAGAGACGTAAATTACGTGATATTAATTTGAACATCTGCCGCTGCACTGATAATGTACCAAGTACTAATGATGAGTAGCGATATTGAATATTTGATCGCCAACAGATTTACCAAGCTGTCATTCAAACAGTATATATACAAATTTAGGGAAACAGCCTAAGCTGGATATAGGCTAGCAGTCGGCTTAATTAAATGGCGTAACAGTCAGCTCTTTTTTTAACACAGACTTTTAAGAAGGGATGATTGTTTATTGGGTAGAATTGTTGCTTAATTCCAAATAAATAGATTATGATCCACAAATAAATAGAATGAGATCCACAAATAAATCTCAAAGTTTCACAAACATGAATTAAATTCACAAATAAATAAAATGAGATTTGCAAATAAAAAACATATTCACAAATATATATTTATGTCACAAGCACAACTTTGCCTGGCATTTATTTGTGAATCGCGTCCTGTGCGTTTGTAGATAGCTGCTCGCATTTGTGAATCGCGGCCTGTGCATTTGCGAATTGTGAAACATTTCTTGCGTCAAGACGTGCTGACAATCCACAAATACGTGGACTCCACCCACCGTCTACTCAAGCCAATCAGATAACAGCCACATTCGCTGACCAATCGTAGCACGATCTCGCTATAGCCAATCACATTTTGCTTTACAATCAGGGCGGTCTCATCCTGAAATAACTTCATTCATCTGCATTGGCTCAAATAGGTCATATAAGGGCCATACAATGGGTACAGTAAAAATGTTTAAAACTGGATTCGGTAGAACTTAGACCGTGTTATCATGCCAAGCCACGTATTTTATGTTACGTGCCGTTGAAAATGCCAGAGAAGCTTTAAATCACGGCTAATGGGAACAACTCCTATCTGCTTCAAACGCGATATGAACGGCGTCATTTTATTCAATATGGAAATAAAAGTGTCAATAAGTAACTGACTAATAAATAACTGAACTCAACCTCATAATAAACATTTGTTTGTGTAATAGGTTAAATTGCCGTCACACAACAGCCAACAGCATTTCCCAGTTTTTCAGTCAAGTCGATGTATATGAGCTGCTCTTTGGATCTAACGATGTATGAAGTTTTTTATATTCTGTGGTGGTCACAGCAGTAATAGAAATTGATCTACCAATAAGCTTAAATATATATATATATATTATATATATATATATATCTTATATATAATTATATATATATATATATATTATAATATATTTTTTAAAGCATTTTACATTTATAAAGCCATTTTTTTCTTAAAGTGTGCCTCATCTTTTTGAGTCAAATTATTGCATATAATTTGTCAATTAGAATAATGAGACATTTGGGCTGTTACCAAACAAATGGTATAAATATCAACGAAATTAATCTTTACAATGCAGAGGAAACAAATTGCATCTGAAGTGACATTTAGATGTATTTACACACTGTTTAATGCAGCTCCGAGTGACATGGGATGCTTTAACCTGCAGTTACAAATGTATAGATATTGTTTTGATATTGTAAACAAAAAACGTTGAATACTGACATTTGAATTTATTTAAAAAATATAAATGTGAAAATTAAACCACCAGTAGGTGGCAGCAAGTCACTTAGAGTCATTGCGATTGAACGAATCATTTAAAGGTTGATTCATTCAGAAACGTAACACCGTCATGTTTTTGTTTATTGACCTGTATATTAATATCACATAATTTAAACATCACATTTGAAATCATGTTGATTTTTTAAGAAAATAAATTACATTGATATATAAATTATATTTATATAAAATATATTAAATGATATAAATTTATAGATTTTCTGTTCCCATATCTTGAATTTTGTGATCATTCGAAATGTATTTTAACTGAATCATACAGTGAAAGAAAGCACTGTAAATGCGCACACACACTAGTCTAACCTACTACACTTCATCACGCTCTGTTTCTCTGGCATTTTCAAAGGCATGTAAAATAAACTGTGGCTTGTCTTGATACACAGTCTAATGGTCTAACTAAATCCAGTTTTAAACATATTTTACTGTATCCATTGTATGGCCCTTATATGACCTATTTGAGCCAATGCAGAAGCATGAAGTTATATCTCAGGACGAGACCGGGGGGGGGGGGGGGGGGGGGGGGCCCTGATTGTAAAGCAAACGTTATGGCTATAGCGAGATCGTGCTACGATTGGTCAGCAAAGAGTGGCTGTTATCTGATTGTCTTGAGTAGACAGTGGGTGGAGTCCACGTATTTGTGGATTGTCAGCACGTCTTGAGGAAGAAATGTTTCACAATTTGCAAATGCACAGGACGCTATTCACAAATGCGTGCAGCTATCTACAAATGCACAGACGCGATTCACAAATGCGTGCAGCTATCTGCAAATGCACAGGACGCGATTCACAATTGCGTGCAGCTATCTACAAATGCACAGACGCGATTCACAAATAATGCCAGGCAAGTTGTGCTTGTGACATAATATATATTTGTGATTTTTTTATTTGCAAATCTCATTTTATTTATTTGTTAATTTAATTCATGTTTGTGAAACTTTTAAGATTTATTTGTGGATCTCATTCTATTTATTTGTGGATCATAATCTATTTATTTGGAATTAAGCAACAATTCTACCCCCATAGATGTTTGCTTCAAGTGATAGGCCAGGTAAGTGAAATTATATTATCTTGCTGTATGCATGTCATTTTCTTTACTTTTTCTGACTAAAAAGCAACCAAAAAGCCATTTTAAAATGGTTAAGCAAATAATAATAATAATAAATAATCGGCATGGATCCCAGATAATACAATTAGTGTGTACCCCCCTCTATTTTAAAACCCACGAGCTGCCACTGAAACAGACTAACGTTACCCTGAAGAGGACGGTGTCTGTTGTTTATCATGGGCATAGTCTCTGAACTTTAGATCATCCCTTGTATGTTTAGATAGCACGGATAGTGTACCTTGTAGTTTACATTTAGAAAAGCGAGCGCAGCGCAACTGTTCGCGCACCTGTGCATATCACAGACTGTCATCGGACTCCTCCTCTTTAGTAACTTCATCATCCGATCCTTCATCTCTGGATGTGAAATAGTCCATTATAACATCTTTTAGGGCACTGACATCACCAAGATTGAGCAGACTGAGACGAGCAAGATCGTCAAAAGTGAGCAGCTTCAGACTGTTGTTTTCTTGCGCTCCGCCATCTCATGATATTAAAAAAATAAATAAAAAAACTTTGCGTGCCGTAATTTACACAGGACTGGTGGGAAATGTGCCTTTATTATATATGTTACGTGGTTTATTTTGATAGGTTAACTGTTTTTGTGGTGTTAAGAGAAAGCACCTCGGACCTCTGCAGCGTGTTTTTAACATGAGAGAAAGACACAGTCTTTTCTGCTTGCTGCAATAAATCGCTATTTTTCTGCACTAAACAAGTGAATTTTGCCAAGATATTTTCAGAGATGATAGACGAGATGTTATAGAATAATAATTTAATGAAAACATTAATTACATTTTACATTCGACCTATTTTTCGAATTTCCTGAAAACGTCCCAGCGCGACATCCGACGGGTTTTCCCAGATCGCATCACCTTTAGGCCTTCAAAACATAAAAGTTGGAGTACCCATAACATGTAGTGAATCATTAACTTTTGCTTAATTTTTTTCCCAAATGTCCCAAACCAATGGAAAAATACGATTCTGTTTTTGTTGAGGGAACTAGTTTGTGCTTCTGTGTTGGCCTACAAAAATATTCATCGTAGTGTTGGGTATCGTTTGAATTTGATCAATTCCGATTCCCGCTTAGCGACTCAGATTTTTTTTCAATTCCGCAGGTTGCGATTCCAATGTAGTAAATAATGATATCAACATTTAATCCTGTTTCCCTCTTGTGTCAAACCATTTAGTGGAGCTGAATACGCATGAACAAAAATCAAAGGCTACAAAAAACTGACTCTTTTAAGAGCTTTGTTGTGGCCAAAATAGAACTGCATGTTTCTGGATAAATTGTTTCTTTTACTCCCCCCCCCCCCCAAATGGAAGTTTTGGTTTCCCATTATTCTGAGAAAAACATTAGACAACTAAACAAAATCACATGTAACATGAATTAATGATTTAATGACTCACTCAAGATGTACTTGTTTCGTTACTGGATGAATCAGCGTTCTTGAATGAATCTCTTGATTGATTCAAAGACAAATACATTTTAACAGCCCCTTTTCGCCACCTACTGGCGTAACAATGTCATCGATAAATCTTCATTTGAAGCGTCAAATTACTTTCAAAAGGTGATTTACTCTATTTTAATTACTACCATACACATCGTAAACACAGTTTATATCTGAACTATAAACTTTTATCCCAGTACTTTTGTGATTTGAATGTTTGTAACAGAAATAATGATACTGTGTGGCTGAAAAGACTGTGAAGCTGTTTCATTCATGACAGACAGCTGCTCTCTTTAGGTCAATGGCAGCGCAAACACAAATTTAAATGTTCAAATCACACTGGTGTGATTGTACGCTGCACGGATGAACCAAGTTATCACAACATTGATCGCACACGTCAAAGGTTGAGGAATAGAATCACGTTGGGGTTTGAATCGTGTTCGCGATCTTTGACGATTTATTAAATTAAAGTGCTTTCATGTTGGTGGTGACACCTCTTTTGCAACATGTTTAGCTATCACAGATCTTATACTTAGCTTTTTTGGCTTCTGATCGCAAATGTAGCCAAACTTTGGAGCGCTTAAATTAGCGAGCAAGGTCCTGGCAGATCGCTAGGTCTGGTCCTCACATATGAAGAAAAAAAAACGCATAGGAATCGATAGGCGGAATCGAAATTTTAATTTGACAACAAGTACCCGATTCCTGTCCTTAAAGGGGTCATATGATGTTGCTAAAAAGAACATTATTTTGTGTATTTGGTGTAATGCAATGTGTTTATGCGGTTTAAGGTTCATAAAACACATTATTTTCCGCATACTGTACATTATTGTTTCTCCTCGATGCCCCGCCTTTCTGAAACGCGTTGATTTTTACAAAGCTCATCGTTCTGAAAAGTGAGGTGTGCTCTGATTGGCCAGCTATCCAGTGTGTTGTGATTGGCTGAATACCTCAAGCGTGTGATGGAAATGTTACGCCCCTTACCATACTGTGTTTCTATGCGTTGTCCCGGCTGGAGCGACGAGACAAAACCAATAAAACCCATTACAAACGAGGCATTTGTTGCATCCAGTGGGGACATAATTATTGATTATAATTACTTGTACTGTCTTTTTACACGTTGCGTTGTATCGCGCCGCATAACATAAAACAATGTCTGCATTTTGTGATTGGAGAAATGACAAACAACAAGCGCTACTCTACACTGCTCAAACTCGCGTTTGAATCATCAGTGGCAAATTCTTTAAATATAAAAAACGTACTTACAGGCTGTGAGTCAGAAGCGCCAGACTGTCCTTGCAAAGTTGGAAGTTGGAACACTTTATATAAACATTATGTCCTCTTTTGGAAGGCCAAACAAAGTAGTTTCGCTTTCACAACGAAACACACAGTGGCTTGAGTGAGCGGTGCCTGGTGGATTCGATGAAGGAGTCTTGCGGAAACCACATGTGACGACCCAGGGCTGGACTACGCTTCGTCCACGGTGAAAGCCAATCGGGCGATCCACAGCGCGAAGTTGATGTCTTTCTCAGCGACCAGCTCGAGGTATGACGAAGTGTATATTGTCCTCTTTTGAAAAGGCCAAACAAAGTAGTTTCACTTTAACAACGAAACACACAGCACCTTCACGAAATGGCGGCGGCAACAATACTACAGCGATAATAAAGTTTGGGTGGTGTTATGCAAATCTTCCCACATAGTGACTTAGAAATGTGGGGGCGTGTTTAAACGAGGCATTTTAGGAGGGCGTGGACAAGTCTTAACTTTTATAAAGAATATCTCTTTGGATTTGACTTTAGTCTTTGCAGCTTTACAGATTTTCTTTATGCACCGAGAGCTTGTAACGCTCCAAAGAGAAAGGAAAATGCATCAGATGCCCCTTTAAGTATCCATTCTGGAATCAGAATCGATTTTCGTTCCCAACCCTAATTTCCTCCCTGCACATCTATAAAAAATCATACATTTGGAAAAATGCGGGTGAGTAATTATGCAGAATCTTTTTTTTTTTTTTGGGTGAACTATCACTTTAAGGCAAGGAGTAGGCAGACAAGTGAGAAGCAACATGAGAGATGGAGAGAGGATAAAAAGAGAGAAAGACTGAATAAAAGGAGAGAGCGGGAACAACAGACAGCCACAGGAAAGCATTAAGCCCCCACCATGTCGCAAACACAGGACTTCCAGAAATGATTGAAACAGAATAGCCTCCGCTTCCACCCCCCAACAAACAAAAGCCCCCATTGTGCAATGTTGTGCCATGAACACAGCTAGGGGAAACATAGGAGCACTGAAAAAGCATGGAGTGACCCCCCTCCCCTCCTCTCCACCCCCGGTTCCCTTCTCTCTCTCAACTGTGACAGTGACAAGGCAATGCAGCACCACTGCGCTCCAGGCCACGGCAGGGACTCCAAACTGAAAAATATTCCCTTTGTCTTACTGTAGACTGAGACCTCACACACACTCGCCTGGATGGGAGGGGAGCAGTACTGGGGTCGGCCAGATGGGGGCCAGAGATGCTCTCCGGCATCTCAGAAAAAGTAGCGCGAGTGCAATGCTTCAGGCATTTACACTGTATCATTATACAGAGACTAACAATAAGTAAAGAAAAACGCCTGTGACTCAGAATGACGTGGAGGTGTTTATGACAAACACAGACACCCCCCCCCCCCCCCCTTAAATTACTGTATTTTACATTCACAGAAAAATATTGATATCTAACTTTATCACCCAGTCATATCCCTATCGAAATAAAACCTTAGAATCAGTATTTGTGCTCTTACTGTGACTGTTTAGCTGCACTCACTTTAAAGCAGACCAGCATCTCCTCTGGGAGTCTGTTGAAAGCCTGAACACTGCTCACCCCCTGGAGCATCTACGGATTCATTCATGCTTTGCAATCAATGGCTTAACTGAACAGGCACACACATACATACACATACACATCCATCCACCCATACATACACACAGCTCGCTTACAAGAGCTCTTTTAATAGGGTGTCGGAAAAAGGATCTTCCTGTATTCTTTACATTTCTGTAAAATGCACAGAGAAGAGGCGGGGCTCATACACAGATCTGTTCACACTAAGCTTCATGTATCCCACCAGCACAAATACTGACGCCATTGACTGTCAGATGGGCGTACATGTGGAAATTATGCACAAACAAAGGCCTCTGTCTGTCTTAACAGAAGACAGGGAACTACTACCTGAAAGCACAAGCAGCAGCACGTGTCTTTCATCCATGGCTTGGCTTGTCAGCAGTACCACAGCTGAATTTTCCAACAAATTATCCAGCTGGCATAACCACAACCAAACCCTCCTTGTCAAATATCAGCTAAATGACAGGCCTCGAGTTAGCCCTAAAAAGATTGATTATATTCCATCAAACAGGACTTCAGTGATTGCAGTGCCAGAATCGTATCAGGGCTCAACAATTTTTTTCAGGCTAGTAGCTCATATTGGTACGGTACATGACCTGCTAATATTTTCAGCAGCCCCACAGCAAAACAATTATAACTAAATTATATCACAAATATTTATAATGTTAAAATGTGAATCTATTTTAATAATATAACAATACAATACTAAAATTATAAAATAAAAAAAATAATAATTGCAATGCTTATATTATACATACAAGTTTTCACTTAGCAAAATATTTATTTTTTTATTTTAACAAATTACTTAAATTCTGATATATTTACTGCATTAATGTAAATAATAATAGTAATAAATTATTCATGTGTAATAAAAAAAATTAATGTTTCAACAAAACCGACAAAAAAACTTGAACCAACTTAATGTTAAATCAAAATAATTAACGACAACATTCAAGACATTGCAAAAAACCAAAGGCTTATGTTTGTGAAGCACAAAAACAATATCAACATATGCAAAATGTAGTCACGAGACAGAACAAGACTCAGGTCACTGGGTCATTATTATTGCTGTTTGTCAATGCAAAATAAACAGAAGTCACGCTGATCTATTTATCATGGGTTACCCTGCGCTAAGCCATGTAAAGAAAACAAACCATCTGCAGTCACACCTTGTGAAAAAATCCTCGTCAGGTGCCAATAAACTACAACAGCTCTACAATGAACAGATAGTCTCACTCGCCGCATGTACAGTGGAGTCCGCTGTTCTTTTTTATATAGGACTGTTCATTCTCAATCAGCAGTGAGTCATTTGTATCTGTCTATAATAGAAATAGGAACAGGTGTTGAAAGAGAAATTCAACAACAGGATCAACAATGACAGCTCAATCAATCTATAAACGTACCTGCTAACACCGGCTGCTACGGATAAGGACAGCGAGAGAGAGAGAGAGAGAGAAGGGGGGGGGGGGGGGTATGTCCATCCAATCAAAGATACAGAACGAGCAAAATTACTTTACTTTTGACACCACAGAGTGAGATTTCACTGTGTACAACTGCCTAACACAGACAAGCAGGTCTTGCTCAAAGGGTGTTTCAGCCAGAAATGAAGTCTGACATCCTTTACTCAGCCTCATGTCATTCCAACCCCCGACAAACACAACAGAAGATGTTTAGCACATGTCTCATGCTGCTCTTTTCACACAGCTGTTGCTTTTCTGCTAAACTCCCTTTTGTGTTTGCATTAAGAAAGAAAGAAATAAATAAATAAATTTTTTCAATAACAATTCTATTTTATGAAATTAATTGAATATCAATATCAAATAAAATAAATAAAATTGTGCACATGTCACCCCCCACGTGTTTTTCTCACCAGTATGTGTTTGGAAGCCACAAAAAAACAACCCAGTCCAGCAGCTTGAAGGTAAATTCCACAACAGCCCATTGCACCCATGGGCTGACGTTCTTGCAGCCGGGTGTGTGGAGCGCCAGCCATACCTGAAGCCTTTTAATGACTACATGCCTTTCCTCATCTCCTGTTGAACCTGCACCAAACTCACCTGCCTGCAAGCTCTCACAGCTCATGAATGACCCATTTAATAACCCACGCCACTATCCTGTGCGCTTCTGCATTTCAAGCACAAAAGATCACTGAAAAGTCATGCTCTGCATCAACAAAAGAAGAAATATGCCTTCAGATGACATAAGAAAATAATATAAAACATTATTTTTTTCCAATAAAAACTAAATGAGAACAGTGTCATTATTTACTAACCCCATTAGATTTCTTACTTTTTGTTTTGTAGACAGTGGTTCAGCCTGTTCACCTCTAAAAGGTCAACTGAAATGTATACCTTGTGATGTGATTTGCTTTGGATAAAAGCATCTGCCAAATAGATAAATGTTAATGTAACTTTAACGGAATAGAATAGCTTATTGTAAGAAACAGACTAAATCTTCAATTTTCTTCATGAATTTTCATTTTTGGGTAAAATGATTTCAATGCACATTTGAAATACCTTTTTTACCATGATACTTTTCTCTTTTTTTCCCCTTAGACAATTTTATTTTAGCTTACTACATCAATGTCACAAATTCATGGCATGACAAACACAACAGCAGCTTGATGATGGAGCAGGTGTTCAGGCCAGCTCTCCTTTGTAAGTTTCTCCATGTCCTGTTTCAGTATCTCTGCATGGTGTTTCCTTAAACCAATATCAAATTCAACGCTCTAAAAAACTGGGGATCTGGTTCTTTTTGTAAACATTTGTTTCAGTATCAAGTACAACCTCTTCCTATGTTCATTACTTCTCAGCCTCATTACACAAGACTTTCTTTCCAAGTCTTTCCTGCATTGCCATCAGGAATGAAATTGTATATTTTAATTCTTTATCTACAACAACATAATCAGGACTGGTGGAATTATTGTCTGTGACCTTCAGTCAATGTTTCCACAGAGCATAACCATGAACTTATTATAAGCGCAATCCCCTGGGCACAGCGGAGACAGCTCATGTCTCGCTCTTTTTGCGAGATTATATTATTTACAATAATAACATCACAGTTATTGTAAATAAAATTGAATAATAAAACTAGAATGTACAGTTCTCTTCAATTAACAATGTACACATTATTAACTGAAATAAAAGAAAAATATTGAATGAAATTTGGAAAACTTAATTCCATAATAACTAATAAAACAATGTTATTTTTAATTTCCGTTTTTGAGCATCCTAATAAAAGAAATACACACACAAAGAAACCCCCCCCCCCCCCCCCCCCCCCCCCCCCCCCCCCCCCCCCCCCCCCCCCCCCCCCCCCCCCCCCCCCCCCCCCCCCCCCCCCCCCCCCCCCCCCCCCCCCCCCTCAATTACATTCACTATCTATAGAAATTATCAAAGGGCCCTAATACTAAAACTAAATCTTAACAAAAATTGATACACCAAAAAATAAAAATTTAAGAAAGCTAAAACGACAATTAAATAAACTATGAGTAAAACACTACAAACACTACAGTAAAACACCTACTCATAACACTAAAAAACTAAAGAAAAGTAACTAGGATATAACCTAAATACATTTAAAATTCCTGCATCCCTCTGGTCCCCATGTCATAATTTGATATAAAAATGCAGAGACAATTTTCAACAAACACGATAGATACAAGTGGTACTCGATTTTCTGCCAGACATATGTTGGTGTTGAGGCCAAATAATTCAGTTTTTAGTCTCATCTGCCTCAGAATCGTTAAAGGATAGTTCACCCAAAATGAAAATTCTGTCATTTAATTACTCACCGCATTTCGTTCCAAACCCTTAGATCTTCGTTCATCTTCTTAACACAAATTAAGATATTTTTGATGGGATCTGAGAGCTGTCTGACCCTCCCATAGACAGCAAGGTAAATACCACGTTCAAGTTCTAACGTATCAGTATATCTGTAAACAAATCCGTGTGACATCAGGGGTTCAACTGTAATATCACAAAGCTACGAGAATAGGTGACATTTTTGGGTGAACTACCCTTTAAAGTGTTGGTTTTTGGCAAAGCTCAGTCGTGACTGCTTGTGGCCTTTCTTGAGGAGTGGCTTTTTTCTCGCAACCCTCTCTTTTAAAAAGAGCATGTAATGTCAAATGAAATGTTTTACCTTAAAGTACTGTACATTTCAAATCATTATGTATGGATAATCTTTTTTGTGTGTGTGTTTTAAAGAAGCACACTTCATTTTGATGTGCTTACTAACTTAAAGAACATGTAAAGTACCTAATTAAAATGTGCTTAAGTCCTATTTAAAATGCTAACTGAAAAAGCTAATTTGCTAAAGCTTTAGTTATTTGAAGTATATTATTTCTGTAAAAGCATGCTAAAATGTACTTAAGCATGGGCAGTGTTACAAAGGGATTGAAACAACTACATAGAAAGAATAACTACATAAATACAGAGCACATAATCAGTCTGGGAGAATGGCTAATGTATCATAAACACATAATTCTCAATAGCATCTTCTCAGTCACGTGTGATGTTAGCAGTGTTAACAAGCAGACTGCAGACGGATGAGCTCCATATGAGTAAAGCAGCACCAAACAGCACACTTCAGAGCACAGGCCTCTCGTTTGTCCTCACAGTGAGGGGTCCTGCAGACCTTCCTCTCATCGCCTGTGTGCCGAACACACTCTCTAGAGCGTATTTAGAAGACACACTTGCCAGGATGACAGAGCCAAAGACCCAATGAAGCTATTATGAATGGGAATCAACACAGGCAGACTGCCACGTGTGTATGTGTGCGTGAGTGAGTGAGTGTTGTGTGTGGGAGTGGCGTGAGTGGTGTGTTGTGTGAGGAGTGAGTGGTGAGTGTGTTGTCTGGTGCGTGTGTGTGTGTGATTAGTGGGGATTGAGTGTCTGTGTGTGCTGCGTGCGGCGTCGTGCGTGCTGTGGGTGGTTGTGCGTGTTTGTGTGTGTGTGAGTGGATGAGTGCGTGAGCGAGTGAGTGAGTGCGTTGGTGTTGTGAGTTAGTGTTGTGTGGTGTGTGTTGGAGTGATGAGTGAGTTTGTTTGTTTTTGTGTTTGTGTGTGTGTGTGAGTGTGTCTGTGTTTGTGTGTGTGAGTGAGTTGGTGTGTGTGTGTGTGTGAGAGTGATTGAGTGAGTGTTGTGTGTTTGTGTGTGTGTTGAGTGAGGTGATTAGTGTGTGTGTGTGTGGTGGTGTGGGTGTGTGTGTGTGGTGTGAGTGAGTGAGTGAGTGTGTGTGGTGTGTCTGTGTGTTTGAGAGTGGTTGGTGTGGGTGTGTGTGTGTGTGAGTGAGTAGTGAGTGAGTGTGTGGTGTGTGTGTGTGTGTGATTGTGTGTGTTTGTGTGTGTGTGTGTTTTGTGTGTGTTGTGTGTGTGTGTATGTGTGGAGGAGGAGTTGTCTGTGGGGTGCGTCGTGCGTGCGGTGTGTGGAGTGCGAAGTGTGTTTGTGTGTGTGAGTGAATGAGTGAGTGAGCGAGCGAGTGAGTGAGTGCTGTGTGTGTGTTAGTGAGTGTGTGTGTGTGTGTGTGTTGTGTGTTGTGTGTTGTGTGTTGTGTGTTGTGTGTGTGTTGTGTGTGTGAGTGAGTGATTGAGTGTGTGTGTGTGTTGTGTGGTGTGTGTGGTGGTGTGTGTGTGTGAGTGAGTGAGTGCGGGAGTGAGTGAGTGAGTGAGTGAGTCTGAGTGAGTGAGTGAGTGTGTGTGTGTTGTGTGTGTGTGTGGGTTGTGTGTGTGTTGTGTGTGTGTGAGAGAGAGAGACTCTGTGTGTGTGTGAGAGAGAGAGAGCGAGTGAGTGAGTGCGTGTGTGTGTGGGAGTGATTGTGTGTTGTGTGTGTGTGTGAGAGAGTGAGTGAATGAGTGTGTGTGTGTGTGTGTGTTGTGTTTTTGTGTGTGTGTGTGTGTGGTTGTGTGGGTGTGTGTGTGTTTGTGTTTGTGTGTATATGTGTGTGTGTGTGTGAGTGTGGTTTTTTGTGTGTGTGTGTGTGTTTTTGTGTGTATGTGTTTGTGTGTGTGTGAGTGTGTGAGGAGTGGTGTGGTGTGGTGTGTGTGGTGTGTGGTGAGAGAGGATTGAGTGAGGGTGTGTGGTGTTGTGTTGTTGTGTGTTGGTTGGTTGTGTGTGTGTGTGTGTGAGTGGTGAGTGTGTGTGTGTGTGTGTGTGTGTGTGTGTGTGTGTTGTGTTGGTGGGTGTTTGTGTTGGTGAGAGTAAGTGATGTGTGTGTTTAGCTTGTTATGAATGTGCAGATCCCCCTCACACACAAAGAGTTAAATCACATAGAAATACTCTGAGACTCAACAGTAATCAGGGCAGGTGGCATTAAAGAACTCACATTTTTTTTTTTTTTTTTTTTTTTCTTTTCAAAAAAAGAAGAAAAACATTTGGACACTTTTTCCAATATTAGTGGATGATGCTGATAGTTAATGTGATTCTCTAAACCTGTGGTTGCTCTATAGCAGTGCTTCCCAAACTGTGGGCCGCGGCCCCCCGGTGGGCCGTAGCGGTATTGCAGGGGGGCCGTGGCTAGGCTAAATCAAAATATTAAAATAATTTAAAATACTCCAATTGTTCTAAAATGTGATTAGAACCCCTTATTACACAAATTAAAAACACATAAAACATTGTTTTCCCATTATAGCGAGGTGAGATACATTGCTTATTTTCAAAGGAAGGAATTCAGTCACAATTAACCGTCAATTAAAAAATGCGACGGTGGCTGCTCGGTAAAAGAGGAGTAGAGGATGACAATCCATCCTCATCAACTGAGCCTAACTGCACTTCAAGTAAAAGAAAGACTCGTAAGTACAGCGAGGAGTACTTGTCCTTCGGATTTACGAGTGTTGGTCCTGCTGACAACCCCACGCCTGTCTGTGTGCTATGCTCAGAGACCCTTTCTAATGAGGCACTGAAACCATGCAAGTTACGCCGTCACCTCGAAACAAAACATGGGTCGTTTGCCAGCAAGCCTCGAGAATTTTTTTTTAAATAAATTGAAAGATTACCAGCAACTTAAAAAAGTGATTGAGTCAAACTGTGTGATGGGTGGCGAAAATGAAAAGGCAGTGACAGCATCGTATGAGGTATCAAGACTGATAGCTACATCTGGAAAGCCCCACACTATAGGTGAAGACTTGATTTTACCAGCCGCTAAGTAGATGGTCAGCATAATGCTGGGAAACAATGCAGTTAAGCAACTTGACTTGATTTCTTTATCAAACAACACGGTTAAGCGCCGAATTAATGACATGGCCGAGAATGTGTTCCAGCAGCTAATTTGCAGAGTTCAAGCGAGTCGTTTTTATGCAATTCAAATCGATGAGTCCACAGACATCGCGGGTATGTCGTTAGGTATGAATGTGATGGAGAAATTGAGGAAAACTTTCTTTTTTGCAGACCTCTACATTCAAACGCAACTGCTGAAGCTATTTTTGACATTCTGAACGATTTCATAATTTCCAATGACATCAACTGGACAAAGTGCGTTGGACTCAGCACCGACGGTGCTCGCGCTATGCTGGGTCGACACAGTGGAGTGGTGAAGCAAGTCAGAGACATGGCCCCGCTGCTCACTCACGTACATTGCTGCATTCACAGAGAGGCATTAGCCGCTAAGAGAATGCCCATGGATTTAAAGACCGTTTTAGATGATGCTGTCAGAATGGTGAATTACATTAAAAGTCGTCCACTGCAAGCACGTTTGTTTTCCCTTTTGTGTGAAGAGATGGGTAGTGAACACCGCCAGCTTTTACTAAATACCGAGGTCTGCTGGCTCTCACTCTGGCTCTGGTCAGAGTGCTCACCCGGCTCTTCCAGTTACATGATGAGGTCAGAACATTTTTCATTGATTCCAAATTTGAACTTGCAGACCGCCTCTGTGATTTCGACTGGCTTTGTAAATTGGCCTACTTGGCAGACATTTTCAGTCACTTGAATGGACTCAATCTAGCCCTACAGGGGACAGCAGTAACAATGTTTCACGTGCATAACAAAATAGAGGCAACCATAAAGAAAACTGATCTGTGGGGGAAAAGAATTGCCCGAGCCAACTATGAGTCCTTCGAAAACGTGTCCGACATTTTGTCCAAGGAGGAAAGGCCACTACCCGTCACTGCAGCAGTTGCTATGACAGAGCACATGCCGGCTTTAAAGTCTCAGATGCAGGACTACTTCCCTGACATTAGCAAACAGCAGAGCTGGATACAGTATCCCTTTGCCAACCACAGTGAGGATGTCATTGCGGGACTCACCTACAAGGAACAGGACAGCCTTGTCGATCTATCCTGTGACAGCTCCTTGAAACTGATTTTTTCTGAAAAAACTTTGACTCAGTTCTGGTTACATGTGTCAAACGAATACCCTGAACTCGCCAACAAGGCAATAATGTTTTTGATGCCGTTTGCCACAACGTATATGTGTGAAGTGGGATTTTCGGTGCTTGTGGCCTTAAAGACAAAGTACAGGAATGCGTTGAGTGTGGAATCTGATCTCCGTCTTAAATTGACGTCGATTCAACCAGACATCAAATCCTTAACAGCTGAAAAGCAACATCACCCATCTCATTGGGTACTGTCTGAAAGACTGCTGATCAGACTGTGGGACTGTTCTTTACTAAAACTGACAAAGTTTACATCATTCCTCAGGTTAAGTGTAGATGTTTAGTTTTTTTTTTAATGCATAGTTATGTATTTCATTGCAATAGAAGCTACTGTACATAGTTCACAATTCTGTTACACACTTTGATGCAATATAATTGTAAATAGTATGCAGAAAGTATGTAGTGTTATGGATTTAAATATATTTTTAAAGAATGTTTACATCATCTTACTTTCACCAGAGTATAAAAAATATTAAATTTTATGGTAGTTCTCACATTAAATTCTTACAAACTGGTTAAAAAATGGTGATAATTTAGTGCAAAGAGACAATCTGTTTATTAAATATATCTATATTTTTTTAACAAAGGGGGGGGGGGGGGGGTCGTGAGCTTTTGCTTTGTTTTGGGTCCTTACCCTCTGAGTTTGGGAACTCTGCTCTATAGGATTCCTGTGTGAATATGAGGAGAACTGACTTTATACATCCAGCAAAAAGCCCCAAAACAGTGTCGATCAATATTTATCGCAAAAACGCATTGAAAA
>JADLZN010009543.1:0-46077 GCA_018155175.1 Sinocyclocheilus anophthalmus | reverse complement strand
ATTTGGGTCTTTCCTTGTTTCTTACCTTTAGACTAAAAATCTGCAATAAGTTAAAACAATTTACCAGAATTATAAATGAAAGAAAAATAAATACAGGACATGTAAAAGTTATTTAAACAGTCCATTAACTGTTGAATATTCACAGAAATGTTTAAATATCAAGTATGAAGTTGCTTTATTGTCAAAAGGCCTTATATTAAACATCATGCCACAAGACAGCGTTTATACTGCAATGCTGCTGTTTCCTTTTGAGCTATGAGAACTGAGTAACATAAACGTGTAAAGGTTTTAGAAAACCTCAACTCTAGACAAAGGTGGCAGACGCTGTTTATGAGCAAACCAGTGGAACATATTTATGGTTTTGGTTTAACACTTCAGTTCAGTTTATCCGTAACTTTTTCTTTTTTTTTTTGTGAATGCAAAATTGTAGAATAACTGTTATTTTTATTATGCAATCATAGAAAATAGTTTATATGATATTATACAGATATGATAAAAGATCTGATGATTTTATGTTGATATCATTATGATTATTCAATTTCTGCACCTGGACATCTACAAACCTGAAAAATTAAAACATTGTTTAAATGGTGTCTTTGTTTTAATTATTTATAATTTCTGCTATTGCTTGTAATTTGTATATTTGTTCTCTTTTTTTAATGGTTGTTCACTAGTCTTTAATAATATTTGAACTTTATATTTGTTAGGATGGGCGTTTTTGCTTTGGTATTGAAATTGGAATCTAGAACTGCAAAATTTAAATCTAAAATGTTGGTGTCTGTTTATTAGAATACAAGACAACATGGGCCAAAAGCAATGAAAACAATAACTTTTTTTTGTGCATGGGCTAAATACAAAACACTTTTTTGTTAAATACAAAATTATATAAAACACAAATATGTTTTCATTTCTGAAATAGTTAACAAAGTAAGCAGAAGTGCATTGGTAAATTGCTATTTACTACTGTATAAGGTCTAGCAGCCTTTGACTTCTTTTCAGTTAATTTATTGTTACATGCAAAAACATTTTAATGGTTAAATGTGAATGAACCCGATCAAAAACTTTACATGATACTTAATAAAGGAATTCCAATGAATCTGACAATGATGCTAAATGCATAACTAACTCCTAAACTGTTTTTTGCTCACTGACCAGTAATGGTGGAAATATTCAATTTCATTCAAATATTCAATATTCAGTTGAATAGTTCTCCACCTCGGCGTACTGAAAGAGCAATGAGGACAACAATTAGCATTTCAACTGCACTTAACCTAAAACTAATCTGAACAAAGTTCTACTATAGTTTGTTGTACTTATAGAAGTAAAAACCTTCAGTGTAAATAATTATATAAAAAATAATAATAATGAATTTTAGTAACAATTTTAAGATTTTAAATGGTTTCACATATTTACCTTGTTGTACTGGTAAATGTTTTGCATCTTGAAGCCGATATGTAACTTTTGTCTGCAGATCAGCATTATAAACAGATTTTTCCAACCGTTCTGCTTTTCTAGCAGCAAAAACTAAGAATGAAACCAAGCATTCAGATTCAATATTTTTAAACTGTAACATGTGGAGACAAACATGCCCAACTAAAGTCAAAAGACTATGAACAACATCTCCTAACTGCAGAAGAGTCCAGTCATCATATGAATATTTTCACAGACAACACCACTAGTGTTTATTTAATTTGCTAATTTCATTTAAGAAGAATAACTCACCAATCAGCACAATGATCAGAAACCCGTTCATCAGTCCAGATATGAAGATAATAATAATCTGCCATTGTGTTTGATTGTGACACTCAGTTAGTTGAACTGCTTCTGTAAAGAAAACATGCACAGTCTGTTACTGTCAGTCTTTTACTGGAACACACTGACAATGTTACAGTTTTATAAAACTAAATTAAATACTGATAAATGATTCATCTCTATGTGGAGCAACTAATGACAGGGCTTACATTTTTTTCTAATAAAACTGTAGTAAAAAATAAATGTAAATAATCACACTGATTATCAGACTGTCACTCACCATTGAAGTATATTCTGGTGCTGTTGCTGAGTTTTGGAGGTGTGCGTGTGTTCATACAGTAATAAACTCCTAATTCATCAGCAGTCACATTATTAATAACCAGACTATGCTTAAACTGCACTGAATATTTCTTTCTGAATGTTTTATTATGGTAAAAAGGTGATTTCGTTTGTGTTGGGAATGATCGTAGAATCACTGTCGGAGGATCTGCTGTTTTCAGTAAAATCCAATAAACATCATTTTCATCAAGATCACAGTTTATGATCACATTTGATCCCAGATCAGTTAGTAGATCTGTCACTGCATACTGACAACAGATTAATACCACTGTGTGAAGAATTAAAAAAATATATATATATTATAAAAGTTTAGAGTTTCCAAAGTGTGTGAATGTATGTTAAAAATATTCATAATACGTAAACTTACAGAGCTGAAGCTGTTTGATCGTCATGTTGTTGTCTTGATAACTTCAAGAAAAATCTGGTTCCTCCACACTGCATGTGTGCAGAAGCCCAGCAAAGATAGAATAAGAGGAAGTAAATTTTGCGACCACATTGTACACACTTTTCTTTTTTTTTTTTTACACACAATGATCCACAACCATGCCCCCCCGAAGCCTCATTACTTTATTAAATGTGTCTGACATAAGATTTTCCGGTTAAAATGAACAAACTTCATTATTCAGTACATAAAAATGTTTCAACGGTCCTCATTCCGTAACCCATTCACAATCGTAATGTCATAATATAGGTCCAGATTTTCACATGAAGCCAGTTTTGGCTCATTCGTGACTGTGCTCTGAGAAAAAGATCTCTGTAATAAGGCAGACTAAGCAAACTCCAGGTAGGGCCTAGTGGACCAAATGTTCTTTTACTTTTGAAACCCTTATATGCTCTCTTTCTCTGCCATACTTTGTTTGCTTTTACCCTTACCAACTGGCTAACCCAATCTCATGAAAGTGAGCATACATAGTACGGCAATAAAAAAAAGCGTGTGGCCACTGTACCGCAAAAATTGACTTTGGTAGCCTACGCAGGGGAAGGATTAGGGGTGTGGGGTAGAGGCATATCATATGTACACACAACTCTCGGGTTATGCATGTAACCATGGTTCCCTGAGAGGGAACGAGACGCTGCACCCCCTAGGGGACATATTGGGGAATGCAGCCTGCATGACCAGTGTGTGAAGCACGTGTGAAACAACGCCAATCTATTGGTCCACCTGGCCCATGACGTCATAGGCGGGGTGCCCAGAAGTATAAAAGGGCACCTGCTGAATACATCACCAACTTAGTTGTCTGAAGGAGACATAAACAGGCAGGCCGAAAGCATGGCAAGGGGACGCAGCGTCTCATTCCCTCTCGGGGAACCGTGGTTACATGCGTAACCCGAGACGTTCTCTTTCTAGGGAACTCCACGCTGCGCCCCCCAAGGGGCACATTGGGGAATGAAATCCAACCGTGCCGAGGCGCATGCCTGTCCACCTGGTAGGAGCACCAAGGAAGCGACAGACATACACCAAGCCTTTTCTCAGAAAGGGGCCATGCCACTGCGCCACGGGCCAATCACACAACTTGAACTCATACAACAGAAATGGGAAACCCGATTAGATCAAGGGTAACATCCCACCCAAGTTAAGAGCACAATTATCCTCAGATAGCTATGCTATGTGAGCCATATAAGCCTGGATACAGATACTAGAAAGCCTCTAGAGGAGCTCAAATATAGCTACTTAAATCCCGGTAAGGAGAAATAGCTGATGAGCTAGAACACAGCTATCCTCAGATAGCTATGTCCTAAAGTTCTTATGAAGGCTTGTAGACCAGAATAACCACACACAGCTAGCCTAGATAGCCAGGCAACACCTTCCTGCAAAGCTGCCCAGATCACAGAGAGTGGGCTATCTACTTACTATCCTAGCAGAGGATATAGCACTGTCTAGGCAAGGGCTCAAGTAAATCGCTAGTTAAAACCCTAAGCAGGGGAGCAATCACTGAGTTAGCACATAGCTACCCTCAGATAGCTAGGTACCTTGGAAGGGGCTGCCATAAGGGAGACCGACTGAGACTACCCAGACCACAGAGAGTGGGCTATCTACTTACAACCCTAGCAGGGGAGATAGTGCTGTCTAGGCAAGGGCTCAAGAGACCGCTACTTAAAACCCTAGGGAGGGGAGCAATCACTGAGCTATCACATAGCTATCCTCATATAGCTAGACTCTAGGAAAGGGATCACTCCGGGAGAGGGCTCACCGCAACCACCATTAAGACACAGCTAGCCTCAGATAGCTTATTCCAGGTAGGCCGTCCCGGGGGGGGGGGGGGGGGGGGGGGGGGGGGGGGGGGGGGGGGGGGGGGGGGGGGGTGCCATAACAATGGCTGAATATACCACCCCCAGATGTGCTATACTAATGAGGCCCCCAATCCATTCAGTCCTACTTGGTTATGCTATAAGCCCGTGTCTTGCCAGGAGTCTCACCAGAGGAGATCCGGCGGCCTCAGTAATGATTTTTCTAAGAGCAAACACAAAACATCATCAGTCCAAAGCAAAGCCTGTGTAAGCCGTGCCAAACACTAAAGCCGTACACAGCTATCTTCCAAATAGCCAATTCCCCTCAGATAGGCTGAAGACAGGACAAGACAAGACCGCTCCCTTGGGAATCGGAACAAACACGAGCGTCGCCTAGACCTCATGATCCATCACAATGAGTGCGTCCCTCTGAACGCATTCTTTTCACCGAGACAAACGCGAAGCAAATATGCCCTCCAGTGTTTCGAAGCCAAACACGGAGGCACCTTCCCTCAGGTGCTGCTCGACTCAGCACTACCGGTGAACGATAACCCAAAAGAGCTCCTTAACCCTCGAACCGCGGACTCAAAGGCTTGTCAATCATACTCGGAACAGGACCAATGTGAATGGAGTTTCTCATTGGATAACACTCCCAATGAGCGCATTCAGCGCCCTCAAGCACTGATCACGCAAGCTCCTGACCAAGATACATGATGCATAGATTGTGTGTGTCCTCAAGTGTCAGGAACCTCAGGCATGGAGGCACATACTTTCCACAACGCTCACCCGCCTTGGTCTATCACACGCACTTCAAACAGACGGCTCCTGAAGACATCAAAGAGGATGATGTATTCAACTGGTGCCCTTTTATACTTATGGGCCATCATGGCCTATGCTGTCATGGGCCAGGTGGACCAATAGATTGGCGCTGTTTCACACATGCTTCAGACACCGGTCATGCATGCTGCATTCCCCAGTAGCCCCCTAGGAGGCCCGCGTGGAGTTCCCAAAAGGGCAAACTGCGTATCATATGCACGCCAACATATTTCGTATCATATGCACATGAAAACTGCGTATTATATGCACACCAAACATGCTAAAGTACATTTTTGCATATCAATACCACAAGTTTTTGTACCATGTTGCTTTTCCTGAGGAAGTGCTGTCATTGCTGTGCCTTTTTGATTGTTGCTGAGATGTTAGCAGACCAAGAGAGGTCACTGGATATGTGGACTCCCACACACAATTTCATTTACAACCTATTCAATAATTTAAAACTAAACATTATACTCTCGTGAATGGCGGCCAGTGGTGATGGGGAGGAGAAGAATTGTTCAATAAAGTAGTTATTTTTGTTTTCTTTGCACACAAAATGTATTCTCGTAGTTTCGTAAAATTAAGGTTGAACCGCTGATGAGCGGTTTTCATAAAAAAATATCTAAATTTGTGTTCTGAAGATGAACAAAGGTCTTACGGGTTTGGAACGACATGAGGGCGAGTAATTAATGACAGATTTTTCATTTTTGGGGGAACTATCCATTTAAGTCTCCTGATTGGCTAAGTAACTTCTATTATGATTCTATGGAAGAGCAAGTTGAACAAAGTTTATAAACCAAACAAATCCAACCAAGTTTAGATTGGGATCAGTGGTTCACTTGTTACAGATCTTCTCTGTCATCTCATGGTTTGATCCGGAGTATACTGTGAACTCTGTACTGTGAGCAAGTGCATATGAAAGTGGTGATCAGAGAAAAACCAATCATGTGAAACACAGAGAGAATTAGTAAAAGTAACCGCTGCAATCTAGTGGTGAGACCAGAAATCTCTCTGCTGGATCATGATGACATTGGGTCTCATTTAGAATACTCCAAATTCACTAACAATAGGCTTGTAAGTGGAGAACTACCACTTCCAGTCTCCTGAAGGCAGCCCCATAGACATCCATGTTAAACATTCTCATTTGTATTAACTGAAAATATCATCTATGCCATAAACGTTCAACAGCTTGAACACATATTAGCTACATTTTCCATGGTAATGAATTCCGATCTGACGAAAACCTTCTCCAGAGTGCTCAGTACCTCAGACTGGGCCGAAGGTTTACCTTCCAACAAGACAATGACCCTAAGCACATAGCTAAAATAACGAAGGAGTGGCTTCACAACAACACTGTGACTGTTCTTGAATGGCCCAGCCAGAGCCCTGATTTAAACCCAATTGAGCATCTCTGGAGAGACCTAAAAATGGCTGTCCCACCAACGTTTACCATCCAACCTGACCGAACTGGAGAGGATCTGCCAGGAGGAATGGCAGAGGATCCCCAAATCCAGGTGTGAAAAAACTTGTTGCATCTTTCCCAAAAAGGACTCATGGCTGTCTTAGATCAAAAGGGTGCTTCTACTAAATACTGAGTAAAGGGTCTGAATACATAGGACCATGTGATATTTCAGTTTTTCTTTGTTAATAAATCTGCAAAAATGTCAACAATTCTGTGTTTTTTTGTCAATATGGGGTGCTGTGTGTACATAATGAGGAAAAAAAATTAACTTAAATGTTTTTAGCAAATGGCTGCAATATAAAAAAAAGTGAAAAATGTAAGGGGGTCTGAATACTTTTCCGTACCCACTGTAAATATGTCTGTATTTTGTTGTTCACTGAAATATTTGAAATGTTACAACACATACTTTGTTAGTCGAACAGCCAGGCCATGAATGACCAGGCCCCCAGTTAATGATTTACAAAACTCCTTCTTCTATTGCATGTTTTTATAATTTGAGTTTCAATATTGTTTAGAGATACACAAATTGACTTAAAGCTGAAACTGAAATAATCCAATAACTTAAAGTATGTAGTAAGCTGTATTTTACATTTGGTTAATTGTGTTTATTTTGTTGGCGGGGAGCAGCTGATTATTGAAGACACATGGGGCTGGGCTCATCTGTGATGTATTCAGCTCCAATATCCTGGGGCCAAGTGATTATATCTCTTTCAATTACTCCTGTCTCTGATGCTGTCAGACTAATTACACTCCTGTGTCACTTAGGAGCACCTGTTCAGTCTGTCACGAATCGAAAACAAAATGAGGCAGATCTTTATGAATTGAGGACTTCTGTGAAAAAAAAGTAAATACAGGTAATTTCTTATTGTAAAATGCCGTATGTTTGGTAATTATTCATTTTTAAAACCATTTGAAAGGCAAATTCATGAAAAGTTCAGACCTTATTTTCCTGTGTTTGTTTTTTTAATTCTCTCTCTTTTAGTTTCTCTCCAGGTCACAAATAAAGATGTAACCAGAAGCTCTGCGTTCCTGTCCTGCTCTTTGCATGATCAGAAACTGAAGTCAAGACATGACAGTGTACCGAGACGCAATGGAATATTAAGACAACTTTCAGAATTTTTTTTTCATCTGAGGATCAGTATCCAGAATACAGCCTTTTCTCATATCAGAGCAGGGGTGCGAACGTCGGTCTGAGAGCCCGCATCCCCTCAGAGTTTTGCTACAAACCCCCCCTTAATCAAATACACCTGAACAAGCTAATCAAGTTCTGAAGGGTTATTAGGAAGCTACAGTCAGGTGAGTTTTAATTAGGGGTGAGCTGAACTCTGCAGGGCTGCGGCTCTCCAGGACGGAGTTCGCCACCGCTTGGTCTAGAGACCTCTTCACTCTCATATTCATGTAAGTTACTGATTAAATGTACTCTATTTATTAAATAGTAATTGGAACCACATCACATTATATGTAAGGATTCATTGAAATTACAAGCTATTGTTCTTATTTAACCAATTTAATAATTTTTCTATGAAAACTGGCACAATATTTTGTAGTCTAACCAATGAAGATAAGAAAAAATGTAAGAACTTTTGCCATGTCTTTTATTGTTGAACTAAAGTTCACACATGACAGAGACCTATGACTTACGGTGGAGATTGTGTATAATATCAAGAGTACATGTGAAAAGCTTGTGAAAGTCAACTATAGTATATAGAAATATTATAGTACATTTACAAACACAGTTTACAAAAATATCTGGTGCGCGTGCACTTGGATTCTGTCTGGGACGTCATGATGATCATCTGATGCAAAAGAGTTATTTCCTGTTGCTCGAGTATTTAAGTAGTAATCTCAATTTCAGGCATTTAGATCAAATATATTTAAGTAAAACATATTAATAATATTGGGGCACCATGAAGATCAGGTATATGTTTGATGAATTGTGAATGAAACGCTTTTGAACAAAGACGTGTTGTCCTTCACCGGTATCACCGAAGGCCTGCTGTAGTTCGCTTGCTCATTTCAGTGTTTTTGCCTGATGTGTTTTGGTCATCCGTTTCTTTGTTTAAACTAGAGTTAAGATTTTTAGCATCATTAATTACTATTAATTCATAATTCATAACAGGTTTATAGCTGTAACTATTATTTTGATTGAGTTATTAGCAATTATCATTAGCATTTTGTATTACCATCTTTTGTGTCTGCATGTGCAGTTAGTTTTATTTTATATGTCTAGTCTTACAGTGTGCTCAAGGTATTAGTTTTATCAGTAGGGTAAGATTGGTGAATATGCCCCCTTATGAACATTTGCTAAATTGTTCATGCTCATGCTCAAGTGGCTTAATTATTTGAAAGAAGTCAGTCACCATTTAGGCCGATCACAGTGTCTAATGGGCAGTGACGGCACTACACCGGGGCTAGGGGGGGCTACAGCCCCATCAGAATTTTGAATAGCCCCGGTTTACTCTGACGTCATCAATATCATTTATTTTCTTAGCACACCCACATATTGGTCTAGCCCCCCCCCTTAGCACCGGTAGAGAAAAAATTCTGGCACCGTGCCTGCAAATGGGAATGGGTGTGGGACACTGTGCGTCTGAACTTCATTAACATACAGACACAGCTGTTAGTAATATGAGCTAATAATATGAGCTGTTACTCATTTACATTAAGGGTAGTATACTGTAACTTTATAAAAGGTTTGCGTTTAGGATGTTTGGGGTTCACTCCGGTTTCATTGAACTCAAGGTGCTGCATGTTCTTTGTCACTGCTATGTGGTAATAAACGTCTTCAATGTTATATTCAATGCCCATATGTTTTCTCACAACATCTACTCCATCCATGTTACATGGGAATCAAACTTATGTTGTTGACATTACTAGTGTCATGATCTACTTGTTGAGTTACAGGAATTCATAGGAACTTATTTTTTGTTCTGTTTCTGCAGATGCTGCTACATCTGTGTGTTTGCAGTGCTGATAGATAAAGGTGAGCATGAAACAAACTACATTTGAAAGATACATTCATGTATCATGTATAAATGCCAGATTGTGTGTTTGGACTTACAGTTTGTGTGATTTCAGTACCTCTGCAGGACACAGTAGAGGCTGCTATTGGTGGTTCGGTTATTTTGCCGTGTTCTTTATCTGCACAAGATCTTAAACTTCAAGACATTAATGTGCACTGGAGGCAGAATGGAAGCAAGAGTGTGTACGATATAGTTAAGGGTGAAGATTCAGTAGCGTTACAGGACTCCGAGTTCAAGAACAGAGCTGAAAGTTTCCCTGATGAGTATTTGAGAGGAAACTTCTCCATCAAACTCAACAATCTTCAACACTCTGATGCAGGAACATACAGCTGCTACATCACTCACTCATATGAACCTGAGACTGTACAGCTGATCATCAATGGTGTGTAAAACTGGTTGATTAATGTATTATGATTTTAATAATACAGATATCCGAATATAATCTTCTCATAAAATCTGAATACATTAAGTGTTTGATAAAATCTGAATACATTAACAGCCATACATTCAATTTGTATAAAAGTTACTGTTCATTTTCTATGAATATTCTGCTAGTTTTAACTTTTAGCTGAATTCGTACATCTTTAATAAGTTTCTTCGGTTATATATATATATATATATATATATTATATATCTATATATATATATATATATAATATAATTTATTCCTATATAATATATATAAACTTTAAATTGCTGTTGTATTGATTGCCACATGAATTCCATTGCTCTTATTGTATAACAGAATGAGATCTTGAACACTGAATAAGGAACATGTTTCTGCTGTAGCTAAATAAATATCTGTCAGTATGCTGCTGCCTGACTGATTCTGCACCACAAGTGTTCTTTCTCATGTTGTGTTTAATGTTTATGTTAATGACCAGCAGTTAAGGTGCTTACTGTGTTCTCAGGTGGAGGGAGGGGGTGAGCCAGGGAAGTTTCACAAAACAGCCTCAAAATAGTCTTAATATTATTGAATTCAAATATAGCTAGCCTTATTATTTTTGACAAAGCCATTAGAGAACATATCTATGTATAATGTATAATTTGAAGGCATTCTCTCTTCCCAGTTTCATTCCCAAGGTTGTTGGCCATGTTTATTATCCATTTTTATATTTGTTTCACCTATACAATTCAATATTGGTCCATATTTAATGACTTTTTAGGTATCTGCAGGAATTATGAGGCTATGAGGAAGAAGTATTCATAGTTTCATCCCGGAAAGGCCCAGCTTAAACACTCAATCAAGGTTGTGGCAAAAAAGCCAAAGAGAGACAACAGTAAGTTTAGAAATTTACATGATGTAACTTCTTAAATAGGCTATTAGCCTATAGTAATTATTGTCAACATTACTGTTGTTTTGCAGTTGCTTTTCAACATTAGCAAACACAGAAAGAGCATTGTGGAGGACAGAAATGGTGGAGCTCAATGTAAGATGAGGAAGATACTGTTGTTGATGTGCATGCACACAGGATCTACTGTGAGGAACGGAGTCTGCTGGGTCACTTTATTTCATGTGTTATTTACTGCATTTGTTTGAAATCTTTCATTCAAAGTAGAAGTTTGAAATTTTTAAATGCTATTTTCTGTTGAAATTGTTTTCTAACTGTTTTTATGTTTTGGATGCTATTTACTATTTTCCCATAATAAAGACAAACAATCAATTGTTGGTTGAACTATATTTTTCTATCTGCCCCATGGTCTGTAACCAATCACATCATTCACCTGTAAGGTTTTTGGGAGGGACATATTTTAAATGTAACCAATAAATGATGTTTTATTAACAAAGTTCGGGAGTAGCCCATTCAGATAATTAACCTAATTAACACGAAAGGAGCACAATCAGTAATCAACCCAATTAACAAGATAAGAGGTGTGTATATATACACGGCAGACTTACCTCTGTTCCTTGACAGTTTTTCCAGCATCCCTCCGCCATCCCTTCTTCGCACTTACAACTTCTGTCCTAACCTGTATGGGGGTACTCTGGGTTCAGGCCAAAATTCCGAGCTCAGAGCCCTCCACTCGGACAGCACGCCAAATACGCATAACCTTTGCTCTGTTTATTATATGTTAGTGTGAACTCGTGAAAGTCACATTTCTGTAAAGGTTTTGGGTGGGATAAATCACAAGTTTACCAATGAAATTACTTTTGAGGAAAGTGTGTGTGCTCAGTGGCCCAATAGCTGTCTGGTTTAGGGATGGGTTTAGTTTCAAATCAACCAATCCATTTAAACACAAATGACCAAAAGGGGAGGGCACAGTGGCACAAAGGTGTGAATGTCCTCTGAAAGAAAAGTTTTGAGTGGATTACTTGCCATGGCAACAAATGGCTGTTGCACAGAAAAATACCTTAGTAACATACATCCGAATTGGTACATATTTGGCAGCATACAGACCATGGTATTTCCCGTTTCTGGTCAGTAATACTCCCTATTTGGTCCTAAAATCTGTGGTGTGTACAGAGTTTTACTGGTCCGTATACGCTCTTTCCATTCATTGTCCAGGTCGTCTCACTCTCCATTTAGGCACATTTTATAGCACCCCTGCCTTGGAGCGCAGTCCATCTGTGTACTGCATGTACTGAATGAGTTTGAATTTAAAAATACAGCTAAATATAAAACTAATAAGATTTACTTTAAAATTACAAAAAAATAACATTAAATTGCTAGTATGGACATAAACTTTTAATATAATGAGCTACATTATTTAATTACAGGTTATTTTTACAATTTTACATAAATTTGTACATAGTTTAAGAAAACAGAAAAAATACTGTATAAATAATACAGTAATTTTTATGCATAAACGATGAGAATTACTGTAATTTGTCATTAATGGAATAATACTTAAAATAACAGTCAAGTTGTTAATTTAGAGATATTGTTTGTAATTTTACATTAATTTGTATGTAATTTAAGAAAACAGAAAAAACATACTGTATAAATAATGCAGTAATTTACCCGTATAAAAAAATGAGAAATACTGTAATTTGTCATTAATGATATAATCCTTAAAATAATAGTCAAGTTGTTAATTTACAGATATTGTTTGTAATTTTACATGAATTTGTATGTAATTTAAGAAAACAGAAAAAATACTGTATAAATAATAAGGTCATTTTCAGTCAAGTTGTTCATTTACAGATATTGTTAGTAATTTTACATAGTTTTAAACATAATTTAAAATTACAGAAAAATACTGTAAACATTTTTTACAGTGTAATATGAAAGAGGTTGGATGTTCAGAATAACTATTTTAATGAGATATGTTTGATGTATGAGAATATTCTTGTTTACAAAAAAAATAAAATAAAATCCTTTCTCTTAAATATTTACCTTTTAACAGATACCATAATTCCAAGTACAATTAGCCTTTACTAACACAAAGTCTAGCAGGTTTAGACTTATTTTCAGGTAATTCACTGCTATACTAACATGTCTATAGAAATTGATTTTCTAAATAAATGCAATTCATTATAAACACTAAGGGAGACCAGGTATGGTTGTAACGTGGGGAGAGTTGAAACAACACCATTCCCACCTATCATGGATAAGCTAGGAGTCCTATGATAATTTCATTATTTACCCACTTCCTCCCCGATCTTATATCAATGCTATCAAGGCTGTAAATAGATATATGCAGATTTTATAAAGAAAAAAATGATTTTGGTGTAAGAATCCAATTTTGTTTTTGCTTAGTACTTAAACTGTTGCAGATTAAATCATATAACTTACATTAGAATAAATTGTAGATTCTCAGGCAAAATGTGATGCATTTTTTTAAACTGCTAATTTCAAACTATTATGCTAATACAGCTAACTAAACATTGCTTGACAGGGGTGGGGTAAGTTGTAACACATTTTAGCATTCCCTTACATAAAACTGAGAACTTTCATGTTGTCTATGGAGCTTTTTTGGCAGCTCAAAGCCAAAGGAAGTGTGGGTAAAATGTGCCCTACACTCTTAAAAATAAAGGTGCTTCACGATGCCATAGAAGAACCTTTTTGTCTAAATGGTTCCATAAAGAACCTTTAACATCTGAAGAACCTTTCTGTTTTACAAAAGGTTCTTCGTTGCGAAGGAAGGTTCTTCAGATTATAAACCGTTGAGAAAGAGATGTTCTTTAAAGAACCTTTGACTGAATGTTCTTTGTGGAACCAAAAATGGTTCTTCTATGGCATCGCTTGAAGAACCTTTTGAAGCACCTTTATTTTTAAGAGTGTTTGCAGTTTTTGGATCCACCAAGCCTGCAATCCAGGGTTAAAAACATTGGGTTGTCACCATTGTGAATCTGATGAATTTCATACATAGACACAATCTCACACACAAATTTACACAGTTTTTGTTAGATCTACATATTCTTTACCTTGGTGCACTGGAGTTGACTGTTCAGTAAGCATAAGGAATTTATTCTAGTACACACACACACACGTACACACTCCCGCATCAAACAGAAAGTGGATTTGAGCTGTGGTCATTCGTAGAAAGTGTGACATTGCTTTGTATTGTTCTTTTAGATTGTTTCAATAAACCTGTTTTTGAAGCAAACTTTATGAGGTGGCTGCTGTTTTTGCTTCTTTTGTCCGACTGTTACAACTCTCCCCAGTATGTCTTACAACATACCCCGGCAGTGGGGTAGATTGTAACAAAGGCACTAGCACTCCATGTATTTAACATCCACTTATAAGGGCTGCGATATTCTTTCAGAGGTTTTAATTGGTACCTTTTGTAGTAAACTAATGTGGGTGTTTTGTATAAATGTTTGAGTACTCTAGCTCAAAAATTCAGCGAGTTACAGATGCTGAAACAAAAAGAGTTACAACCATACCCGGTCTCCCCCTACATATAAACTTTAGAAGAGACAGACATTTAGATGTTTGTGAACAGTTACGTAACTGTTATGAACTGTTAAAGATGGACACTGTTAAATTAGACCTTTTTATTGCATCAAAATGGGTTAATACTTTACTATATAGGGATGGATAGTTGTATTATTTGTTTATTAGTAATGCAACAATCCTTATTACTGTAACAGTTTTTATTAGTTAGTATTTATTTTTGATAAGACCTTAGTCTAGTGCTCTTTAAATGTTTTAGCATGACATTGTAAAAGTTTTAACTACTAAGACTGAACGAAATAGCATAGCCGTCTTAATGGCCAGTGTCTGCATATTTGGCATGTTTCATTCTTGATGTACAGATCTCTGTACTAGTGTTATTATGCTACTGTTCTTGATTGCGTTGATACAGTTTCTTACAGATAATAATCATGATGATCATTGCGTTTGTCTTACTGAATGTGGTACCTTGTCAGCAATAACACTTAAAGAACTGCTGAACTGTAACAGCTCTGTGGCCATAACAGGAAGCGCAGAGGATTCAGAGAAGGCCTCCTTGGCCAATACAGAACAGAAATGAAAGTTCATCTACGATCTCCATGAACGTTTCAGAGCAGGCAGAATTCAGGGATGACCTCCGTCTGTGTTAGGGCAAACAGAGAGCTCCAGGACGGCTTCCTTGGCCGTTACAAGACAAGCAAAGAAGACATATAGACAGCCTCTGTGAGTGTCCAGATATGATAGATAGATAGATAGATATGAAATCTGTACTGGTGATAGCTTGGCATTTCTGTAATGGTTAGCTGTGATCAGGTGTTTACCTGCTCACCGATGTGACTGTGTTTATATCTCCAGCACAGTATCACCACAGTAGCTCCACGCCTTAGCGAATGTAAAACATCAAACATCAGCTGACACGTAAACTAAATAACACGTATCTATGTATTGAGAACCAGTCTGATCACTATCAGAACAAACTTCAGTGTCATTATGTACATATAATACAGAAACAATACAAACTGAAGATGAACATTAACATGACAACAATGAAAATAAATAAATATAAAACAAATGTGAGCCAAAGAGTTCAATTTAATTAAAATAGCTATAAAGGAAACACAAAACAAACCTATATGCCTATAAACCAATATGAATGAATTTTGAATGGCAAATTTATGAAGGCTGCATGTTTGACCTTTGATCCTTTCTTTCAGGTCAGAATGAGGACGTCACTGGAAGATCTGCATTCTTGATGTACTTGACAGTGATGATAAACTATACAATGTATTGAGACAAAGTGACAGCAGGAATGTGTGAGGGTTCAGCAAGTGACAGTTTAAATATGTGACTCTATAAAAATTGTGGCAAGATCTACCTGCAAATCCACAGTGTTGTGAAAAGTTTTAGACATTTGTGAAAAACGCTGTAAAGTGAAAAACAATGCCACAACATTTCACAAATTAACAAATTAAATCAATCTTGATCACCTTTAAAAAAAACAAAAAACAAAACAAAAAAAAACCTTTTGTTATAGTTTCTCTTATTTTGTGAAAATGCAGAGACACCAACCATCTACAACATTCAAAGAAAAAAAAAAAAAAAAAAAGCAAATATGACTGAAAAGACCGGCACACAAGTCTTATACCTAATACAAGGGGGTAACAGGTTAACTAGAACCTGTGAACAATAAAGACTAGTCAGCAGGGGAAACTGCAATGAACTACAAACATGGCACAGGAAACAAGAAATATAACAAAAGTTGCAAAACGACACAAGAAACAAATAACACTGCGATGACAGGTGGTAGTTCTTGCTTATCAAATGTGCTTTATTGTTTTATAACACCCCACCTGATCTCCGTCTTCAATGTAATTTCATTTTTCAACGCCTGCTATAAAACTCAATTACACCATATGAGTAGATCTGCGATAAAATCAAACAGAAATAAAACAATAATCAAAAAGCAAGTTTTTCATTTTGCATTTCTTCTGTGCTTCTTTAGAAAACTTTTACCAGCAATCATAATAACATTCAAATTCAGGATAATATTAAAAACCTTCACTGAAAAGAACATATGTTGGCATGTCAACAATTATTTGAAACGTAAGATGGAACCAATGATGAAGCAAACATCAAATAAAGCAAAATGACAAGGAACAAAAAATAATAAAGTAGTCATCTGGTGCCATGTTTGTTACAGCATCATCTTGGAAATCTTGAATCGATGAATTAGGTCATAAGGTGGATTCTGCTCCTCCCATCTCAACAAAGCTCTATGTTTCCTCATCAGCTGTACAGTCTTTCAAAACTTCTGGCAGGAGTAAACACCTCTTTAACACAGAGAACATGAGAAAGAAAGAGACAGGTCTCTTTGAGGCTAATCTTTTTGGATTGTGGCAAAGGCAAAAATGAATTACCTTAAAGTAAGTCACATCTCATTCTTTTGATTTAATTTTCTTGGCAGGGAGCAGCAATTCATTTGGCATCTTCTGTTTTGAGTTCTTGTGTATTCAATTAATTCTTTTTCTCTTTTTTCCTCTTTTTCACTATTTTAAATCTTTGTAGGTCACTACGAGAAACTTGAAAAACAATTTGCTACCAAAATGGAATCTTCAAAATGGGAATTCATTTGATGCTGTTTTTTTTTGTTTTTTTTTCAAAACTGAACGAGAAGATGAGCTTGATGTTGGAAAACATACCAAAGGAGATGACTTGATTGAAATGCAAGAAACGAAGAAAGAGAAGATTTAATCAGCCGCCCCGCCATTCCTTATCTTCAGTAACCACAACAAAGTAAGATCATCCACAAGCTACTGTAATGAATTCCGTGAGGCATCTTTGTTATGCTTTACAGAAAGTTGGCTACAATCTACCATGTCTGACTCTTTTTGAGGTACCTGGCTTCACTTTTGTGCAAGCAGACAGGCATAAAGACTTGGGGAAATGCAAGGGGAGCGGGCGGGGGGGGGGATGAGTGGTATACACGGAGCCTCAATAATAGCCAGAAATACTAACCTGAAACCACTTTGCAGCAGGTTAAAAAAAAAAAAAAAAAGGCTAGGCACAATATCTCAGTGGGTGCATCAATAAAAAGTCTGTCAAAATTAACACAAATTCATTAGACATAGAGTCAAGATACAAGTAAACAATCGCAAAGGCTTTGTTAAACCAGACTGTTTTGAACCTTGGTTTAAAAAAAACATGTCAAAATTATTGTTTACCGCTAGATGTTGTTGATGTGGTGAACCCATAAACGAATGTCTAATGGTTTTTCACTAATCTTGGGTACGTTTTATAATGTAGGTTCATTTTTAATTAATCTAATGAATTTTAATACTTGTGAATTGTAAAACGTATGATTACAAAAAGAAAAGAAAAAAAAATGAATACTTAAAAATAGTACTTAAATGATTCTAACTGGCCTTCCTAAAAACGCACAAAACAAGAAATACAAATTAATAAAAAAAAACACAGCCTTTACAGAACCTTCATATTTAATGGTATTTAATTATTGGTAGATTATATTTAATAGATTACACTTTGGTTTGTAAAAGTTGTTATTATACATGTATGGGCTGAGTTTTCATTGCATTTACACTATTTTGAGTAGTTGCCGCTAACCTCTGGTGTTTCAAACTCTTCAACTGTTGATTCAGGGCTTTGAAAACCATCACTTCATCACTAATCTACATGGTAATCTTTTCTGCAGTCTAAAGGTCTGAATATGGTGTCTTCTACCCACAGAAACATTACCTTTACTTGTTCTCCAGTCTCAAATGGCGAACTTCCTTCTCAATATGGTGGCACAGAGTTACAACACTGAAAGCCAAGAGACAAAGCAGTGGGTCTTCCTACTGAAGCTCAGATTATTTATTAGGATACTCAGATCCCCACAAACAAGCTTTACACAGAGAAACAATAGAGTTACAAGTCCCATTAAGCATATTTCAGAGGTTAAAGTTGGCATAAAACAGACGTTGTGATAGACGTTTCTTCTCTATTGTGACGTATATCCAGAGGCTTCTCAAACAAGAAAACATTTAGAGCAGTACTTTCCTTATGTGATCTACCAAATTTTGTCTATCTGGAATTGACTGGATGGTTGTGGTTTGCTATTGCTCAATCTCATGTGAGCGAAAGGTTGTCCCGCCCTTGTCTTTAAAGGGTTAGTTCACCCAAAAATTAAAATGAGCCTGTGTTTTACTCACCCTCGATGCATCCTAGGTGTATATGACTTTCTTCTTTCAGACGAATCCAGTCGGAGTTATATTAAAAATTGTCCTACCTCTTCCATGCAATATCATTGCAGTCAGTGGGTGTTGCAGTTGAACAGTCCACAAGTCGTCAAATAAAGCATGCACATCCATAATAAAACGTGCCTCACACGGCTCTGGGTGTGCATTACTTAAGCAAAAAAACCATCCTCCTCTTGGTTGATAGAATTTTGATTTTATCCAATCTCGGTTTGTACTTCTAATTCACGACCGACGTCCTACGTCATCCGCTGGAACGCCTTCTGCATATGACAGATACCGCAAGTGAGAGAAAAGTGTTTATTACGTTTAAAATATGGATATTTTTCTTACAAAATCACGTGGATTCGCTACAGGTGGCCTTCTTTCACCCCCCAGGAGCCGTGAGAGGAACGTTATATTATGGATGTGCGCGCTTTATTTGATGACGTGTGGACTGTTCAACTGCAACACCCGCTGACTGCAATGATAGAGCTTGGAATAGCCCGGACAATTTTTTAATATAACTCTGACTGGATTCGTCTGAAAGAAGAAAGTCATATACACCTAGGATGCCTCAAAGGTGAGTAAAACACAGGCTAATTTTCATTTTTTGGTGAACTAACCCTTTAATGCTTTAAACTAAAGTCTTGAATCTAGTATTATCTCTTCTGCAAAGTTACGATGTTGCAATTTGTGCTACTTTCCACAAGTCATAGTTCCCCTATTGAGTTACAGACTTTCTTAGTTTGCTACCTAGTTGTGAAATTAGTGGGATAGACATGCATGTGTGATATATCCATTTGGAGAACATTACTGATGCCATTAATCATCTTAAACTCAACACATTTCCAAGAATGGACTGAAGGTTTGTCTTCTGAATTCTACAAATAGTTTGAAAAAAAAAATTAACATTTTCATAGCAAGTAATATAAAAGTTTAACTTCACCTACACTTAATCAAGGCATTAAGCAATGAAGCCAGCATGTCTTAATAACAATTACAACATTTAAGCCTTGTACAAGATGCTATAATAGATACCATCAGTTTTTTTTAAAGGCACACATTTCAAATGTGGTAGTTGCATATGGTAGCGATGTTAGATTTCCAGTCTAACAAGTGTGTGCATGCTATCATAAATTTCGTACTTCCCTCTTCTGAAGCCATGATTACCAGCTTGTCATGTTTACATGCTTTGTTGGTGGAAAGAATATAAATAATCTTAGATAGCAACATTATTTTCTCCCAGATTTGGTCCATATACCGCATGTAATGTTGGCACTTGGGCGCTCCGCTCCTGTTTGCCAGACCTGAAATACAAGCAGGCCAAAGCAATGCCTTATGTAAGTCAAGAGCAAAGTAAACAAACTGTGCCCTATCTGGACCTATCTATCTATCTATCTATTTAGATATAATATATATATATATTCTATATAGCAGGGATATGGCAAACGTGGTCCTGAGGAGGGTAACTTTCCGGGGGAATTTAGATCAACCCAAATAAAAACACCCGGAACAAGCTAATCATGTCTCAGGGTTACTTGAAGGCTACAGACAATGGAGTTTATCAGAGAAGGAGCCAAACTCTTCAGGACAGTGGCTTTAGTTGGACATTTTTCTTTTTACATTTGCATACGAGCAGCTCCAGATGGCTTAGATCTTATATCACTGCTAGATGTTGACTCTGCCATCTATGGAAAGTCGAGGATACTTATGATTAACGTACTGGTCTAACGTAAACCTCGGTTCCTGAGAACGGAAACAAGTATTGCGTCTGCTAAGATGCTTTGGGAAAGCTCCTTTTTTCTCCGAATACTGAAGCCTTTTCAATAGCGCAGTGTTACTGCACGGCCATTGGTTCTGGCAGAGAGTTAAAAACGAACCAATGGCTTGGCAGCGGAGCTGCACGAGCCTATGGTGATGCAGCCCACCAGAGCCCTCCAGAATGGACAGGGCCATCTGGCTATATAAGTGGGCATATCGCCATAGGATCCTCAGGTTACTTCGACTGAAGTGACGACTGAGTCGTGCAGCTACATAGCATGGCTAGTTATGCAGTAATCGTTCCCGTGTCTCAGGGAACCGAGGTTACGTTAGTAACCAGAGCGTTGCTTAATTCGCTTTGTGGTTTAACTTCATTGTTCGCATCTGCTAAGACGCCATGGGGAACCAGTACAATCCCGCCGTGCTATGCTAGAGGAACGACTCATACTTGAACATGCCTCGAGCACCAAAGGGGCCCAGAGGGACCAAGTAATTATGCAGGGAAAGCCCTGCAGGAGGCAATAAGGCCAAGCTCGCAGAGGTCAGCCCGGCCTTAAGGAATCGTTCCAAGGAAAATCCCGTACAGCCTCGGCACTCAGTGAGGGCCAAAAACGTACAAGATGAAAGGCAAAGCCTAAGCACTGGTTTTGCCCTAAGGCAAAAATTAGCTCATTATGCAGAAAGGACCCGGGCCTGTATGGCCAGGATGTCCAGATTGTAGAACCTGGCAAATGTGGACAGCGAGGCCCAGCCGGCCACCGCACAGATCTCTGTAATGGACACAGCGCTAGCCCACGCCCAAGACGAGGCCACACCTCTAGTGGAGTGGGCTCTTACTTCCATGGGGCATTACAGGCCCAAGGAGGAGTATGCTAGCATAATAGTGTCAATTATCCATTTGGAAAGTCTCGTGACCGGAGACCTCTTGATGCAGCCGCCGAAGCATACAAAGAGCTGATCCACTTGCCTAAATGGGGCGGAATGCTCAATATAGATTCTCAAAGTCCTGACAGGGCAGAGTAAAGTTAACTCTTGGTCTTGCTCCGAAGGAGGAATCACCAATAGAGTTATTACCTGTGATCTGAATGGAGTAGAGAGCACCTTAGGTATGTAACCATGCCTGGGCTTCAAGATGACTTTAGAGTCGTGGGCCTGAAATTGAGGCACATGGGGCTCACAGAGAGCACCTGCAGATCTCCAGGGGTCAGGGGTCAAAGGTCATTGGACTGTAGCGACTCAAAGACGAGCTCTTTAGAGCCCTCAACACCGTGGGCAGATCCCATTTAGGGACAGTGAAGGGGCGAGGCGGGTTGAGTCTCCTAGAACCCTTCAAAAAACGAACAACTAGATTGATCCTGCCCACCGATTGGCCAGCTATAGGAGCATGTGAGGATGCTATGGCTGCTACATAGACCTTGAGCGTGGAAGGGGAACAACCCTTATTCAACAGCTCTTGCAGGAAGGACAATATCAGAGATATGTTACAGAAAATTGGGTCTGCGCCACGGGCGGTACACCAGGCGGAGAAGACAGACCATTTAAGGGCATAGAGGCATCTTGTAGACAACGCTCTAGCCTGAGAGATTGTATTCAGCATATTCTTGGGGAGGTCTGCAGGCTCCCGTCGAGAGGCCAAAGGTGCAGGGCCCACAGCTCGAGATGGGAGTGCCATATTGTTCTGTTCGCCTGAGAGAGGAGGTCCCTTCTCAGGGGAATGGGCCATGGAGCTGCTACTAGCAGCTGAGACAGCTCTGTGAACCAGTGTTGGTTCCTCCATAGCGGGGCTACCAATAGAACTTTGTGTATCCACTCCCTGATTCGCCTGATTACCTGTGGGATCAGGGCGATCGGGGGAAAAGCGAAAAGAAGGAGGTTGGGCCAGTTGTGGGCCAACGTGTCCATGTCCTTCGAAAATAAGTTGGTCAATGAGTGTTGTCTTTTGAGGCAAAGAGGTACTCTGCCTTGACAAAGATCTCCCAGATTTTCTGAACCATTTGTGGGTGGAGCATCACTCTTCTGAGGGGATATTGCCCTCAGAGGACAGGCATGTCTGCTCCTTGGTTCAATTTGCCCGGCACATGCATCACATGCATCTCAGTGAATGCAAGTTCAGCTGAGCCCATTCCAAGAGGCGCTCTACTAGAGTAAAGAGGTGGAGTTCTCCCTGGCGATTTATGTAAGACACTACCGTCATACTGTCCGACCGGACTAAGACGTGGTGTCCTCTCAGGTCTGGCAAGAAGGTTTGAAGGCCCAAAAAGACTGCCAGAATTTCCAGGCAGTTGATGTGCAGCCGACCTTCCTCTTTCGACCAGTGGCCGAAAGTCGGTTTGCCATCGCACAGCACTCCCCAACCTGTGTTGGAAGCATCTGTCAAGACCACCTTCCTTCTGCAGACCATTCCCAGGGGCACGCCCTGTTCCATCCACTGAGAGTCTTTCCAAGGGGCCAGAGCTGCCACGCAGGCCTTGTCCACCTTGACACGAAGGTGTCTGAGATACCAGGCATGGGACGGAACTAGCGGTTTCAGCCAGTACTGAAGGGACCGCATGCAAAGCAGGCCCAACTGTAGCACCGGAGATGTGGAGGCCATGAGACCCAGCATCTTCTGAAATGTCTTGAGGGGGCGAGAGGCTCCTATTTTAAAAGAGGCCACGAGCTGCTGTATAGCCAGTGCACATTCTGGCGCGACTGCCGCCCTCATTCGGCCACAGTCAAAAACTGCTCCCAGGAACAATATCCATTGGCTGGGAGACAGAGCGCTCTTGGCAAAATTGACCCTGAGCCCCAGGCATTCTAAGTGGCTGAGGAGAAGGGCTTATGAGATAGTGACTCTGCCTCCGACTGGGCCAGAACAAGCCAGTCGCTGAGGTAAATCAAAACGTTGATTCCCATCTGTCTTAGAGGAGAAAGAGCCACGTCCATGCACTTCTTAAAAGTGTGGGGAGCCAGGGACAGCCCGAATGGAAGGACTGTGTATTGATATGCCACTCCCTCGAAGGTTAATCTCAAGAATCGTCTGTGATGGGATGTGGGATGTGAAAGTACGCGTCTTTCAGATCCAGGGAAAAGAACCAGGTCCCTGGGTATACTTGCAAGAGGATCTGTTTCAAAGTAGTCATCCTGAACAGCCGTGTCATAAGGGCGCTGTTCAGGTATCTGAGATCGAGGATGGGTAGTAAACGTAAGTAACGGCTGTAAAAGCCTGACTCGCTCTGAGCTGGGGGAACCGTTTCTGTGTCTTCTAATTCATCACCTCGGCGCGCAGGACGTGTGTGTCCTTGCTCTGAACCAAGGTGGAGACCACACCACAAAATCGCGGGGGTCTTCGAGCGAATTGCAGTGAATAACCTCATTATATTATCCCCAAAACCCAGTCTGACACTCCAGGGATGGCCTGCCAGGCCTTGGCCCGTGTGGTAAGGACCTGGATTAGTTCGGGTGGTGGGTCGCTGTGAGGGGACTTGGCACTCGTGATAAGTGGAAGAGGAATTTTGCTCTCTTTTTGAAAATGTTTGCGTTTTATTTTTCCCGCTATAACAGCAGCTGGTTGCATGGGTGCTTTTTGAACGGCCCCAGTGTTCACAACAGAAATGATCACAAACACGCTGACGTCGGCACCCGGAACTGAACGGGGTGCTTGGAGGCACAACAGAGGCTGCTTTGGGGTGGTCCAGCTGTAGCGAGACTTGGCCCCCTCCTCTTCTGGTCCCGCAGAACAGGAGGATGCCTGAGGCCCCAGGTCCAGCTCTATCTTGGGCCGGGGTCCCTGACGCTTAGGAAAAGGGGGGGGGGAAAAATAGGGCGGGGGCGTCTGGCAGAGCGGGAGCACTGGTCGAGGCTCAGGCTTGGGTGCCTTCTGGGTCGCTAGAGGCATAGGCTTCGTGGGCTGCTGAGTCGGCGCTGGCTTAGGGCAACTTGAAGCAGCCGGAGAGCTGGAGCGACTTCTATGCAGCAGTGAAACTCTCAGCGAATTCAGATATTCCATTATGGAGAGTACTATGACACATGCACATTGCATTTGTTTCCGTAACAGCATCACGTGCATGCGTTGTTTACGTGCAGAGGTACTCTCGATAATGGCGGAAGACGTGATTTGGAGGAGAAGAATTGTTGAATAAAGTTATCATTTTTGTTTTCTTTTTTCACAAAAAGTATTCTCGTAGGCTTGTAAAATTATGGTTGAATGACTGATGTCACATGGACTATTTTAACA
This sequence comes from Sinocyclocheilus anophthalmus, assembly GCA_018155175.1. NCBI lineage: Eukaryota > Metazoa > Chordata > Actinopteri > Cypriniformes > Cyprinidae > Sinocyclocheilus > Sinocyclocheilus anophthalmus. The sequence goes on along the minus strand of JADLZN010009543.1, from coordinate 21,403 downwards.
ATGTCCTTACTACGTTTCTGGGTCTGAGAACATTTCAGTTGCATTACCGTCTATGGGAGGGTCAGAGAGCTCTCGGATTTCAGCAAAAATATCTTAATTTGTGTTCCAAAGATGAGCGAAGGTCTTATGGGTTTGGAACGACATGAGGCTGAGTAAATAATGACAGAATTTTAATTTTTGGGTGAACTAACCATTTAATCACAAAAACATCCAGACAGAACAGCAGTTTGTCTTCATGATTCAGTGAGTTCATGTTTTTAGCTTCCAATCAGTGTTCTCATTTGATTTACATTGTCATTTTGCCGACGCTTTTATCCAAAGCGACTTACAATTGGGGAATACATAAAGCGAATTTTCTTAAAGAGGAAAAACAGAACGAGGAAGTGCTTGAAATACCAAGTTTAGGCATTGTTCAATTAAGTACAAGCTAGAAAATGGAAGGAATAAATAAAGAGAAAGAATAATGTTTTTTTTTTTTTTAAGATTAAGTTAAGTAGCGTTTAAAGAGATGAGTTTTGAAAATTGTCAGGGATTCAGCATTCCGGATAGGGGTGGGAAGATCATTCCACCAGCCAGGAACGGTGAACGAGAATGTTCTGGAAAGTGAATTTGTGCCTCTCTGTGATGGTAAAATAAGGCGTCGCTCACTTGTAGATCTCAGGCTTCTGAAGGGGATGAAAATTCATAAGAGTGAGTGGAAGTAGGAGGGTGCTGATCCTGTGGCTGTTCTATATGCAAGCATCAATGACTTGAACTTGATGCGAGCCTCAACCGGCAGCCAGTGCACGGAGATAAAGAGAGATGTAACATGGGCTCTTTTAGGCTTATTAAAGACCAGTCGTGCCGCTGCATTCTGAATCATTTGTAGAGGTTTGATTATGCTTGATGGAAGTCCAGCCATATTTGATGATATTTATTGTGCAAAAGGCAACTGTTACTTTCAGATCTGTTCATAAAAAGCATTGAAGTGAGTTTAAATCCAAACAGAAAGTGTGTCAGATTGATTCAAGTCGACTGATGTCCTGAATAAAAACAAATATTTGGCACAAACAGGATGAGAATCTATGAATATACTAGCAGCACTGTCTGTGTGCGCGCACGTGTGTGTTTACATGTTTGTTTTGATTGTGTTAAGGCAGGCGACAGAAAGATGGTAGGGTTTGTTTAGTCTCATAAACAACCTAAACAGAAAGAAACAGAAGAGATGTTCAGATACCTCTAGCTGTAAATACAGAGAGAGAAAACGAGGGAACAATCAAAAACCCAACTGACAGGAAACATTCTCACAACTCTTTCAACATTCTGACAAGGTTATCTTAAGGTTCAAGTTATGAACAAACATTCTTTCTAAAGTTATCTGGACTTTAATAAACTTTTTGTTTCTCAAAACGTTTGCATCATTCATGGAGCATTTATACCTGAAACATTTAGTTGGATGTTCATGTTGGATGCTCAAATGTTACTACTTTTTTCAGAAGTAAAGATTCCCATTATGTTTGAAGAATGGTGATATGCAATGTTCCCTTAAAGAAAAAAAACTGTGTATATATATATTTTTTTACATTTAATAACTGGACATTTGAATTCAAAAAGTTCATCTGAATTAAGACTAGTAACCAAACCTACATGCTGGTATTTTAGGATGTCTAAACAAGTGTGGCAGGAGAGATAATCGTAGAAACTCTAAATTCAGCTCACTATGCCACCGTCAAACAGGGAAAATTATTTATGAATTTATCACCTACAAAGGGCACACAGGAACATGGTTTCAAAGACCGAGGCCTGAGACGTGGTTACCAAAGTACAAAAGCTTCATTTCAACAACAATCAAGCACTAATCTTAAAAAACAAAACAAAAAAAACATTAAACTGTAGACCACATTAGATTATACAAACATGGAAGACACAAGACAAACAAAAAGGAAACCGAGGCTTACCTATGGCAGGTAAACCAGTTTAATCCGCACATGGCTCCTACATCGCAAAGATCTTACCACCAGGTGGACAGGTCTCACTACACCACACGCACACAGACAGACACAGACACACAATAAGATCAAGTGTGAACACACTGCACTCCGTGACAGAGTCCCACCACCGCACACGAGGGTCAACTAGTGGCCTGCCTGGAAGCCTCGGTTCCTGCAACAAAAGACAAAGTTAACCAAATAATCTCAAAACAAAAGAAATGATAGCAATTGTACAAATGCTTAACACTTAAATGAAAAATACAGAAAAATCAAAAGCACCTGCTATGAGGTTAAAAATGTCTCATCAAATGAAGGTGGATGTTCACTACAATTTCATAAGCACACCAATAAAGTAAACAAGAAACAAAAAAAATATGAACTAAACAAGGTCAAGCAGAGCAAAATAAATATAGAAAAAGCAAAGTCACACTAAGACAAGGTTAAACCATATGAAACAAAAATGCAAGAAACAAAAGGCAAATACAGACTTAAGAATAAATGAGCAAACAAAGGAATATACCTGCACTATCGCGGGACCCAACGCACCAGAGTGCAGCGTGGGACAACACTTGATGGCCGATTGCGGGTGCGGGCGGGAAGAGACTCGTGTGTGCGGGATGCAGGAAAATAATTAGGGTGTACTCACACTAGGCAATATTAACCATGCCCAAGATCGTTTGACCCCCAAATCCCAGTTCGTTTGACTAGTGTAATAGGAATCGATCGGTTTGATTGAGTTCGTTAGCTGCCCCTGGCTTCGGTTGGCAGGGTGGGCCACGAGCGCAGTTCAAGCTGGCTGGCGCGGTAAGTACGCATGTTTAGCCGTCCATGGCATGAAATGATCGCTGAGAGACGCTGGAGGATGGTGACCGAGGCTTGAGAGAGTTGTGGAGTGAGGGCTCGGCACGCAGCGAGATCCAGCTATTATACGCGTTTTTGGACTTGTCGTTTCCACTTAATTTAACACTTTAGAAAGTTAATAAAGTAGGAAGTTGCAGTTTAAAATCAGCTATATCTTTATTTTATCTTATTTGCAAAAGATTTGAAATAATTTCAGTTTATTTTTATTTATTTATCGGTTTTTGTGTTCCATTTGGAACAATGCATCGCCGGTGTACGAGGATTTTTGGTTTCCGAGATTTTCGGTTTCAGTGGGCGGAGCAGACATGAATATTCATGAGTTTCCCGGACATGCGCGTGGAATCAAGTGAAACTAACATTTGCAAAACACATTCAACAGATAGGCTAGTAGATAAATGTAAAAGAGGAATAAATGTATTGAGGTGTTTGGCAGGAATAGATTGGGGAGCTGATAGACAGTCTCTAAAAAGAATATAATATGCACTTATAAGGTATACGTTAGACTATGGGAGTATGATTTATGGAACTGCCTCAGCATCTCAGTTAGATAAAGTGAATAAAATACAAAACCAGACATTGCGATTAAGCTGTGGAGCATTTAAAACTTCTCCTGTATCAGCTTTACAGCTTGAAATTAATGAGATGCCACTGGAGCTTCGCAGGTTGAAGCTGAAACTGGTATATTGGGCTACTGTAAAAGGGCATTCAGAAATACATCCAGTTAAAAAAGTATTAGAAAACTGTTGGGAACATGAATACATAAATATAAATAGTTTTGGATGGAAAGCAAATAATGAGGCGCATCATATTGGAATACGTAATTGTGATGTTTGCAATACTGTTGTGTTGCCAGTAACACCTCCATGGTTATTCCCAATGCCTGCAGTTGACCTTCAGGTTTTAGTGAGTATAAATGATAAAAAACAGACAAGAATCTAAAGATTCAATAGTACAGAAATATTTAGATCAGAAATATATATCAGTAACTCATATATATACAGATGGATCTAAAGATCCTGAAACAGGACGCACAGCAGCAGCAATATAGGCTATGTTCCAAGGTTCAGGTATACCGTAGAATAGCAAAAATAACATCTAATCACCTATCAGTTTATACAACAGAAATGATTGCCATATTATTGGCTCTTCAGTGGGTTGAAGACATTAATATACCTGAAGTAGTCATATGTTCAGACTCCTATTCAGCACTATCAAGTTTAATGAGTGGTAAATCTTCAACTAGACAAGACATTTTATCAGACATTTTACAAAGTTTGTTCAGAATACAAACAAAAACCATTATCTCTTTTGTATGGATACCTGCACATATAGGGATAGAAGGTAATGAAGTGGTGGATCAAATAGCGAAAAAAACATTAAAACATCCAGACATAGAATTTAATGTTCCAATGAGTAAATTAGAAATAAAAGGGCTAATTAAAAAAGCATTAAAAGATATATGGCAAAGTAAATAGGATGGTTAGAATAAAGGACGGCATTTATGTAATATTCAAAAAACAGTTGGAAATGAGAGGACAATTTTTGGGAATAGAAAGGAAGACAGAATAATATCTCGCCTTAGCATTGGACACACTGCACTTAACTTCAACCTCATTTATAATAGGAAAACAATAGTCTGAATTTGTGGAAAATTTTGTGGGGATTAAAAATATGTTTTAATCGTTACAAGTGCCACGTTTTGTGCAGTCGTCCCTGACTGAATGATTGCATGCATTCTTGTGAATGTTAGATAAAGCACAGCAAACTTTAGCTAGTTGTAGCCTATACACTGATTCAGGTTCTTAGGGCTCTTCATTCTAGCCGCGATGCTTTAAAACTGTGTTATTATTTGTTGAATACATCACTGCCTGCAACAAATTAAATAAACCTATATAAACGTATCTGTAGACATATTTTTGTATACTGGTGTGATGATCCATGTCTTAACTTACCCTGTTTAACATTCTCCATGTTGTCTGGTTGTGAATTGTCTGCTGTCTGGTTGTAAACTATGATACAATCATACACTGCTGCAAAAACATGTTGCTGAAATTTCTTTATTTTTTCATGTTTCCAATGTAAAATAGTTAAACATTTTTACAAACAAATATAAATTTACAAATTAAGATTATCACAAGGTTTAAGGTTCCATTTGCACAGTGAAACCAAAAATCCCAGAACACCTGGATGATTACAGCTACACAGGTTTCCAACAGTAGCGCAGATCCAACTACCATTTCAATTATATATTTTTATGCTCTTCTGTTACCTTTCAAGTTTTAAAACTGTCATCTTCTGGCAATGAACGAAATAACATTCACCACCATATCAGTGGCCTAATAAACATTTTGCAACCTACACTGATGTTATACTCTGTCATCTGTTCTTTGACCATGTGTTGCACTGTACCTGGATGATACACAATGATGATCATTGATAAAAATGCATGGTCTATTTTGATGCACAACAAACACTCATGCAACATTATTTATAGGCTAAGTCATAAAGTTTCACAAACATATATATACTCTTAATTAGGCTGTATATATATATATAATATATATATATTATATATATATATATAATATATATATATATATATATATATATATATATATATTAATATTAATAAATGTTCCCCTGGTGGAATGACCTGCCCAACTCAATTCGAGCAGCGGAGTCCTTAGCCATCTTCAAGAAACAGCTAAAAACACATCTCTTCCATCTATATTTGACCCTCTAACTCTAGCACTCTCTATTCTAATTCTATTTTATCTATTTGTTGACTTGACCCTCTAACACTTGCACTCTCTATTCGTTTTCCAACTGCTTGTTTTCTTTAAAAAAGTTTTTTGTTATGTGTATGTATGTGTACAGCCAAGCGTCTGCTAAATGATAAATAAATAAAAAGGCCTCTAAATATAAAAAATAAAGTGGAATAAAGATTGGATTGTGGCCTTGATTAGCTTGTGATAAGATGTTGGTAAAATGTGTGTTGGTGTGGATGTTGATGTTATGTGAGACAGTGACATTTTGTTTTAAAAAATATGAATTCAATAGTGATTCACACTCAAAATCCAGGAAAATGTTAGTCATGGAGGATGCCATTAATAAAGTAAAGTTTTCCTGAATTTTGAGCATGAATCACTATTGAATCCTTGTTACAAACTAAAAAATGTATGCACCAAAATAAGACAAGAGGTGTGGTGTGTTAAACGTCTTTGTGGAATCTGCTGTATCCAAATAGACTAACGATAAAGCAAAAAAAAAAAAAAAAAAAAAGGAGGAACATTTCTTAACTTGATTCTGGCATTTGATACATGACATTACCATTCAAAAGTTTGGGATTACTATGATTTATAATTTGTTTTAAGAAAGAAATGTATATTTTTTGTTCTTACAAGGATTGCATAATAATAAAAAAAAATTGACATAAAGGGGACATGTAAATGTAAAAACAGATTTCATTTCAAATAAATGCGGTTCTTAAACTTTGCATCATCAAGAGAATCCTGCGCTGTATATGGTTTCCACACTTTCATAAGCAGCGACAAACCATTTTCACTGGATAATGATCATAATTTGTCTTGTGCAGCAAATAGCATAATTAGAATGATTTCGAAGGCATCATGAGACCTGAAGAGAAGGTGAGATCCTGACAATCACAGGGGGAAAAAATTTATTTTAATTGTAAAATTATTTCACATTGTTAATGTTTTGGTAATATTTGATGGATCGATGAAGGTTTTGGTGAACATGAACAAAGAACCTTACTAATGCAAAACCTTAAAACAGTATTGAATATATCATAATATCAAAACAAGCACACTTATGAACATTTGTAAAATTAAATTATTTTGTTAACATCAAATTAGTTGCTTGCTCTATTCCATAAAATGCCATGAAGTTATTTGTTTTCTCATTTACAGTGTACCAAATATAGGTTACTTTTTAAACTTTTGTCCATACAATTTTGTTTAAACCAAAATTTTACTTATTAAAAGAACACTTCCATGCTTGTGTGTGTGGTCTTAGATTCCTATTCATTTTGTAAATAAAGCCTAACAGTTTAAGAACAATCACACCAGGATAGATGAAAAAACGATTAGTCCACAAATACAAGTTCCACACGCATGTCCGGGAAACTCATGAATATTCATGTCTGCTCCGCCCACTGAAACCGAGAATCACGGAAACCAAAAATCTCGTAACAACGGCACTTAAACTGAAAAAAGCAATCAAACAAAAAAGACCATGACAGCAGGTTTTGCGACAGGATACGACATTCAGTAGGGGAAAACGCAAAAAATTATCATGATAATGGTCTGTCATAACGTTATCAATGCTGTCAAAAAACAGTAGCATTAACAGTACTACACACAGACTGTAGAACAAGTAGGTTACAGAATTAAATGAAATAGGGCACCACTCCAATGTCATCAGTTAGTTACATTTTCACAAATCATGCTATATAAACTTTCATAAGAGCACTAGACAAAGTTATTGTAGTTATGTATTGTTGCAATAAACAACTGATAAAATTATCCACCCTTAAATATAGTAAAGTATTAACAAAATTTGATGCAATAAATATGTTATAATTTAACATTATTCATCCCTCCAAAACAGAGAAAAAATCTTTCACAAACATCTACATGTCTGTCTCCTTTAAAGTGTTTATAGTGTATATAATGAGTTGTATATGTGGGTTATTGTAACACAATTCTTTAACACCAACCCCCATCATCAAAGCCTGGGTACGGCTTTATATAATAAAATATAATCGTATATGGGCAACTGAGAAATTACAATTAGCTTCAAGTTACACATGACAATTAATGAGATTAATACATCACTTCTACTAGAATGTCACTATCAATCACTATTGAGTGTTTGTAATAACTTCTGACTGCGATCCAATGTGGATTTTGGTCAAATGATGAGGCAGAAATATGTTGTTAGTAACATTCTAGAAGATTTTTATGTGGAAGACTTCTGTGGGGCGTGAAGAAAAAGTAATGTAACTAGTAGTGTAACTAATTACTGTTGCCAGAGAGTAATAAGTAAAGTAACAATATTACTTTTGAAATGAGTAACTAGTAATGAGTAATATATTACATTCTTTGAGTAACTAGCCCAACACTGTTCTACACATACCCCCAACAACACCCCTTAGTTATTTGCCTACAAGCATATACAGCAAGGCTTCGGTCCTGGAGGGCCACTGTCCTGCAGAGTTTGGCTCCAACCCTAATCAAACACACCTGAACAAGCTAATCAACGTCTTCAAGATCAAGACCTGCCTGTAGCTTTCTAGTGATCTTGAAGATATTGATTAGCTTATTCAGCTTGGAAATATCATACAATATATTATTAAGGGAAATAAATAGATACATGTAATAATTTACTCGAAAACAATTTAGTTGAATATTGATAAAAACATTCTAATTAGTCCAAGTGATACATCAGCATGAAACTATATAACTTTATTTTTGTGTTTATATATTTGTTTGGCAAACGCTACTCAAGGTCTGCACTCTAAACATCTCTTTATTTTAGCAGGAGATATCTTAATACTTAATAATGTGTATGCACATTTGACCATACGTGGGAGGTCCAAAATGTCCTGACTATTTAAAAATGTCCTCACTAATGTAGTGAAACCTGTTGAACACTAACTTGTGAGCCAGAACTCACTAATTAAAAAAGCTTACAAACTTACCAAACCATGCAGTTAAAAATAATTGACATTTTAATGGTAAAATACCGTAAAACATTCTATAGTAAAAACCTGTTAACTGGTTACCAGTACATTTTCTGGTACATACATTAAAATAAAATAAAATCAATCAATCAATCAATAAACCAATCAGAAGATACAGATGCAAACATGGTTTTTTTTAAAGATGCAAATTTGCATTTATTTACAATGGACCTTGTTTCTTTATATTTTCACTGAGTATAAGAACTTAAGCTGGCTCATTATTCTCTGTATCGACTGAATAACAAACAACAGTGACATAAATGATGGCATTCACTTTTTTTTTTACTTTAACTTTTTTGTCATCTGAATTGTTACATCTTTCATTGGTTCTCTGGTGGAAAAGACACCATTTTGTGCTGATCTACTCTTGCCACGTGAACTGGACAGTGTGTAACCAACTCTTGAAACGCTTAATAAAGAATATGTTTTTGCTGTTGCTAAAGGAAATGAGTTTGTCACTACAATAGTTTTGCTCTCACATCCTGCAGCCCGTAAACATATTTGCATTTTTGTATAATTACCATAGTCCACTGACACAATATCACACACACACACACACACACACACACACACACACACACACACACACACACACACACAAATAGCCTATATCAAGCTGTCATGTAGCCTACTCTTGGGTCCCTAGTAGCATGCTCTTGGCCACGGTGCCCTATAGATCGCTTGCCTTGGGCCGGCTAGCACTAGCCACACCACAAAAATGAGTATGGTGTCTTTACCCATATCCTTAAACAAAGCATTATCTGCATTACTCAGATAAGGCCAAACTTACCTTAACAATTCACATCAAAATTGAAACTTACTGTAGAACAAAACATGGAAGTGCCAAAAAGACTTCGAATCATAAACTTCTATTCTAAAATCCCACAGGAAATTCAAGAGGGAGTGGCTCAAAAATGCAAACCTGTAACTCTAACCCAAGCCTAACCTAACATTAGTAACCCTGAGCTTAAAACCTGCTTGATCATAGGGATGTTGTTCCAGGATGTTGACTGAGGAAATGTCCTGCCTAGCAAAATCACAATCACCTGTAAATATTCCTCAGGGAAAGTCGAAAGTATGTCAAACTGTATTTTTGCCATGTTTTCTAGTAACAGTCCCTAAAAGAATAAGACATAAGACATGTTTTTAGAAACCTACTTCTTTAAATCATTAGAAAACAAAATTGTTCTTGTTTTAAGCAACAAAATATAGTGAGGCTTATGCTCTAAACTACAAACAGATAAAGAAATACAGAGAACCTTTCTGCTGATCTACTATAATAAAGAGTATCTTTTTGAATGTTTGTATAGTGTATTTATCTCGCTGTTGTGTGGCGCCATCTACTGGATAAAAAATTGTTTTAAATACTGTATACAGTGATTTTGCACACTGTAAGACAAGTGGTACTGTAGATTCACTTAAGTGCACTTGTCCTTAGTTTCTTAGTAACAGCATCATTCAGTCTAACACTATATTCATACTAATTCAGTCTGACGTAAATATATAAAGCACAATGAAAATGCCAAGATTTGAAAAAAAAACTGTCCCTACAAGACCAGTTTATGCAGCTGCTGATGAAGTTGACAGTGGAGGTAAAAATGTGTAAAGATGACTAGTTTTGATCTAGATGGTGAGGATAAGGATGATGTAGTTACTAAACTTTTTTAGTGATAGCCTACTTCATTCCAAACTATGACGAATGACCTGCAGAGGGCAGCAGAGAAGCTCTAAAACATACAGAAAAGACTTTCTTTCAGAAAAGAGTCTTACTTTACAGAGACCATACGATCCACCAGTGCAATAAAAATAAGGGGTAACTGAGGAGATTTATTGGTTCATGCTGAAATTACCAGATCCACCAGTGTTAATGTTGTACCCTCTTACAGCAAATAACTTGCAACAGAAGATCACTTTCAGACAGTGGCGTACTGGACACCCCCGCAAAACCCCGCGGTGTGTGGGTGACCCGTCGCAGGACATTCTAAAAAGCATTCACAAATCACACAGAACGTGTTTTTGCTTTGAAAAACGCAAGAAGCGGCAGTGGAATTTAGAAAAAGAAAAAGGAAAGGTATCTTTTATTTAAACTCTTAAACTTCTTTTAACTTGAGCACCATGTTTTTAGAACGCCGTGCAAAGGTATTGCAGTGGAGCGTGAAAAACTCTCAACGTGGCTGAGTGTTTAAAACAACAACCAGGTAAAATCAAATTTTCTCTCATATTTAACTTAATTGTCATAAACACTATACCTCTAAGACAACCACACTGTGATAGAAAGTGCATATTTTTACGCTTAACTGGCTTAGCTATGCATTAAGACAGTGATATTAAAAGATCAAACTCTGCAGAAGAGCCCAGAATATGAACGCAACACGCAAGTTGTAGGCTATATGAGAGAAAGGGGCAAAACCTAACACTTTTTGCTTTCTCAGTTTGTGTAAATCCATAAGTGGCTCAGAATATATTTTTTTCCATATTAATTTCACACTTGTCTAGTAAAAATATGTGGTTTTGTTTCATAATTACATGGTATACTTTTCTTATTACGCCAAAACAATGGAAGTGCTAGATTGGAGATTCATATAATTGGCCTATAGCAGATTTGTCTTATTTTAAATTAACACTAAAAACTGAGATTAAAAAAAAAAGACTTCATCAGAAAAGTCACCTATGAATAAAAAAATGTCAGCAATATCTTCAAGACTCCGTTTTGGCAAAAAAAAAAAAAATCATCGATATAATGTTGTTATGGCAACTAATAAATATCATACATTTGGTGTGTGTGGAACATGTGTGGAAATATTCAAAACTGTGTGTCTTACAACTAACCTTTACCTAACTAACCATGATTACCTCCCATTGTAAAAAGAGGTAACGTGCAATTGTTATAACCCTAACCCTAACCCTAACCCTTTTTTTAGAGTATCATTACGCTTAATATGGCTTAATGCATGAACACATTAAAAGACCAATTTCAGCATGCTACACCTTGATGATGCTATGTGTTACAGGCCAGCCTGGTCTCATGTTTACGTAGGTATTCATTTGTACGTTTTTTTAATGGCTAAAACATACAATTAGAGTATTTCCAACGTTTTAAACGTACAAATCGCTTCGATTAGCTAAAAACGTAAATATTTTACGTATTTTTATATCATTTAGCTAGTCATATACAATGCATTTATAAGGTAGCAATAAGCGATTCGATTTTTAGACCCTTACTACCCCCAAAACCTAAACTACATTTATAGGAATATGCATTTTTATTCATTTAGCAGAAGCGATTTAGACGTTTTGAGCCCTTAAACCTGCCCCCCAAACAAAACTACCCATTTTATAGCGAATATGCAGTTTTATCATTTTATCAATAAGCGATTTAGATTTTTAGACCCCTTAACCTACCCACAAACCTAAACCTACGCATTTTATAGCGAATATGCATTTTTATCATTTTATTAATACGCAATTTAGATTTTTAGACACCTTAACCTACCCATTTTATAGCGAATATGCATTTTTATCATTGTATTAATACGCAATTTAGATTTTTGAGACCCTAACTGCCCCAACCTAAACCTACCCATTTATAGACGAATATGCATTTTAATCATTTATAATACGCAATTAGATTTTTTAGAACCTTACCTACCCAAACCTAACATACCCAGTTTATAGCGACTATGCATTTTTTTTCTCATTTATTAATACGCAATTAGATTTTTTAGACCCCTTAACGCCCCACACCTAAACTACATTATAGCGAATATGCATTTTATAATTTTATCAATAAGCGATTTAGATTTTTAGAAACCTTAACCTGCCCCCAAACCTAAACCTACCCATTATAGCGAATATGCATTTTTATCATTTTATCAATAAGCGATTTAGATTTTTAGACCCCTTAACCTACCCCCAAACCTAAACCTACCCATTTTATAGCGAATATGAATTTTTATCATTTTATTAACACGCAATTTAGATTTTTAGACCCCTTAACCTGCCCCCAAACCTAAACCTACCCATTTTAAAGCGAATATAAAAAGATATAAAACGCAAATGACCGAAATACGAGGGAAGATAAAACTTTTATCAATATAGCATTAAAATATATTTATAGTCGCTAATTCCGCTCCTACCTATAAGCCTAAACATTTCTGTACAGTATAAGAAAAACATGACAGACAGATAAATGCAATTACAATCATTTATTTATTGCAAAAATGTCAAAAGCAGTACTAAAAGTAATCCAAATGACGATGCGTTGCACCCGCAGTCCTCTCTGGCGGAATACAGTAGGTTTGTGTGATCCAGAGCAGAATTTATGTTGTTAATCGCTGAAAATATTATTCAGATCATTTTCCCGATCCACTCTGTGAACTCGTGAAGGAACGCGCGGCGCACCATTCAAACACACATCACCAGAAACACGACATGTCGCAATCTGTGACGAATGCAGACGAGAGCCAATGAGCGTTCGATTATCCCGTAAAACCTGTCGTTTGAAGCGGCAACATTTGAATTTGTAAAGAGCGCATCAGTCAGCGCGGGCTTTGCTGCTCACGGTCACTGGACTCGCTGCTCGGGATGGAGAAGCAAGCAGATCGCCGAATAAAGGCTTGAATTTGGGTCTGTTCCTCGCAGTCGTATGGATTCTGAAGATTTGGATTACAGAGCACGAATAAAAGTGTTTCATTTCGTAATTATGTTGCGTTTTTGGGTTTGTATTTATAGTTCTATTGTCGTCACCCCCAGATGTAGTGAGAAAACGCCTGTTGGGTGGCCATTAAATGACAGTAACGGGTTAAACGATTGCAGAAATGTTATTAATTTTAAGGGTTTAAGGGAAGTCTTAACATTATGGAGGATGTTCTTGGAACGAGTGGCAGCAGAAATACCAACAAAAACTAATGTGATATTCATAAGTAAAACAAATTAAACCCCCAATTAACCAATGCAATTGAAAACAAACTTGTTAATTTAATATGTATAACTAAAACTAATTAAAATGAATGCCGCGTTTCAATATCAAAGGATTCCGATTTTGTGTCGTCAATACGTCAGTTTTGTACGCTTAAATACTGAAAATACGTAAGTATTTGTACGTTAAAATGCTGAAAATACATAAGTATTTGTACGTTTAGATGCTGAAAATATGTCAGTATTGTACGTTTTATAGAACCACATTTTACGTAAAATACATAGAATTATATGAGATCCGTGTCAGGCAAAACAAGACGCGTGTGAGACATGTGGATCCATTCGCAAGCTTTATTTAAGGACATGGTCAACACAGGCGAGGGTCAGTCGATGGCAAACATATATTGAGGGCAAGACACAAGAATAGTACAGTGAACGGGCGTGGGGTCGATCTCCAGCGAACAAAGTCCAAACAGGGTAATCCAAAGGGTAAATCCAAAACACAGGCGATGATCCAGGCGAGGGGTAAACAGTAAACAAACAAGGCAAGACTAAGCTAAGACTAGGAAACTTAAAGCAGGCTCCGTAACGTAGCTATCACTGACTAGCGATATGCACATACAATACTCGGCATTGGATGGTGTTGGTGTGAGACTGATTTATAGTGTGTGTTATTGGTAGCAGCTGTGTGTGATTGGTTTCAGGTGAGCTTGTGATTAGTGCAATGGAGCATGGGAAATGTAGTCCAGGGTGATGTGTAACAGTCTGTGTAGTGTGAGTGTCCGTGTGGAGAGCGGGTGACCTCTGGTGGTGAGTGAACAGAAGTTTATAGACCGGATTCGTGACACTATGTAGGCAAGCAGATGAGCCCAGAATAAACGCACTAAATTTGCATGTTAAGCTCTGTGCATTCATATTCTCTGCTAGTCATCTTATTATTCTTACCTATTATCTGTAACAAACTGTAGCCTATACAGATTTTGGTCCTTATTTATTTTTTTAAATACTGTCTTTCCACTTCTATCAAGGTGCCTTTGTTTTAGCAGCAAACTGTTTATTACAAGGAGAAATGACAAGAGAAATAGCTTTTTCGCTTGTGTTTTTAAAACGTTTTAAAGCCCTGGTTTCAAGGGGGGGGGGGGGGGGAACCCCCCCCAGGGGGGGTTTTTCAGACTAAGTCAGAATGTAGACCATCGTTAAATGAGGAATTTAAAGAATATTTATAACTGTGCATTAGAAAAAGATGTTGCATCTTGCGGACAAAAACCAAAGGCACTGATATATTTTAAGCTCAGTCAGGGCAATGCAAGTTATTCAGGTGAAAAAAAAAAAAAAAAAAAAAAAGACCAGACTTACATTTTAGTCTGGGACTATGCTTAAGCCTTGTCTGTGAAACCGGGGATATATGTTTACATGGTGGTTGGACGGTGCGTTTTAGAATGAAAATCACTATGCACATTTTAGCATATATGTTATAATGTTATTCAGTAACAACATACACTGAACAAAATTATAAACGCACACACTTTTGTTTTTGCCCCCTTTGCTCATGAGCTGAAACTCAAGATCAAGACTTTTTCTATGGACCAAAAGTACTATGCTCTCAAAATATTGTTCACAAATCTTTCTCAAATCTGTGTTAGTGAGCACTTCTCATTTGCCGAGATAATCCGTCCACCTTACAGGTGTGGCATATCAATATGCTGATTAGATAGCATGATTTTTGCACAGGTGTGCCTTAGGCTGGCCAGAAGAAAAGGCCACTCTAAAATGTGCAGTTTATGACACAGCACAATGCTACAGATGTCGCAAGTTTTGAGGGAGTGCGCAATTGGTATGCTGACTGCAGGAAGTTCCACCAGAGCTGTTGCCCGTGATTTTAATGTTCATTTCTCTACCATAAGTCGTTTCCAAAGGCGTTTCAGAGAATTTGGCGTTACATCCAACCGGCCTCACAACCGCAGTCCATGTGTAACCACACCAGCCCAGGATCTCTACATCCAGCATCTTCACCTCCAAGATAGTCTGAGACCAGCCACCCGGACAGCTGCGCAACAATCGGTTTGCATAACCAAAGAATTTCTGCACAAACTGTCAGAAACCATCACAGGGAAGCTCATCTGCATACTCGTCGTCCTCATCGGGGTCTCGACCTGACTGTAGTTTGTCGTCGTAACTGACTTGAGTGGGCAAATGCTCACTTTCGATGGTGTCTGGCACTTTGGAGAGTTGTTCTCTTCATGGATGAATCCCGGTGTTCACTGTACAGGGCAGATGGCAGACAGCGTATATGACGTCGTGTGGGTGAGCGGTTTGCTGATGTCAACGTTGTGGATCGAGTGACCCATGGATGCGGTGGGGTTATAGTATGGGCAGGCGTATGTTATGGACAACGAACACAGGTGCATTTTATTGATGGCATTTTGAATGCACAGTGATACCGTGACGAGATCCTGAGGCCCATTGTTTTGCCATTCATCCAGGACCATCGCCTCATGTTGCAGCATGATAATGCACGGCCCAATGTTGCACATTCTGGAAGCTGGAAAACATCCCAGTTTCTTGCATGGGCCAGCATACTCACTGGACATGTCATCCATTGAGGATGTTTGGGATGCTCTGGATCGGCGTATACGACAGCGTTTTCCAGTTCCTGACAATATCTAGCAACTTCGCACAGCCGTTGAAGAGGAGTGGACCAACATTCCACAGGCCACAATCAACAACCTGATCAACTCTATACGAAGGAGATGTGTTGAACTGAGGCAAATGGTGGTCATACCAGATACTGACTGGTTTTGAGGAACACCTCAGCGTGACCGGTGTCTGAAGCCATGATTCAAATGCGACAATGAAGTTGGCCGACGACAGTCTGTGACATCACTACCGGCGCGGCCACTGTTATAAAAGGGTGCCTGTAGTATGCCATCAACTTGTTTGTCTGAAGGAGATGTGTGCAGGAAGGCCCGAAACATGGCACCATGATGCAGTGTCTCATTCCCCTTCTCGGGGAACCATGGTTACATACGTAAACCTAGAGACGTTCCCATTGAATGGAACTCGACGACAGTGGACAACAGCACTGCTGTGGAATGACTGGGTATTGATTATACAGTAGGGCTATATACATTTAGACACTGACACAATTTTCATATTTAGGCTCTGTAGATTTCATCAGTGAAATTATAGTGCACCGACTTTTAAGCTTACTTTAAGGGGTGTGGGTTTGAACAAAAATAGAACTAAAATGCTTAGGAATACAACCTTTGTTTATTACACAATACCTCATTTTCAGGGGGTCAAAGTAATGGCCAACTAAATTTATAATCATAATAAAATGTCGTTTTTTTTTTCTTTTTTTCTTTTTTTTAATTTGTTAAGACCTTTGCAGACAATGGACGTCTTAAGTCGGAACTCATGGACCTCACCAGAGCTGGGTTTCATCATTTGTGAGCTTGCCAGGCCTCTAGCAGCTGACTAGTTGTTGTTTGTGTGTTGTTCTTCATGCATTTAGTTTTGGCTTTATTTAAGCAACGTGAAAATGCATGCCAATCGGGTTGAGATCAGGAGTAGATTGACTAGGCATTGCAGAAATAGTCTACTTTTTTACCGTCAAAAAAAACCTGGGTTGCTTATTGCTGTATCTTGGGGGTCATTTCATTGTCCATTTGTCTATTGAAGCGCCGTCCTATCAACTTGTGCATTGACTGAATCTGGCCAGACAGGTAATCCCTATACACTTCAAAAATCATCATAAACACCAAAACCAGTGCCACGGAAGCCCGCCATGCTCAAGCCATCACAATGTCCTCGCATGTTTAACAGATGAGGTTGTTGCTTTGGTCATGAGCTGTTCCAAGCCTTCTCCATATTTTTTTTCTTCCCGTCATTCTGGTACAGGTTGGTCTTAATTTCAGCCGTCCAAAGAATGCTTTCCCAGAAGTGGTCTGGGTTTTTTTTTAGATGTTTTTTTGGCAAAGTGTAATCTGGCTTTGTTTGCACCTTGTGGTGAACCCTCTGATTTTGCTCTTGTGAAGTCTTCTCTTGATTATAGACTTTCACAGTGAAACGTCTACCTCCTGGAGAGTGTTCTTCACTTCGATGGATGTTGTGAATGGGTTTTTCTTTACCATGGAGAGGATCCTCCGATCATCCACCACTGTTGTCCTCCATGGACGTCCATGACTTTTTATGTTGCTGAGCTCACCAGTGTTTTCTTTTTTTCTCAAATGTACCAAATGTGATTTAGCCACCTCCCAATGGTCTGCTGTCTCTTGTGGATAACTTGTTTTGTTTTTGAAGCCTAACAATTGTCTTTTTCACTTGTATGGAGAGATCCTTTGACTGCAGGAAAAGCTTTGGAGTCATTTGTCCAGTTACTTATGGCCCGTGAAAAAAAGGAGGGACAGAGTGCATACTAATAAAGAGCTGTAATTCTGAACGCTTTCTCCAATTTGAATGGAGAATAACCTCAAATTAAGATCAGAGCAGAGTGGGCACTTTAAGCCCTCGTTATATAAGCTGTAACCAAATGTGTTTTGGTCGAGCAGCTAAAATAATTGTGCAGCTGTTTCTAAACATTGTGCCTGTGTCCAAATATATATGGACCTAACTGTAGATCTTTATGACGGAGAGAAGGGGAAAGATAAGTGAGGAAGGAGAATGTTAATTTCCTTTCAGCCCCTGGCTGTAGACCAGAGCATTTGCTTTGAATCACTGCCCTCAGATCTCCTGTAGCCTTCCAGGCATCTCACTTCTTCTGAGACTCACTTCTCTGAAGAGGAGGGGCTCAAGACAGGACTCAGACTGAGACAGACCCAAACCCCGGAAGGTTTGAGGCGCGGATCTGGAACAGAGCAGTATAAACTTTAAAAAAAAATCTGCCAACCATGCCTTTGCCTCTCTAAACATTTCAACCACTGTCTCAACAGAAGTTCCAAAAAGCTCAGAAGGCGATACTGGCACATCGAGTAGGAAATTACTTTCTTGTCAGCCCGATGTCAGTCAGATTAAACCACAGATATCTCTCCATGGCCACTATTGCCACCATCGAATGGCCAATAGCAGCAGCTATATGTTTGTTAACCCAGAGAGCTAAATCTGTGGTACGGTGCAACTTGGTCAACTTGGTCAGGGGAAAGGCCCTGGCCGTCATCTAGATAATTTAGCAGGTCAGCCTGTTAGGCTTCTAACACCACCAGAGTGTGCAATGCTCCACCAGCTTGACCTGTGGCCACATGCTCTGCCGTTTAAATATTATGTGGTACACAACAGTTTAGATGTTGTTTCTCTCGCCAAAAGATAACCTGCGAGATAAAATGAGCCAAAATACCAGCGTATATGATCCTGTGATGCTTGTTTTTTGCCAACTCATTCAGCGCTTCAGTTATTCCAACAGTCATTGAACTGAGGAAACAGCTCAGACTCAGACTAAAGAACTGATGAGCCACTGATATGCGAATGCATGAATGCATTGAATGAAGGGGTAACATGAAAGTTTTTATGGTTTCTCATTGTTAATGTAAAAAGGTAAGCTGATGAAGACAAGTTTATTCACTTCATATGCTTTAGACACATAAAACATCCACATTTTGTCACGCTTATGGATTGTTTTATGTGTTTTCTACCAATGTGCTACCCACGTGACCCAAGTTCGTTTCCCTCTCGTTTGAAAGCTATTTCATTCTGGTTCAGGTTACCAGCATATGGATTATATTAAAGACTGTGCTTTATCAACGCTCCATCTTCCTCACTACACAGTGAGGACTAGAAGAACAGACCAAACAAAGAAAATTTGCTGCGTGTTTCACTCTGGTTTGATTCCATTTTTGCGTCAGTTGGTTTTTGTTTCCTGGGTTTTAACCATCGTACCCTCGCCACTGTTGTCACCCTGCCCGTAAGGACCTGCCATTGTGGAGTTGTTATTATGCGGTTGAGTTAGCCAGCTCGCCGTTTACCAGCGTTCGACGATCCATTCCGATGTGGGACGGCACTCCATGCTCGTCGGGCTTCTAGGAATGTATTTGTTGTCCTCCTAACAGAGTGCTGACAATCCATCATAGGGGTGCTTTAATAATATAATTGTTTATACGCTGCATTGTTGCATGACTGTGTAAACAAACTGGTGAATCAGTTATTTAAACCAAGAGCTAACTGTCCGAAAGATTCAACCACTCAGATTTTCAATCAGATTTTCCCATTACCTGCAGGATGAGTACAGGCAATAATGTTGTAAATAATGTTCATTTTCTTACACAGACCGATCGATTCACTTCATAAGACCTCAATATATCACCAGGAGCCACGGGTATTAATTTTGTGTTAATTGATAGGCATCTTGTTTGGTTATTCTGAAAAAGTATTTTATGAATCACCAAGCACCACAGTTTTAGCTAAAAATTTTCTTTAATCTTCTATAGAAAATTATTTTTGATTGCAATAATTTTATCCTGTTCATCACTTGTTTAACCTTTGTAATTTTGTTTAAACGCCTACCATTCCATGAGATAAATTTCACCTTCAAACTACTAGACATTAGTTATATAATATATCCTTAAGATTTGTTTTGATAAAATAAAATAATTTGATGGAAACACAGCCATATACAACAAGAAAAAGAAGAAACAAGGAGAAACAAAATGACCGATACGGGTCCATGCATTACAAAGAGCCCGCTGTTTCTCACTTTTAATTAAGCTTTTAAAAAAGCTTTAATTTGTGGTAAAGGCAGTGTTTTCCCCTTAGTTTTAATTGTTTATAACCATGAAAATAAACACATATTTGGCCATGATAATTTAAAAGAAAACGAGATATAGTCATATTTAACGGAAAATGGTAAGCAAAAAGAATTGTCACACTCTCTTTTGTGAAAATTATATAAAATTAATAAACCAATATTGCCATACATTCTCCTAATGGAGTAGGCCTAGTCTCTTCTAGGTTAGCCTTCATCCTTCAAAGAGACTGGACAAATTCTACTAATTATAATTCTAAGACTAAATTCTGTCTGCTTCAGCCAGAGTTTGAAAGGTGTACAATCTTTTCCAGTGTGTCAGCAGGAGCTGTGCAGGAAAGATATAATTCTGTGTTTATGAATCCCCTTGTCTCGCAGCTATATGTATACATGTGTATAGTCGTGCTGCATCTTGTGTATACCAGCAGAGAGGACTTGATGGAAACAGACTTGTTTGTTGTTGTAAAGAACATTCCCTTTACCAATTCTGTGAGACCGCTCAATTACCAAGGTCTCGTGCGATTCCATTCCTAGAGCCTCTGGTATCCACTTCTCCAGAAATACAACCGTGTCCTGGCCCTCTGCATTCTCCGGTAGCCCCACTTGGTTCCGTCGCTTTGTTCTGCATTCCAAATCTTTCACGTTGTTTCATGATTGTTTCATGATTGTTCAATCAACAAGAATGTAGAAAGCTAAATGTGAGATGTAAGAAACTAATAATAAACACATGGGAATTTGTACAAACAATACATATAAAAAAAAAAACAGGTGTGGATTGAACTACAAGGAACCTTTGCAACAGAGTTTTAAAATGTACCCCAATTATAAGTTCATTAAAGAAAATTATATACTGAAATATTGTATACATATTAAGCAACTGTTATTTTTGATCCTCAGATTTGATTGGTCAGCAGCAATGGGACATTTCACTGTTCATATCGCCCTACTTGTTTGTGTTTTCGGCAATAGTTCTTTAATAGTTCATATTAGGTTCACTTGCTTTTCCCCAAAATACTTTGTTTCAGCACTTCTAGTATGACATTTGTGTAAAATCATTTATTTTATTTTAAGATTAATCCTAGATTTGTGTGAAATGACTCCAGTTTCAGTTTGTTGGACAATCACAGCAATAAAAACAGCATAAGTGTTGTGAACGTA
>JADLZN010009542.1:0-21707 GCA_018155175.1 Sinocyclocheilus anophthalmus | reverse complement strand
CCTGTGTTAAATCAGAATCAAAAGTTAATGATGCATTCATCTACATTAATAAATAATAACAATTGACTACCCATATTAACAGCATAATGCCCATGGTTTCTGGTTAGTCATACCTTTTTCTTTACTGTTATTGGTCGCTGAGTGGCAAGCAATGTCAACAGTTTCTGTAACGCACCGCCTTCTATTGCCTCAACTTGCACTGATGGATTACTAGAAAAATGTAGATGACAATGGATTGCGTCAACGTAAATGTGCATTCACGTTTCGCAAAATTTCACAGAATCTGCTTGACCAAATCAGACCTGTTGACAAATTTGCCTGGCGAAATCCCTCCTGATTGCATGGATTTCTAATGAAATCACTGGACTTTGCCCACAAAAATGAACTTATCAGTAAATGTGACCACACTTTAAATCATGTGTAAGCAGCAGTTTTGAGGAAAATGCCACTTACCTTGAAACAGCAGATCCAAGCACAAACGCAGCACTCTCTTGGAGACGAATGTCTGTACTGTTTAAAACATTTATAACCAGTTGCATTCCTCCCATGGACACCAAATTCTGGGCATTATCTACCTATAAAAGGGATTCAATGACTTTGAGAAACAGTGAACTGTATTTCAAAGACATTTGGTTTCATAATCATAACTGAGGCTTGACCTGGTGCACAAGGTACTCCAAGTCAAGAAGAGCTGTGATTTTTTCCTCAGTTGTGCCGTTGGTATTATTAAATTGGTTTAAAAGCCTCCTCATAACTTGAACATCTGTTTCCACAAGCATGTCGAGTGCCTCCATGTCTTTTTTCAGCTCTTCGATGGGGCGAAATTGAGCCCTCACTGCATTCTCATCCTATAATCAAACATCTTGATTAAAAAAACTCAAATAACAAAGGAAAGTGGCTAGTGATAAACTGAAATGAACATACTTGTTTTGAGTCCACAGGATCATCCATTCCTTCTTTAAACTTTTTCAAAGACTCTTTCAACTCCTCAGCTGTGAATGACGGGCTGTGCATGTTCATCATCCCTAGCCTGCTCCACAGAGGAAAATTATGCATAACCTATGTGATACATATATTTTAGATTACTACATTCTTCTATCGCTATACCTATTTCCATCTCTCCCGTATTTGAGACCTTCCTCCTCTCCCATCTTGACCTCTCTTTGGCCCGTCTGAAGATTCAATCTGACATGAGAGCCTGCTGGAACTGCTTGACCTATATTGAATTACAGACAAATAAGGAATTGATCTGTTAATCATCGGTTTATTTAAGGACACAACAGTCAGCATGGGAATAAACACACCTGGTTTGAGAGTCTGCCACTTGTCTGTAGGTCTAAACACCTCTAAGTCTTCAGAATCCTCATCCTCTAATAGTGTCTCTTCACCCTTGCTATGATCATCAGAGCCTTCTTTGATAGACAGGGCTGTTGGTGACTGAGTAGCCAAAAAATAATACTGTTATTAAAGTGTAACAATAAAAGAAATACTACGATGTGCAACAGCAGACCCCACCTTCTCATTGTGGGCACATATGAGATGAACACTGACAAGCCAGAGGGCAGTTGACAATCCAAGTCTCCACTTCTTTTGCATTATACGTCTGGTCAGCATTATCTTGTACAAAAGAAAATCGCAATATGCGCGCAAATAAATCATGAAAAATAATCTGATAAACAATCACACGTCATCCATGCCCAGGAGACCAGCTGAAAGTAAAATCCATTCACTTTGGCGATATAAGGTTACTAAATTAACTCATTCCGGATTTGCCCGTTCTACGGTAAAAATATCAAAATATGTTTTGTTTAAGCTGTTAACATGCTGAGTTTAACGTCAGCACCTTCCAGAAAGAAACAACTAGAACCCACGTGCATTTCCGCAGTCCAGCTGGACGGAATACGTGAACCAATCAGACAACTGCAAGTGTGTGTTTTCGGAAAACGTCACTATTTCTAGTCGCGATGATTGGCTAAAGGAAGATGCACCTTTTCATGACGCAACCAAAGGCAAGTTGAACCGACCGCTTTTTTATTATTATTAAACAGAAAATGTCATTTATATATTTTTATATTACGTTTTTAAAATAGGACACGGCTATAAATGTAATGTTAACTTCTTGTTAATTACATATATGTGGATTACACAAGCAACAAAGACCTACAAAAACTTGTTTTCCTTTTCCAAGACTACAAACTAAGAAAAATCAACAAGGCTATAGTAATAACTAATGGTTATATAAACTAATCATTTGCACAAATACTGCTGAAGCAGAACTTCTTATTATAAAATGGCAATACTGTACTCAATATACAACAGCACAATGGCTTCTACACTGCTCAATCAATCATGTATGCAGGGTTAAGAAGGTTACTTTGGAAAAGTAATAGGTTACAGATCACAAGTTACCATATTTAAAATGTAATAGTAGTGTAACTATTTTAATTACTTTATTAAAATAATGTAACTGATTACATATCAAAATTGTTAACAAATGTTTTCACATGTTAATCATTTTCAAACTTAAAGCAGGCAGGGTTAACCTTACAGTAGCACTCAACACTGCTTCCGTCAGACTTTCAATTAAATTCAAGTTTTTTTGTATAGCGCTTTTCACGATACAAATCATTGCAAAGCAACTTTACAGCAAATTAAGTTTCTACAATATTTAGTGGTAGTTTATCAGTGGTGACTGTCAGTTAATGTACATATGGCAGAAATGTATGGAAAAATCAATTAAAGACGTAATCAAACAGATGATGAATACTATTAACAGCAATTATTATATGATATCATATGAACTTATAGCAAATTTTGGTAGTTCTGTATGTTGTTTCATGTTTGGCATCATCTGAGGTCCTCTGAGTGGTTGCATCATCTCTTCTCAGGTGTTTCTGGATCCAGACTGAAGCTTGTGTAATCCTAGTTACCACGGGATGTCAATAGATATAATTAGCGTAGCTGCTGTTCCAACCAAGCAAAATTGATTTGTTTAACCCAAACTAAAGAATAATAATGTGCATTTGATCAGATATAACTGCAGTACACGATTATGAGATGCATTATTTGAATGCTTGGCCAAAGAGATGTGTCTTTAATCTAGATTTAAACAGAGAGAGTGTGTCTGAACCCCGAACGTTATCAGTAAGGCTATTCCAGAGTTTGGGAGCCAAATGCGAAAAGCTCTACCTCCTTTAGTGGACTTTGCTATCCTAGGTACTACCAAAAGTGTTTTGAGTTTTGCGACCTTAGGGAGCGTGATGGCTTGTAGCGTGGTAGAAGACTAGAATCTTTTTATTTTAAAGCACAGCCACCACAAAATCAGACTTTAGCAGCTCTTTTTACTTTGAGATCGTTCTGAGTTTAAATACAGATTTAAAATCATAATGTTTAGTTTAATAGCTATGATACTGTTTTTTGAAATCAAATCTTTGCATCGCTAACAGGAAACTGGCAACAATGCTTTGGGGGGAAAAAAACAGTTATTGTTAAAAAAATAAAACATAAATAAACCCAAATAAAACCGTTCTTGAACAAGCATGGGTCCTAAACTCCTGAAACATTGGTGTCTCTTATTTTAAAGCATCATTCAATTTGGGAAGAAATCAATCAAATCGTATGTGTGTGTGAAAAATATTCAGATGTAACCCCCTTTTGTAATCAATAACATTTTCATAAGTAACTTTAATTTAATTACACATTTTGTTCCTCAGTAGCTGTAACTGATTACAATTACTTTTATTTTGTATTTAAATTACGTAATTCCGTTACATGTAACGAGTTACTCCCCAAAACTGCATGTATGTTTGTAAACTGTTATAAAACAGAGAAATAATAGGTACACAAGTTGAAAACAAAAAGTTAATGAATTACTTAGGCTGGATTAGTTAAAAAAAATTTTTTTATTTAAACAGGCTCAAATAGTTAACTATATTACAAAGTATTAATACATGTATAAAAGGAAACTGTTCTACAAATCATGTGCATAGACAGGACAAGCCACAAAATAATGTACACTTGTAAAATACATACACAATATATTTTTTTTTTACTATAAACAATTATGATAAAGGATTCACATTTTACATTCGCCAAACTACTGTTGAGCACACTCGTTTGCTATCGAGTTAACATGAGTGGGCTGTTGGTACGTTTTCCTCTTCTTTTCAGTTCTCCAGTTCTCCTCCTCTTCACTGCTTTGATGAGTTTGATCCTCATTTTTGCTATTGGAGTCACTTACAGGAGACCTACAGGCAAATCATTCAGTTTGTGGTGGTTCAAAATACAGACCTTAAGTGCTAAAATGTAAATGTCATAAAACAGCATTAAGTTAATTGCAACTACCATTATTGCTACTGCCACAGGACTGTTTCGTTAAAAGTTACACTTTTAATGTCACTGTCAAAAAGGTCTGACAGTTGAAGTGCAAAAGGTTAACAACTATGTATTTATATTACTCAAATATCAGGCTACATTTCACAATGTTTTAACAGTCCTTTAACAGCTCATCTTCACATAGTGTAGTCATTAAACCAAGATCAAATGAGATTAAATGTCAAAATAAGTTCCTTCGAGCTACAGGGTTCCCGAGAGGCAGCGGCAGAGCGGAAAGTGACAGTCGAGGAGTGAGTGTTCTCATAAAACCCAGGAAGAAAAAGATGACAAAGACTGTAAAGTTGACACAGCGCAGGAGAAAGGAGAAGAATGGCATTCAGAGGATGGCACTGACTTGGCGCATCAGGATGCATACTGGGGGATCCTCAAGCCGGATTCTAACAGACTGCTTTCACGGGAAAAAAAAAAAAAAAAAAAAAAAAAAAAAAAAAAAAAAAAAAAAAAAAAAAAAAAAAAAAAAAAAAAAAAAAAAAAAAAAAAAAAAAAAAAAAAAAAAAAAAAAACAAAAAACATCATCACCTCTGAATACATAATGGTACATTTATTACCAGCATATAATTGCAGCACAAAGATTAATTATTACAGCAGTTATCAAATAGAGTGCAAAAGTACTCACCCACTTTTTCAGTGGCCCTTCTTATACATCTTTTTATAGGAAAGTCTTCATTAAAGAGTTCATGAACCAAATCAACCAGCTAACCATACCAGCCTCTTTTCGCAGTGCCTCGTGGAAATGGGTGCTAAAAAATTCTTTTTTAAAGGGGTCCTATAATGCTCTTTTACAAAGTCTTGATTTAGTTTTGGGGGTGTACTAGAACCTTGTTATAATACAATAACTTTCTCCCCAGCCTGGCACAAACGGCTAGATTAGTTCAGGGTTTGATGAAGGCCCGCCTTCCGAAAAAAAAAAAGATGTGATTGGTTAGCTGTCCCAGTGCAATGTGATTGGCGAACAGCTTAGTTGATTAATGGGGGGCCCGCCCCTTGCCAAAGCAGCAATTTCTGTCTGCTCCGGTTTAGTTAAGGATGGCGTCAATGTTGCCATATCAGTTTGAGCCGGATTCAGACCCCTAGAATATTGAACAAGAGGATCGCGCAGAAGCTTTGCACGCACGGATATTGCAAGACATATTAGAGTGATAACATTATTGTTTTTTTGTATTTTTTGGCTAAATCAGTTTTAGATAGGATGTCAACAACCGCTTAAAAATAACTGAATTTACTATGTACAGATAAGTGCAACGGTAATATGTATTATGTTTATTGTTCTTTAATTCTAACATTATAACATGAATTGCAGTGAAACTGTTATACAGTTGAATTTATTTATACAAGTCTCATAATTGAAGTGCAAATTCTGCAGACTGCATCATTATCCAGTATTGTACTGTCAGCAATTTACTTAAAACGTTTTCATAATTGTAACATACAAATTTACATACATAATTATTCTGGTGCATATGTAATAAACACATGCACCAGAAAACTTGACGCTACAGCAGCACTTCTTCGTCGTCGTCTTGTCTGACGCACCACGACCTCGCCCCTCCCCACCCCCCCAACCATTCGAATTTCCGTAGGCGGGAATTCTTTTAATGAAATTCTAATAAGCCGCTTTGTGATATCACAAAGCCCAAAAAACAAACGCTGTAGTCCAAACGAGCCGTTCGAACGTCCTATATATGTGTAATATTTTAACCGAGCCCCCACTAACTGAGTTTAATGCCACAGTTATGTTAGAATGCATTTCATTCTTGTTTCTGTGGCGGCATGTTGGGCTCGTCATGGGGCGCACGGTCCGGAGCGCTGTATGATTGATGCATTTGTTTAATTTAAATATACTCCAAATATATGAACTTAGCTATTTTAAATACTTTATATTTAACATGTTCGTTTATGTCCAATATTTAGTGTTAAACTGTTGGTCTTTAAAATAAATCTACTTTTGATTTTCACCGTTGACCGATTTTGCAGACCAGACTGATAACTTCCATGCGTCGATGCGACAAACTTGTCACAGGACGCACGGTCCTAATAGCGATGTATGACTGTTGTATCCGAATATATATGAATTAGCTGTTTTAAATATTTTTATATTTAGTTTATCAGTATGTTTGAAAGTATATTATTTAGATTTATGGTGCTTCCATAGGCTCCCTCTCTCTTGCGCACGCAGTTTAAAACACCAAATAGTTATGTAATAGCCTATGACAAGTACAGGAAGTCTCTCTCTTGCCCCCACCCACCCATGCACGATAATATCGTCTATCGGCGATCTCACGGACTGGCGATATGACGATATGAAAAATGACCATATCGCCCAACACTACTTTAAATTTGCTTGTCATGATTCTAAATTGGTGCAAAGTTCCTTGCACCATCTTACCAATGATTAACATCCTCGTAGATCACAGTAGGTCACTCTTAGACTTAGATTTATGAGTTATTGTTAAAAATCAATTCTCCTCTGGAGAAAACGAAAGGAATTTTTACTTTCGGAACCCAACTGTTGCACTCCATTACACACTAAACTGGTTTATGTAGAAAACTAAGCTTCAGAGGTGGAGAAAAAATTACCATTAGGTGTATATTTCATCTTTAGTTCTTCAAGCCTGACTTGGAGCCTCATATTGTCGCTGTGCCTTTGTTTTAGTGCTTGCTCTGTGCCATAGAGTTTCCTTTCATTCTTGCCATAGACAACTCGTCCTTCAGTTTCTCTGCATCCTTCCTATACACATACATGTCATAATTGCTTTGAAAGGGTCTGAGGTAACACCACCAGTACAAATAATTAATGAGAGAACACCTACTTTGAATTCGAAAGTTGCATTTTTAATAGGTCTGTGTAATAGGTCTCATCCATAAGTTCGCCCTCTTTAGAGGGGGCAGGTGGATGCTGGTCTTTAACAGTCATCTGTTGGTGACAGAGTTAATAATATTAGTTTCTCAAACTGTAATATGTTTAATTTCTATGTTGAATGTAATATGCAAAGCTCACCTTCTCTTTCGCCAGTTCTCTTACTTTCATCATCAGGCTTTCTATCTCATTGTTCTTTTCAGATAACATGAATTGCAATCGTTCAAGCTGTGCTGGGTCGGCCCTGTTGCCCTGGAGCTGCATAAGGGTGGCTATCTGCATCTAAAACAGCAGACACAAGGAAAACTATTTTGTGAGAAAACTTAAATAAAATGTAGAAAGGTTTCTCATAAAACATTATTTACCTTCATGCGGTGCATATGTTGCTTGGTGAGAGCATGCTGCTTTTGTAGAGACTCATGCTGTCGTTTCATGCTGTTCAGCTGCCGCTCCATCTCTGCTCTCTTGTCCTCTACCTGTGCAAATCCAAATATTTTGTGTCATGGCACAAAGGAATTTAAGTATAAGCTCATGAAACATTTAGTAATGACCATTTCTATATATTAACTAGGGCTGCCCCCTAATAGTCGACAAACCTTTAGTTGACGAGAAGAGGCTTGGTTGACCAAAATTTTATTAGTCGCAGAAAAAAAAAAATCCACATTGGCGAAGTAACGCAGATCGTTAACGGCTGGTCTATGGTAATACAGTACATGCGGCAGGACATCCAAACGCTCGCCTATCATTCATCCACCACAAATACGGCTTATCATCTGAAATATGTAAGTAGCAGCACTGTTACATGGCCGCTCAATCTAATGTTAACCTAGAGAAATGTGCGCTGTTTAAAGTGCTCCTATTATGCCATTTTTACGGTTCCTAATATTGTTTTGGGAGTCTCCTACAATAGGATTACATGCATGCAAGGTCAAAAAATGCTTTCGTTTTCTCAAAATGTGCATTTTATAACACCTCATTTTCCAGAGAATTTCAAACGATTCGTTCGAAGCAGTTCAAAGACTCAGTCTCTCTAAACCCCTCCTTTCCACGAGCCTACTCTGCTCTGATTGGTCAGAAGGCCCAGTCTGTTGTGATTGGTCTACGGCGTACAGCGCGTTTCGGAAACGATACGCCTATTTCAATAGTTAGGGTTAGGTTCAATAGTTCTGCATTTTGAACGCTCTATAGAAAATATAAACATCTATTATTTATCATACTTACAGGTTGTGATTCAGTGGGGCAGCTGGTCCAAATAAACAGTTTTGTGAATCCCGCTTTGAACTCCCCGAGATTAAAGAAGCAGTCGTCAGTAGAATGACGTGTTTGTGGGCAGGGTCAAGTTTTTCGCGGCCGCCAATGTAGAACATAGGTGCGCATTATGCAAATGTGTTACCCCGTGAAGTGTAGCCGTCACGGAAGTGGGATTCAAATTACTAAAGACTTATTTAGGCTGTACAGAGTCAATTCTTTCTTTTGGGAGAAAATAACTTTATCGTGCACTTTCAGCTTTACAACTGTGCAGATCGTTTACATTCACATACAGCTACATTACACACTGCATGAAAGGCAATATTGGAAATGGCATAATGGCATTTTTGCACAATGGCGCCGACGCTGATGGCTGCCTCCGTGGCGTGCTCTGCAGTTTTTCTCCACCAACTACAAGACACCATCCCCCAGCACTGCGGAGAATCAACACCTGGCAGACGATCTGAACGAGTTCTACTGCAGGTTTGAAAAGACACCCCACACCCGCCCTGAAAACCTCTCCACACAACCATTCACACCTACAGCAACCCCCCTCTCCCCCACACCTACAATTCAAATCAGCGAAGACGAGGTGCGCCAGGTATTCCGGAAGCAGAAAAGGAAAAAAGCACCAGGCCCAGACTGTTACACCAGCCTGTCTGAAATCCTGTGCTGACAAGCTGGCCCCCATCTTCACACAGATCACTGGAGCTCTGCGAAATCCCTGCCTGCTTCAAACGCTCCACCATAATCCCATCCCAAAGAAACCCAAAATTACTGGATTAATGACTACAGACCTGTGGCTCTAAGTCTGTGGTCATGAAGTCTTTTGAAAGACTGGTGCTGGCCCACCTGAAGGACATCACTGGACCCTTGCTGGATCCTCTTCAGTTTGCCTACAGAGCAAACAGGTCTGTGGACGATGCAGTAAACATGGGACTGCATTATGTTCTGCAACATCTAGACAGACCAGGGACTTATGTGAGGATCCTGTTCGTGGACTTCAGCTCGGCCTTTAACACCATCATCCCAAACCTCCTCCTGCCCAAACTAACTCAGCTATCCGTGCCCACCTCCGTCTGTCAGTGAATCAACAGCTTCCTGACAGACAGGCAACAGCTATTGAGGCTGGGAAAATACACATCCAGCAACCGTAAGATCAGCACTGGAGCTCCTCAGGGTTGTGTTCTATCTCCACTGCTCTTCTCCCTGTACACCAACGACTGCACAACTAAAGACCCCTCTGTCAAGCTCCTGAAATATATGCAGATGACACTACAGTCATCAGTCTCATCAAGGACGGAGACAAGTCTGCATACACACAGGAGGTTAAAGAGCTGGCTGTCTAGTACAGTCTCAACAACCTGGAGCTCAACACGCTAAAAACTGTGGAGATGACCGGGGACTTCAGGAGAAACCCCCCTGCACTCCCCCCCACTAACCATCAGGGACAGCACTGTGACTGCAGTGGAGTCATACAGGTTCCTGGGCACCACAATCTCTCAAGACCTGAAGTGGGACACTCACATTGACTCCATTGTGAAAAAGGCCCAGCAGAGTTTGTACTTCCTTCGCCAGCTGAGGAAGTTCAACCTGCCACAGGAGCTGCTGAAACAGTTCTACTCCGCCATTATTGAATCTGTCCTCTGCACTTCAATAACTGTCTGGTTCAGCTCAGCTACCAAATCTGACCTCAGAAGACTTCAGAGGGTAGTCCGGACTGCTGAGCGAATCACTTGTACAACCCTCCCTTCTCTCCAAGAACTGTACTCGTCCAGAGTGAGCAAAAAGGGCTGGCAGAATCACTCTGGAACCCTCACATCCAGCACACTCCCTCTTTGAACTGTTGCATCTGGTCGACGCTACAGAGCTCTGAGCACCAGAACGACCAGACACAGGAACAGTTTCTTCCCTCAGGCAATCCATCTCATGAACACTTAACAATAACTGTGGAACACACACTATTTATTCACTCATACACTTATTTATCTAACACACACACTCAGTCTACATTTCAATTGGCACATAATATACCTGTACAATATACAACTGTCTCTTGTTAGTATACTGTACTACCAATTTGCGATTTGTATCTTTTTATTCCTTAGTTACTTGGTCTATTTTCTATTTTTTATTATCTTGTTTTGTTCGTCACTGTCATTCTGTTACACTGTGCGCTTCTGTCATGAAAACAAATTATCGTATGGTAAACATACATGGCAATAAAAACCATTCAAAACAAATCATCATGCATTCATAAGGGCACTTTCAGTGTGGAAGCTGAACAGTAGCACTCTCACTGCAGGACAGATGGAGGCGCCTGTGCGCTCATTTGCTCTTAAAATACTCTGTAATTTTTGGTCATACAGATAAAAGCAATACATCTTTCAAATCTGTAAAGACTCTACATTTATTTGTGTGCACTCAGAATAACAACGAAACGTTGAGCTTTTGTAAAATAATGAAAGCGAACAGGATATGCTTTCTGCCGTCTCGGTCTCTGTGAACATGAGCGCGAAACTCCGCGTAGGCTATATCTTTGCCTTACAGACATTAAAAATATATCTATAGATAGTGAAATGTCTACTTTAAAAATGAACCAATTCAAATGTAAAACAAATATTCTCAAATTATGTAATCCATATGAAACATGCACACAGGCGCATCCACTACTGCGGAGATGACGCGAAAGCCTTGGCTTATCAGTGTGAAATTATTAAAATGTTAATGCAGCCTCCTTTCTGTTTTCCCTGACACATTCATAATCATAGCTTCTGCCGGTGTGCTGTGGCAAGCTTTTTGCGTGTGCTTGAGCGCTTTTTAGGCTATGTAGGCAATTAAAGGCTCTTTATAATGATTTAAATGGTTTAATAAACGTGCGATTAGTCAAATAAGATGAACGGCTACTAGTCGACCAGAAAAATCCTTAATCGAGAGCAGCCCTAATATAACAGTTATAGGATTTTACCAGGTTTACTCCTTTTTTGTAACAAACAAAAAGGTTATTGCATAGGAATTATAAAATGTTATTCAGATTATCTCAAAATTAAGCTCGAGTTATAATGAAATCTCTTAGCAGACATAAATATCATAAGTAAAGTAGTAGAAGTAATGCTTAATGATGTACCTCAGAAAACAAGGAATTGCCTTTGCTGTTTGGATCTTGTGCCTGCTGCAACACCTGTTCCAGCTGGATTTGAAGGTCTTGGTTGGCTTCACGAGCTTTCTACATTGAATAGAACAAATAATGCAATTTTTTTTAGATCTTTAAAAAAAAAGATATTTGACTTGATTAGGTTTTTCACTGAATCAGCAAAGAAAATGTGCATCAGAATTCCATGTTTTTTTCAACTTTCTATTTATCAAACAATCCTTAAAAAAAAAAAACATGTATCATCAAAACAATATCAAGCAGCACAATTGCCACCAACTGTGATAACAGTAAAAAATATTTCTACAGCACCAAATTATCATAGAAAAATGATTTCTGAAGCATCATGTGACAAAGAAGACTGGAGTAATGACTGCTGAAAAAAATCACAGCAATAAACTACATTTTAAAATATATTAAAATACAAAAAAGTTATTTTAAATTGTAATATTTACAATATTACTGATTTTGATCAAATAATTGCAGCCTTGGTGAGCCATAAGAGACTTCTATTAAAATATCTTACCGTCATCACATTTTTGAAAGGTAGTGTAAATACATGTTTTTTTTCTAAAATTTTTACTTGAAAATGCTTATTGACATGCCTCCAAAGCATTGTGGCAGGACACTGCCTCTCTCTCTCTCTTCCTTCTCTTCTGTGAGTCTCTGTAGTTGTCTTTGGAGGGTGGTGTTGGCTAAATGTAATTGCTCTTCTTTGTATCGTGCCTCCTGAAGCTCCTGCTCCAAAGTTGCCTGCAAGACAAGGTCACACTTCAGCACCAAGGGCACACTGACATTCCTTATTTCTATGAAATCTTAAAAATAAAGATTGTAAAGTACTTTACCATTGCTGATTCCATATCCATCTTCTGCATTTGCAGCTCAGGGATCTCTGAGGACATTGTTTCATGTGCACGTTCTGTAAGGACATGAAGTTCTTCGGTTTTGCTGTTTAGTGCTTCAGACTGCTGGTCCAGCTTGTGTCTCATCTGCTTCTCAGCAAGTTGAGCCTCCTCTAAATCTGTCTTCATTTTTTCCAACTACAAAGAAAGATATGAGATATTTCTTTTCAGGACAATAAGTTACACAATAAGTAACTTTTTGAAATTATGCTTTAACCCAAAAAGTGTATAAGTTTTTTTTGCTACTAGTGGCATCACCAAATGTAAAATTTTAAATAATTGTAAGATTTCCCGAACACTCGCCCATATCCAACATATCCAATTGTCAGAAATTATTTTAACATAAAAAAAGTTACATACTTGAATTTTAATGGGAAAAAACATGGAAGATGAATGAATCCACTGGCAACATCTGCTTCATATAGAGAAGAAAATAAAACATGCTCCTTTTAAAGATGAAAACAGCAAATATACTGACCTTATTCTTTAAATCACTGAGCTCAAGAGCATGATTCCTCTCCAGCAGAGTTTGTTGCTGCTCTATTTGATGTTTCTGTTGGGTTTTGACAAGATCAAATTCTGATCGCAGACTCTCCAGCATTCGGGCCTTTAACTCAACTTCCCTTTGTAAAGAGTATTTCTCTTGTTCCAGATCCAGCAATTAGAGAACATTGTTAAAATTACATTTTAGCATATTTAAGGAATCATTAACTGATAAACAGTACTGTCAATTATCATACTGTGGAGATCAAATGCTGGGTCAGTCCCTCAAAGACATTGGACATCTCAATTCGTTGTTCCTCCAATTTGTTGTGCAGATCCATTTTGTCATCCAAGAGTTGAAGTCCATACTGCCCAGCCCTCTGAAGAGCCTCTTCTCCTTCCTGCACCTTCCACCACAACGTTATTCTAGGGATGCACGATATATAGGCCACCATATCGGTATCGGCCGAATAAATGCTCATTTTTCGGTTATCGGCATCGGCCTGATAAGAAAATTTGGCCGATATCGTAAAGCCGATAAATAATGCATTATTTCTTTCAGAGACACTTCAGATGCGCGCTGTTCGTTTGCAGCCTTTTGTGCAATTGTACGTTGTAATATTGTGTTTATTTGATGTATATCTGATTTATCTCATATAGAATGCGTTTGGTTAAGTTAAAAGAGCGCTTCAGTTTACCGGTGATCGTCTTTAGCTCAGCGCACACAGCTCAAACAGCAGTGCACAACATTAACTATGATTGGGAATGTTGTGTATAACATTCTAATGAGAACATTATTATAATAAAACGGTGTGCATTCTTTGGGTTTAGTTGCTGAGTTTCAACGCGTTGATATGGGAAGAGCGCATCCACAACAGGATCACACATTCTGACTATAGCACGAAATAACTGCATCATTTTGTACATATATAAGTTGTAATATTATGTTTATGTTGTATTAATATTAATCTCAGGATGCATTTCCTTGAGTTAAATAAGCTGCCAGCAAAACGCTTCAGTTTACCGTATTCATTCAGCTCTTCAGCTTCAGCACACGCAGCTCAACGGCTGCTATTTAAAACAGTGGTATTAATTAGTTACTTTTTCAAAATCATTGATACATTTTTAATAATAACAACCACTTGTATTTTTTCTCTTATTATTTTCATCAACAATATGTTTTAGTAATTAAAATCATTTAATTATTGTACGTGCAGAGGCTATTCCGTTTGATTGATCTATGGCACATTCATTTTGATTCTATACACGTGTAATGATGTCCAATGACTTTTGCATTATGTATTGCATTAGTTCAATAACTGAAGCAATTTCAACTTATTTTTTTAAATTATACAAGATTGGCATTGTTGTTTTAAGTTCCGTTTAATCTATGTAAGTTGAATTGACTTACACATTTGATTACACATTAAAAATTAAGTTGAAGTAGTTGGACCCTTTTTTACAGTTATAGTCGATTAATGAATTATTATTTTTTGTTTACATTAGACCGATGCAATAACTAAATTAAATGGGATTGTGATGTATATATATATATATATATATATATATATATATAATATAATATTATATAAAGCTTATGTTTCTACATTTTTGCTTTCAGTATGTGTGTATTGTACGTTTCAGAGAATATATTCAAATATACAAAGATGTAATGTAAATGTTCTATATGCTGAAATCAGGCTAAGATCAGGCCAAAAAATCAGTGTCATTGTTTTTCATATATGGCATAAAGAAAAAAAAAATGAAATAGAAAACACCTACCATATTTTTAATGACCTGGGGATGAATTAATGACAATTACATTTAAAACAAAAATGAAATTAAGTTAATAATGTCACTTTAGAGTGACATTTTGGAATGCACTTTTAAAAATCAGTCAAATGACCTTTCCTTTCTTTAAGAGTTTCTGCTGTGCTGCTTTCAGACCAGCTTCTGAACACATGGCACAAGCATGCACAGCATGGTTCTGCTCTCCAAGAAAACCATGAAACTTTGATGGAAAATCATTTCACTATGGGCTCTCCTCCGCCGTTCCGCCTTCATCTTCCTAAAGGTTGGTTTGATCTTTATCTCTCCTCTCAAAAAACATTTCTGTTTGCCTCCCAGCCTCTGACAGAACAACTCGACCAATTGATTCCCGTGTGACGGGAAATGCCACTAATGGGAGAAACAGCCCTAAACACTGAGCGAGAACTCTCTCAAGAGAACCTCAAATCCTCAATCTCTGGAGAGGAAATCTGAGCAGAGCAGCTTTGTTTGCTATAGCTTTAATGAGCATCATGGTACATCAAGATCTCTCCTCTCCCCTGAAGTCCCATTAGTGCAATGAAACACTTTGTTCCCTGTTATTTCACCCGTTCTGCAAGTTTGTGTTGCTACTTAACCTCTTAATTGTACCGTATACCCCTTAGTTATAACGACAGCATCTCATCTTAAGTGTCACATTCATGCTTGTGTTTGTTTTTTGGCTTATTAATTCACATTTAATGCCATCTCCACTTGAGGATCAATGTAGTAACGTGGAAAGTGGCGGCGAGCTTTATAATACTCAGATGATTCAGATAATACCAGCTAACCAAGCAGAAAAAGGACTAAAAGTGTTCAACGTTGACCTTGGGGACGTGCACGAGAAACCAAGAAGAAGAAAAAAACTGAAAAACATTAGCGCACTGATTAATTTAGCCTACATTTACATATAATACCTGACACAAGCTGTCTTGACAAACGTTTGCGGTCGCAAATGTTCAGGACTGTAGCTGTACTTGGCAAGCTGCTACTTCTCTGCTACCATATGGCAGTTTGACAGTGTTTTCTCTGCTAATTAGTACCTTACATATAAGCCAGGGCAACGGACCAAATGTCAAAGCATTCCTCCTATTCTTGCATCAATAATACCTCCTGAAAAAACTAGACAATCTTCAGTCTTTTTCAAAGAGAGCAAAAGAGGGATTCCGATCAGAGATTTCAATTGTAGGACATCTAGAGAAGCTAAACATTGCAATTACTTTGCAAGACCACAGGTTTATTTGGTTGTTAGGTGCTCCCATTAGAAAAGCTTGTATAGAGCTTTCAGAGTAATTCATTCCACCTCTGAACACAATGACCTGGAGTTTTAGCAAATGTTTCATTCCCAGGTGGTTCTCGGTGGCTTTGTCTGTCGCAACATACCAAGAGAGAGGCTCGGAGGCTTTTGGGTTTTGAAATGGTCAGAGTGGTTGCTTCACTTAGCAATGATATGATGCTAATGTCATAATGTTAATCACTCGTCAAAATATCACCATCATTGCACACTGCACTTGCGATGGGATGATGAAACCAGGCCATAGCAGTCAAAAAAATTTTTTTTTTTTTGTTGGCAGAAAGTTGAATTTGTAATTTGTTCAGGAAGCAAAAATATTGAAATGAACAAGTGGATGAAATTTCTGAGTTAGGTTTCCAACAAATTTCCACGGAGAGAAGATTTGATCCCCGGTAAGCAGAGATTTCTGGCAGCTACCTTGTGCTAAGGTTAAGGAGAATTTGAAAACATTGCAAACTTCAGAGAAGGTCGTAAGCAATTTATGTCACCTGCCAACACAGGGCCACAGAACTAACAGTTTGCATTCAGCGCAGAACCCTTGTGGATCAAAAAAAACTACTGTAGATTTACAAAGAAAGCAGTGAAAAAAAAGCAATAAAAAGGAATGGACATTATTGCATTGCATTGTAGGAGTTTAGCCTTTAGCACAACATAACGAGGAGAGTATTTAAATGAATCATGCAAGGTTATTTTCTAAGGTTTGCAGTAGTCAGTCTGCTGGTATTTGCGCCATTATTCAAAGCCCCAAAAAAGCACATCTTAACCCAATTTGCATCTCTGTTGCAACCCTACACTAATTTGCGCCGCTCCTGGTAGATTGCTTTGGTCATTATGGAAATGCAAAAGTCTTGTGGCTATAGTTTTAATGATTGTTTCCTGACGCTGTGTGCTTCCATTGTACGCGCCTTAACGTAAATATCTGAGGGGCGAGTCACAATCATTTTCAGCCATAATCGACTCGCAACCTGTTGATCTTTGTGCATGCTGGAGTTTACCGGAATTCGATTGGCTGTCATGTCTTTGAAGGAGGGGTTTTAGAGGGTGGCTGTGCAGTTGAAGTGGTGTCGGTTGTTTAAATCAGTGGTACAGTAAGTCTGGCAGAAGCACCTTTATTGTGTTGCTGAAAGTCTTTCAGACAGAAAATACTGTATCAGTGCTTGCTGAAGAACAGGCTAATCTGATTCAATTTCTTAACACTGCAATCATGTTCAGCACTTCAAATTTCATGTGTGAATATATACAGTATACAGTATAATTTTTGAATTCTTCGTTGGATGACTATTCATTCAATTACTGCATGTACATAGAGATGGTCTTTGCATGCCTGGATTTTCAGAATTAGGAAGCCATCAAATGACTGAAAAAGATATCAACCTGAATTCAAAATATGAATATCTTCTCAGAGCACTCGCATTTACAGTGTTCTTTGTTCTTTTCTTACAAAAGCAAGACAATACAGTGCACAAATTACATTGCAGACAAGTACAGAAAAGATGTGGTTTGCTGCCAACATTTTACAACGCTTAAGTCTGTTGTCAAATTATGAGATCATTTCATATTTCAACAGAACTGTGATAGCAATTCTTGAAAACAAGTTACCCTTTCACAGTTATTGCATCTAGAAACTGGCTTTGTTGTCTCTTGCAAAACCATATTTTGAATTTATTTCGAGGCATATTATATGAGCCATGGCTGCAAAGCATGCTTACAATTTGTAAATGAATGTTGGTTGACACGCACAGCGACTCTTACTGTATGTTGCATATTTTATGCAGACTGTCCATATTTAATGCAAACATTCCAGAACTTGTAACTGAACCAAACATTGTGACATTTTTGTACAACATGAAATGGTTCTTAATTCATAACTTCAATATGTTTAGTAAATAGCACAATTTCTCCAGCACACAAAGACTGATCTATTTTAATAAAGCAAAGCCGCCTGGTTAGCCATACTGTTATCATATGAGTGACTTTGTAATTTGTCCCCTCTCACTTCTGCAAGGTTGTAGAGATGCAGTCAGGTGCTTGGGGCCAGACCCAGGGATGTTTGAGCCCTCCTCTCCCTGCTAAGGAGCCTGACATCAGGGTCAGTGATAATGGCCGTGGCCAGATGGTCCCTGTCCACTGGGGAGAAAGGATGCAGACAGCATGGTCACTCTCTCGCTTTAGAGGTTGCATATTTCACCACTATTTAATACTTATTACATGCATCATTTATCTTAATTATTTCTCTATGAAAGTTTGATGTGGAACACAACATATGTGACACAAAAGTAAGTACACTGTGCCCTTGTTTGCAGACGATGAGGTGGGAGGTAAGTTCTTAAAGGTACAGTAGCTAAAACAAATTTATTAAACACTTGTGTGACTTATAGTTCATGGTATTTCAGGATCGTATCACAAACCACCGCTGGCTAGAGTTGGGCCTTATGCATTTTAAAACCAAAAGTATTGTGTAGGGTGTGTGTGTGTTTTATATAATATATATTTGACAGTATTAATATATATATATATATATATATATAATTATAGATAACTATTAATATATATATATATATATATATTATATGTATATATTCTAAATGAAGATTTTAAGGACAATGTTTTGATTTCTTAAAATGTAGAAGATTATTATATATTAAACTATTTTTTATATTAAATATATTTTAAATACGTTAACAATTGCAATGCGAAACAGAAACTAAACAAATAAATAAATCAGTACAATTAAAACAATTAAAGTAAATATTTTGGCAGATTTTAATTGGTATTTATGTGAAACTCAAAATCATAAAGAAGTTAAGTAAATGAAGCTTTACGTTTCTTCCAACATGTGTGTGAATATGATATTTACCCACCAAAATTAGCACAAGGTTCACAAGGTCCGGAAACTGGGTATTCAAATATAACAAAGGGAAATAAAATACATCACTACACAAGTAAAAACGCAATATAGTCCCTTAAAACAAAGCAAGATGAAATCCTCACAACACAGGATTTTTTTTTTTTTTTACAGTAGTAAAATAACGAGGACTAGAGGAATCCTGGTAATGCCAAAAATAAAATGGTCTTCCATACAGCCAATTAAACGGTTCTCTCGATCAACTCTGCTATTTGAAAACATTGATATAGACGTACATCAGGCAGCGTTCAAAATAGACCCAGTGTACAAATACATGCGGCTTCCTACGGGAAGAATGGTATTCTAAAGCATGTCCTGGTGATATGCGGTTGCTAATGCAGCATAATGCGCTGTAATTGATAATAAGACCCCCTTTAAACTTAAGGCAGAGCGGGGAGATAGCGCTGCACCTCATATGTCACAGTGAGTTGGCTGTCTCGCCCTTCCGCGTGGCATTTGCTACTGTGGCTGAAGGATAATTGTCAAGCACTGCTGCAGTATGAAGGTGTCCGGCCAAGGCTGGGTCTCCACAGTGATAAAGCACACATAGATAGAGGACTGAAACCATTACACACCAGCTAGAAGACAGGGAGAAGGAGGAAAAAAGAGATCTGCACTGCTGTGAGAGTTGTGCCAACGAGACCATATATATGATTCCTTTACATGTTGTTATTTCAGTAAAACAAATCATATGTCTAGAAAACAGCTTTTATTTTTTTATTTTTACAGCTCACACTATGGCATGCCATTTCTGTTTTCACATAATATAAAGATATAAATCTGAGACAAATATTACAAAAAAAAGTGCTAGGGGTAAAACAATAAATACATAATAATAATCCCAGAAGAGCTGTTACAAAGCACCGGTAGTTTCCCTTAAATCAAAAACAAATTCATTATTACATTTTTCATAATTTACACATCACAGAGGGAAAAGCAATTCAGTGACCTTGAATGATTATCATATTCCTATATCATGATTTTTGAATGGCAACTGTTCAAAAATATGGTAATGTCATAACATTTGATATTTTTGGTAGAACAAATGAGAAATGGTCTGATTTCTTTTTAGCATATAAATAATGCAATACAAGTGCATATGTTGTCACATTTTAGTTTTCACAGTATTTTGTTTTCTTTGTGTGTGTATCTTTTATGCTACAAGGACATGATAACCTGACATTTTTGACATTGTGGGGAACTGCCTGCGCTCCCCATGATGGAAAAAAATTATTAAAAATAGTAAACGATGTTTATCTGAAAGTGTAACAATGAAGACAGGTTTTCTGTAAGGGGTAGGTTTAAGGTAAGGGGATAGAAACCATGTTGGTCAGAAAAGCAATAGTCTAGGGAAGTCCCCCCAATTCACAGAAACAAACGTGTGTGTGTTTCATTTATGTCCTATGTCCTTAATTTCACTTTCTATCCTGTGTACTTTTTAGTAAACACATTATTTTAGAGGGAAAACAACAGCACAGACATCTATATTAGCGATGGATTTGATCTCGCTATAAAAAAAATTCTTATCCCATCATGTTTGTTAAAATTAACATGCCAACATTTCAAAGATGGTTAAAATATAAAAGTGATCCCACCATTGTAAGCAATTGGACATATTTCTCAAAGTCTGATGTACCTTTTTATAGAAATGCTTTCTTAAGTTACACACATCACCGTAAGCATAACAGGAACACCCGTGCTTCTGAGAGGCAAAATATGGAGGAGAAGGATACAAACAGATCTGAAAAAGAACTCTGATGATCCACAGAGGTAAACAATGCAACATGAAGATAATGCCTGGTTTTCCTCTTATGTGGAAAATCACCACAGGCTGGCTTACTCTTACGTTTGACTCTGTAGGAGGACTACAAGAGTGCCCCCAAAGTCCAGTGCCACCAACAGCATGGCAACCCCGGCTGCGGTTTGGCTGTCATGAGGGGGCCAGAAGCAGTATAAATAGCCTTTCCGCTGAAAAGCTTGACAGGCAGTGTCAAACAGAGGCAGGAATTAGTTCTCGAGTATGTGTCATATGGCACCATTGCATTTCAAAATGTCTGACTGAAGTGAGAAACGCACATTGCCACAGCTATTACATCAGGCATCATGCAATTATCAATATTTCACCATTTAGAGATTTTATTCAAACACTAAAATAGTGTGGGCTGCAGTCATCTAAAAATAATATTTAGCATTTAAACAATGCAGTAGAAAGGGTTTTAATATTATTTTAATAACATGTATACGTCATTCTTTTGTTTCATTTTATGCATTTTTGACTATGTAAATGTAATTGTTAGTCACTTAATTAATAAAGTGTTCTCTTATTTGTAATTATGTTACTATGATTATGCACAATATTACAGTAATGCAGTTCATTGCATAAGAGTAATATTTACAGCATGAGACTGTTATCTAAAAGCATTTTAAAAAATACTAACTTGTCAGTTCTATTGCAATACGTTGTTATTTATTTTTTTCTTTTGCACAAAATCAATGTTAAGCAATTTTTTACTTAAACTGAACCCGGCTGAAGTCGTAGGTGACTCAGTGCCACAGGGCATTACTGTCCTTTGAGATTTCTTGGGCGGAATCGAATAAATAAATCTAATGATTGAATTTGAAATTCATTTGGTTTTCAGCCCATTGAGACCGTCACATGAGGAAAA
>JADLZN010009541.1:33708-79151 GCA_018155175.1 Sinocyclocheilus anophthalmus | reverse complement strand
TCTTTTTCTCACCGCCCCCCCCCCCCCCCCTAAGCAATAGTATAAAAAGATTTTAGTTTGTGCTACAAAAATCTCATTTTCCCCCAAGTCATACTTCGATTTTGATTCTCTCACAGTCAGTTTTTCCCCCACCGCTCTTTTTTTTTTTTTTCCCCGTTCTGCGGGATTGGACAGGCGCCTCCCCTTGCCTGCTTATTTCCTTCCCTTAGTATTTTCGTCTTTTTTTTTTTCCCCCCCCCCTTTTTTTTTTTCAGTTGATTTTTTTTTTTCCCACCCCCTTCGTTTTTTGTTTTTGTTGATTTTTTTTTTTTTTTTTTGGCCTTTTTTCTTCCTTCTCCCCCCCCCCCCCCCCCCCTCCCTTTTCCCCCCCTCCCCCCCCCCTCCGCCCGAACAAGCAAGAACTCGTACGGAAATGCTGTAACGCCCCTTCCCCATACTCTGCGCCCCCCGCTTATCCTTCTTTCATAATTATTAATTATAAAGACTCCAGAACCAGGTAAAGGGGAACAGTAGACGTCGCCCCTCTCTTTTGCTGTGGGACAGCACACGGATGGAAGCTGTGACTATGTGTTTGCAGTACAAAAAGGCCCCCACCGGTGGTTTACAGGACAGTTGACTCCTCACTCTAATGCCCTAGTGGCGCAGGCGCACCCTCCGTGTTGATCTCTAACCGGTCTCGCTTTCTCAGCTCTCTTCTCTCTCGCCTTTCACTCTCTCTAGACTCTCTCTCTCCTTTCTTCTTCGCCCCCGTGGTGCAGCACCACTACACCCATCCGATGTCTTCAGCAAAATTTCAGTCCTGCGCATGTTGCTTGAATTTAAGCCATACGGGCCGGTCAATATGCCGATCAATACTAATACTAAGACTATCACAGTAATACGCGCAGTAGTATCTGCCACTTCCACGTGAAGCGCTCTATACCAAGATTGTGTCCGCAGTACGCCAAAGTCCGTCTGACGTGCTCAGAATTACTCTCCTCCTCCTTAGCTCGGTCGAAGGGCTTTTTCACGAAACGCGCTTTGTTTCGTCGCCAATAAAGAATGCAGGGCTTGTCTTAAAGATTCCTAACCTGCATCACTTTCTGGCAGGGCCAAAATACATTAATTTATCACATAGTAATATAAGTGCTGCTGTTTTTGCTGTTCCCCTTACTGTGCTCGCCGCAAACCAGGGGTCCGGTTTCAATGAGTAAACTTGTTCTCTACAGCATATTGACCGTTCCTGAGTCTGGCTGAAGCTTGCTCCCCAGTTTCGTTTCCTGACGGCGATATCACTAGAGCACTGTCTGCAATCAAATACCTAACCCCCCCACGAGACTTTTGATGTTTTAGCGAACACACAAACCGTTAAGGTTCTTTTTGCGTTGAACTTTGGCGCGGTCCCCGCATTATGCAAAATATTTTACACATAGTGATTGACCCGCGGCTTCGGTAGATACCTAGGGTAGTAGATATGTCCGGGGCAGGGTGTATTAATTCCTTAGAATTAGAACGAGCATTGTCTCTAACTTTTCGATAAATGAGAATCGTATATTGGAAACTACACTGCTTCGATGCGGTCGTGGTGGTTAATAGGGCTCAAAGCCCCAGAAAGGAAATCAACTTGAACTCAGTACACTGGTGTTTGGTCTGGTCTACATTTTTAACACAGACATCATCGTACTATGTGTGCATTCCTTTATTTTTTCAATTTTAAGATTTACTACCTCCATCTCTCCATTCCCT
Organism: Sinocyclocheilus anophthalmus; assembly: GCA_018155175.1. Lineage (NCBI taxonomy): Eukaryota > Metazoa > Chordata > Actinopteri > Cypriniformes > Cyprinidae > Sinocyclocheilus > Sinocyclocheilus anophthalmus. The sequence continues at coordinate 77,426 of JADLZN010009541.1, read as the reverse complement.
CTCTATGGCTCAGTTCTCGCCGCAACTCTCAAGAATTACCATAGTACGGGAAAATCTATCCCCCCCGTAAGGGGGGGGGAAAATAATTTTTGCAGTGTGTAGCAAGTGCTGTTGATTGGAACTCGAATATTCCTTTACATTTTTCCTTACCAACAAGAGTGCGTATTGGGTTGTTTTCCTGGGTGACATCGCAGATCTGGCCCTTTAAGGTTTCCTGCAATTCAGCCGGGAGAGCTGGGAAGTTTCTTTCGGCCAGAGACTTGTTGACCTCACAGCAGATCTGAGCACTGACATTTCCAAGAGCTTCGGTGAGATTAAAATCACTGTAAGCCAAATGGAGGGCAGAAGACCTGAAGAGGGGCGGCGCGTCCGGGGGGGCCCCTTTTGGGGGGGGTGGGCGGGGGGGGACCCGGAGGGGGGCGGGGGACAAAAGACAGACAGGCAAGATCTTTTAGATTGATATGTTCATTATTATGTTTATGTAGAAGTATGTGTGTTAGCCTGAGCAGAGTTTAGGGGAAGGACAGGGAGGCCCAGGGACGGGAAGGACAGGGGGATCGGACAACGTTTACGTGCCATGCATGCCCTCCCATCGCCCCAGCACTGCGTATCTCTTACGCCTCGACACGAGGGGGCCAGGCTCTACCAAGGGCCCTCCTATGGAGCCCTGTAGGACTATCAGAAGAAAAAAAGCCGCGCGACTGCATTGATTAGAGCCTGAAGGAGGAAGAGAACGCTGCATCCCTGCAAACTCAATTCATCGGTCTATCAGGGGCTGCAAGTGCACAAAATTGGAATGTTAGAATGGTAGCGCATAAAACACTATTAATTAGATGCATTTGGAACTTTATAGCAAAGCTTAGTATGTGTTTTTGTTCTCCACACATCAGGCAACGGGCCTTGCTCCCGTCCCAACCATGAAGAGTACTTCTGATTCGTACTTGTAGGCGTATTTATGCATTCCAATGTGGAGGATCCGGTAAGGGTTTCTCTGCCCGCTTCGCCCAGGAAAAAATCGCTGCTCTTGTCTGATGGTGGCATGACTTGAGTGGCCTCCTCAATTGAAGATTTTATCCACTCATTTGTGTGATCCAAAGCACCTGGGTTGAATTAAAAAGATGTTGAAGGTTTTTTGTACGGAAGCCCCACCCCGTGTGCAAAAGGAAAAGAGCCCGTACTTGCGGTTTTGAGCCTCCCTTTAACATGCAATTAATTTACTCATGCGTTCCACACCTGTACTGACTTATTGCTCTGGGAGTTATTATTTTGAAAACAAAAAATGTTCTCAGTTTTTTTTTTGTCCCATTAGATGAACCTCAGTGGGTTGTCCAACGTTGGACAAAAAAAAAGTCAAAACATCTTCAAAGATAGATTTGTGCTTCAAGGAGAGAGAAAGAAAGTCAAGGGTGTTAGAATGAGGCAACAGGTGTGATATATGTATGCTTTCTTTTTGTTCTTGTGCTTTTTTTGTTTGTGAAAATGTCGAAATAGTTTTGGTCAAAAATCATTGTCAGATTGCTTTTCGTTACCTATACAATTTGTTTGCTTTGGGAATTCTCTACTGGGTAGGTAGCGCGGTTCTTTCCCAGAAACAAGGCTCTGGAAATTTGGGCTCTCTCATTACTCTACGCTGGTACCCCTGCCCTCTGATACCCCCACCCCACAGATCTGGCCTGAGGCTCTGGATGGTAAAATTCACCATGTCCATTTTCATCAGGTCCAGCACCCGGAAGATCTCCCTGTTACCACACAAGTGATCATTTCCAAGTCAATTACTTTGCCTCAGGTGACTGTTCACATCAGTTAGTGAAGACAACACCATTACTGATTTGTGTCCCGCATCCCCCTCAATCACTGCATCTCATTCACTAATAATTGCATGGCAGTATTAAATTATTACTTCACCACCAGCTTTGTACAAACATCTATCTCTTCTAATAATATTTAATCTATGGTATAATATATAAAAATGATATATCTATTAATAAAATGTAATTATAACCATTGTTATGACAGGGTTCTTATAGTTAACTAGACTAAGAGCTAAAATGAAAACCATATAAATTGAATTAAAAACTGAAACCATATTCTGCTTGAATTACACTTTGATTGAAATAAATTTAAAAAACTTGCATCGTATGGAAACATTTCTCATTTTTAAATTTATTTTTAACTTGATCCTAAGATACAAAACTAAAACTGAAATAAAAACAACTTATATATATATATATATATAATAGATATATATATATAATATATTATTATTGACCCAAAACTACTAAAAGTGACAAAAAAACATTCAACAACAAAAAATTTAAATAAAATATTAATCACTGTTTTTATGAAAACTGAAAATATAAAAATAAAGCTAGTTCAAAGTATTAATAAATACTATAATAGTATCTCAATGATACTATAATGACATAGTTGTAAGGCCACCCAAAATATTAGATTTTTGCATATGTGTGGTTTCAGTTGCTCCTACATTTTTTTTTCTTTTTTCATAAATTAAGAACAAATTTTAGTATAAAAGTAATTGGTGATTCATGAATTTGTTCAAGAAATTGTATATACCTGTACACAGATTTCATGCACAAATTTGAATGAGAATGGGATGCACTATTTGTAAGTTATTACACCAGCCAGTGAGCTCTGAAGTGAAACTGACCTAGCTAGTTCTACAAAGCTATACAAGAAGACACCTTAATAACATACTTGAACAGTGTCACTAAGTCGCCTGAGTTCTCCTTGAGCTTCTTGATTTCATCGTCTCGGACCGGTGCACAGAACTTGCCCATAGTATTGATGATGTAAGACAAAAGGCCCTGGATGTCAACCGCATTGTTATCAGCCTGCTGGCGGATCAGGTCCATGTCCAGAACCTCCATGATCTGAGTACGCAAGCGATTGGCCCCGGGGTTCAGGAAGGACAGCAGGATCTTCAATGGGACAAAAGTGATTAAGAAGTCACTTGCCATCAGACTGCTTTTCATCATTGTATCAAAGTAAATATGTAACTTACATCTCTGATCTCTTCCAGAAGTTTGATGGCGTAATCATACTCAGAAGGGTCATCATTCAGCTCGGTTTCAAGACAGTCCCAGAAGGCCTTGCGCACCATTTCTTTAAACTCTCTTCCCAGGCTTTAGAAACAAAATGCTTGGATTCAATTTGTTCTAATTTGAATATGTATATATATATATATAATACTATATATATGCAAAATGCATAACATATGACTATACATCATATGTTTATGACTATTGACTATACAACATATTGTATAAATTTGTGTATGTTTTTCATAACCATCAACCTTAACTTGTTCTTGTCCCATGTATATAATTATGAACAGTTACCAAGCAAACTGAACATCAAGTGGGGCCCAGATATGGAGATGGTAAATGGTAATTATATAACAAGTTTAGTACCTATTTTGGGGTAGCTCCGGAGGCTCTAGGTGGAAGTTCCGGTTGACAACGATCTCATGAGCCAGGCTCAGATTAGAAAGGTCCCGAGCCGAGGCCATGACCTCATCAAGCGTTAGGGTTTTTGGTGGGCTGCCTGAGGACACAGCGGCAATACAGGTTAAAAGATCAATAGACATTTATCCAATAAAAACAACAACAACAACTTTTTGTTAACTGAAAAACCTAAACTAAACTAAAATATTAGAAAAACAAAAAATAGACATACTGCATTAAAATAAGTTGACGTACTAAATTGCTAAAACTGAAATAAAAATAAATTAAATCTAAATAATCATCAAATTAATTAAAACTAATGAAAAAGACAAAAGCACATAAAATTACTAAAACTAAAATTATAAACTAAAAATATAAAAAATAAAGCTAGTTGAACTGATTAATTAATACAATTGTATATCATAATAAAAAAATACTAAAATTAAAACAACAAACTAAAAATATAAAAATAAGAGCTAATTTGAACTATTAATAAATACTACAATTGTATATAAATAATATTAAATAGCACTAGTTTAGATATACATAGTATAGATAGTACATTCTAACAGAATAAATGCTAAACTATTTCTGTTATGAATCTACTGAAAATAAATAAACACAAATACTTTTTTTGCCATTTGAATGTTAGTAGGAAACCTACAAGAAGGAGAGTTGTGTTTGCTGGACGAATCGCTGGTGAAGCTCTGGCGAGAACAGTCCACATCGCTAGACCAGGTCAAACTGTCGCACCTTTCCGATGACTCTGTGTCACTGTTCTTGTCCTCGCTGGCCACCGTAGAGGTGGAGGTGGGACGTTCACCGTTCAGTGGCATCGTGAGGGGCTGCTGCAAATTAAGTAAAAAGGTACTAAGTGCAGGTTAGGCTAAAATGAGGCTTTTTTTTTTTTGACAAACTTGAAGCTGTGATCCGGCTTACAGAGTCAGATTCACAAGCATATTTTATGCATGAAATAGAAAGTCAATAAGAATTTTTAGGCATACAAACAAAGCCCGGAAGTCTTCTTTTGTGATTTTTGATACTCTTATATGTTTATTTCTTTATAGGCCAATTCACACTGCACCAGCAGACGCAGACCAACGCCGACAGTCATCAGATTTGATCACGTCACTTTTCAGACATTCCCTGACCCGACAAACATGTTCATTTTGCAAAAAGCAAGCACAAATGAACCAAAATCCAACAGATGCTGGCATGGGGAACACGGTGTTCTGACACAATCCAATAAAGTGTCTCATGCCGCTGGTCACGTATGTCTGTTCAGTGTGAATTGTGCCTTTTGTGGTTTTCTATTTTGTGTGAATTGGCCTTCATGAACTACGCATAACCACATCATGTTTGTGTTTCAGGCATAAATGAATGGTTTGAAAGTAATGTGATGTGAACTGATGATTATAAACAAATGATCCGGGTTTACTGAATAATCTTAGTTGTGTATATTTCTGACTTCATCTGACCGGCACATATCCAGAAAGTGCTGTTAGACCAAAGCAAGCATGATGGAAAACTACTGCTGCAATGCAGAGTGAAATAACAACAAGACGTGTGCTTGACTTCGACTGGATTTGCAGTTGTGGAGGAGCTGAAAACGAAGATGCGAAGTCGGCCAATTTCTGCTTCCTGACGCTCACACAGTGTCTGTGTGCTTTATCACAGATGAAGCAGATTAGATGCAACATTTGTCAAATAACCTACAAAGATGCTTGAGTTTTCATGTAGCAACAGAAACACTTTTCATTTAACATGAACTAACAAGGAACGACTATATTTATATTAACTTTCAGCACAGAATCTGGTTAAAGTGTTGATACGCCGGCTCCATTACTAGAAACTAGATTTCCAGAAGTACTACACAACCTAGATTACAATATTCACCTCCATATAGTTATCACCTCGATGACACGGGCACGTTTATTGGGTTTTGACATTCTTGGTAGGATTTCTGGTTGAACATTTTTTGAATCATTTTCAAGAATGGACATTCAACCTGACAGCAATCTGGCTACTCTCAGATACACTCACCCCATATGTTCGCGCTCAAAGCACTGCTTCATGAAGTTTCGAAACCTTCGCAAATCGTTTGTTTAGAATCAACTAGTGTCTAATATGGCTGATCTCAGGTCAGTTTGTGTATAATTCATGCACTTTTTATTATGTACTTTTAATTTATTCAATATTGTTTGCATTTCTGCATCGTCGGTGCTCATTTTAGGACACATTGTGAATCACCTGACCAGAAAAACCCAACCAAATTTTAGTGTAGAAATAAACAAGACGAGGCCAGATGTTGTGGGTTATTAGCTAGAAAAGAAAATGTATATATCTGTCAATACCAGAAACATCTGTGCCATATGAATGAGTTTTTTTCCAAAGCAGGAGAAGCTGTGCAAAAGAAGGAAATCGTTTAAATGCCAAAAACACTGGAACAACTTTTGTAAACTCACAATAAATTAATTAAAACGTGCATTCTTACAAACCATACCTGGACCTTAAAACACATATACCATCATCCTCCTTCTCCAGAGTCATAACATTACTCCTTCAGTTTGCTAGTGTTTCATAGACAGCTTTAATGACAAACACGTGTGTATAATTAAAAGGGTTAAGTGATAGTAATTGCATGTAAATGTCTGATTAACAAACACCCTAACTAAAGGAATAAAGGCTCTAATATTTAATGATTTGTGAATTACATTAAAAACATTACACGCTTGTGAAAATATCTGCCATTGTTCTGTAAAAGGTCGTTATGTTTGGGCCCAGATCTCATTGCTTTTACACTGTTTTGACTGGCAGGAGTCACCAGCATGTGGTGTTTTTGAAACTGTGAATAATTGGGTTCAATTGATTTGAAGCTTAACAAAACCTTTCTTTCCCACATCGCTGCCCATCAACCGGCTCCAATGCTGGGCATGATTGCAGCTAAAAAGGTAATGCACAAAGCAGGAATCAGATGTCACTGATCACGTGACGAGAGTACGATTATGGTGGTTGATTATGTGCCAAAGTCAAAAGCAAAAGTGTCTATTTGGCAGTATTTGTTGGATTTAAACCCAATGCATCCTGCTAACATTTTTGATGCAATCTGTAAACTGTGTCTGATAAAAACGGAAGCACCCACAGATAACACCACATGAACGATGCTGCCAAAATCATATAGCTGTGTTGTAACTCATGCCATCTGTCATATTTATTTAGCTATTAAAAGATATATGTTTAATATAAGCGAGATTGTCACTGCACTGTTTTATAATTATGTTTTTTCAGTAAGAATGATGATTGATCCACCTTTTAAAAATAGATACTGTATATATTTGGAATAATTTCTCTTTATATATTGCTAACAGCAGCAGCGCAGTTTAAGTGTCTGTCGACAAAACCAAAAAATAAATAAAAAATCGATCATGCCAACACAAACATGCCATTTCCCATGTCTGCATATGATTATATCTGAAGATAATACAGTCTCTAGCTCTGTATAGTATGTGCACTGTGGCCTTTACTGTGTAACACAAATGGTTTTCAGTTTGCACAACCCTGTTTGTTACAGTACGACCAGAGTAGTACTACCAAACACTGTTCATAACTGAGCAAGAATCATGTAACATGTTGAAGCCATTCAGAGCACTTCAGATAGCAAAACAGCAAATGCAAACAAGGTAAGATTCAGAAAGGAAAGAAAGGTTCTGTGTCTTATCTTAAATATAAGGTCATCACGGTCAAGAGCTGGAGAGCCTCAACCTCGAGAGGCCGCCATACGATGTGTCCAAACCATCATTTCAGTGTTCAGAGCGGAGATTTCAAGTGCACCCAAAAGCAACCGGAGTTCACCAAGAACATTTTTTGTGATTACTAACTCACTGCGTCCACAAGCAAGGCCGTCAGATCTTCTTTTTGCTCAGCACTGCTTGATAACTAAATGATAAAATGTTCTTTACTTAATGCCAAGTTTATTTCCAGGATTTGGTAAGAACTGTATCTACTGTTGACCACCAGATGGAGACATTTCCCACCACATGTCTTCATTAAATAGTTCATCCAAAAACGAAAATTAATTTACTCACCCTTGTTCCAAATCCATATAATTTTCCTTCATCTTCGGAACACAAATGAAAACATTTTAAATGAAGATTTCTGTCCCTCCACTGAAAGTCCACACACCTAAAACTAAAGCTGGAGTAAACGTTTCAAGAGACACAGGCGCTTTATATGATGAACTCATTTAATTTAGGCTTTTATTAAGAAATAAACATTGATCAGCACAGAGTTTAACAACCAGGGGGACCTCAAACGTGTTTACAAGAACCAATGCGCTCTCTTTTTTAATTTTTTTAAAAAGTCTTCTGACTTTTAAGGTGCATTTCGCTTTGTTGTCGTGTCATGTATGCGCGTTTAATCATCGGCAAGAACCAATTAGTTGTTGTTGTTTTTTGCGCATGCGCATCAGGCAACTACGGTTAAGCGTACGTTTACCATATTTGATGTGCTCTCTATGCACTCTACGTGCTTTTATCAATGTATATCTAAAATGCCCATTTTTTGGCCTTTGTTTCCAATTGACAATCTCTCTACAGTCCTCATACATGTAGCTACTATTTGCATTGCTTTGACCGTTCAGCTGTAGATCCCGCCTTCTTTCATGCCACATTTGGTTGAGCATGCACAATGCCTGCACGCTACTGGTCAAACTAGTTACCTTCAGCAAGTATGAAAACAATAGCAAACCAAAGCCAAAACCCAGACATTTTAGGCAATTTAGAAATCCCGGCCAGGACATCACCGCAAAATATTGACTCCCTGATCAATGTTTATGTATGAATAAAACCAAATGGTTAGGCAAGGCGTAGGCAAGAGTGGTTCTAGAGAGCTGCTGTGCTGTGGCTCACCAAACACACCTGAACAAGCTAATCAATGTCTTCAGGATTACTAAGGCCAAAGCCACTAGAAGGCAAGCCTGCAACCTTCAGCCAAAAAAGTGCAATGGCTAATGCTTATACTTCCGCTTTGGCGGTACGTGGGAAAGGAGACCAGAGGCCATTTTTTTCTAAATGGATGTCAATGGAGGAGATGCGTCACTACGCTGAATAAACAGCTTTTTAGAGGAAACAGCTTATTGGTACAGGTACAATGCCTGTACGCCGAGATACGCTGTAGTTACCCTTTTGGGTCTGTCTTGTTGATGCCAGCAACAGCATCTTGTATCTTTTTTTTGGGGGGGTTATTTATTATTTGCTATTGTATTATTTTAATTGAACTTACTGTACAGCACTTTGGTCAACTTAGTTGTTTTATTAGGTGCTTTATAAATAAAGTTGGAGTTGGAGCTTATCATTTAATGAATCGACAGCCTATCGGCTAATCTTCAGCATGTTTTACACTAAGCAATACTTTTGGATTGAACTATTTTAGAGTTTACACACAAAAAAAAGAATGCCGTTTTATTAGAGAAGTCACAGACTTTTTGCGACAGGTGGGATTTAGCTTAAGGCACTTCTCATTCATTCCTACGGCATCCGTAAACTGCGATTTGAGTGTCGCACAACTCTGACTGAAATCCAGTGGTGTCAAGGCTGTAATGAGATCCAAGTTGGCTGTTACACTTTCTCCAATAGTAAGTAACACAGACCCTCTCATCTCTCAATAGTAAGACAATCTCTGCTAAGGCTATCCAGCTTATTCTTCAACGCGGAAGTAAGCCTATGGGCGAGAAGAATAACAACGTGCAGTAAACGGTAAAACTGTGTTCACAACAAACCTAAAAATAGATCAACATTAAAATAATATGGTAAGACACACCAGTTTGCAACAGCAAGTAGAAAAATGAGCTGTTTTGTACAGCTAAACATAGCTGGACGCGGATGACACCGAAAGCCAGACCAATATAAATTACAAATGGCCGCTTTTCCAGGAAGAATAAGGTGCATAGACAGGTGAGCATTTTTCAGGGTTGGAGCTGAACTGGAGAAAGACAGCGGCTCTAGGACCTGGGTTAGGCCTACATGTGCTTCTATTCTTCTGTAATGTACTGCATTTCAACTGCTGACCACCAGATAGAGACATTTAACATGTTTTCATGAACTAACGGTATCGTTAAAAGTCTTGAACTGTGTCTGAGAAATAAGCCTCACTGGAGCAAGTAGTTAAGTATTTAAAGTAGTGAATTTAAGCTACTAAAGTTGTCACGAGATTACTAGTGTTTGGGGATTTTATCTGACATTAAATGACTTGTATGTGACAGTTTAAGAAAAATAAGTAATCCTAACTAAATGCATATTGAATAAACTCTAAAACTCGTGTAATGCTGAATGGTTTCAGTGTTTCTGCATGCAGTGGAAAGAGTGACTGAGACTCACTGCAGCTCTTGTTCAACAGATGGGAGGGACTGCATGCCTCTTTCTCTCTCTCTCTCTCTCCTCTCTTCCCCCATCAAACTCCTGCTTTTCATAAAACTTCAGACTGGGAAACACTGAAGCGAAGGTTTCATTCGAGCAAAGGGATCGTGTGCCTGTGTGGATGTTCAGAAACACAGAGCAATGTAGTTCAGTTCAGTTCAGTCCGGACGGCAGCGTGAAGTCATGGTGAGTCCAGCCCTGTTCACAGGAGCCTTTACCTTTGACATGAATGAGAAACGATTTTAAAAGCTGATACAAAGTTGCAAAAGTAACCTGTACAAACTGAATATGCTTGCATCAGAGTCTGTTTAGCGTCTTCTGTCAGCTGTATCGAAAGGAATCGCTCTCTCTTTGTTTCAAACAACAGCAAGAATGTGTGATCCCTGCAGACATTTAGTACATTGATGGTCAAAAATGCCATTGCTACTACAGTTATGCATATTGTTGGGAAACTGTGACTGTATTAGCAATCACTGTTATCAAACTGAATACATGACATTACAAAAGCCTGTTTGAAAAATAACTCATATGAATGTATTACAGTTTTACAGTGGTGATAATAAATGCAGTGATTGTGTTGGTGGAAATATGGTTACCATGGTAAATGGGAACAGGGTAGCCGTGAGTAGGAAAGAGCTGGAGGTGGGAATTCCCCCTCATCCCATCTGAACTCATGAGGAAACTCTGCAGGACACACGGATCTGGAACAAACCCAGGACTCTGTTATGAAAAGACTCTGTTCGGGGTTTCTGGACTGTCTTTATAACTGTGTGTTTCATATGAATAGAATTGAATAGAATAGAAGTAAAACTAATCAAATGGAGTAGTTAAATACTAAACAGAGTTAAGTTGAATACAATATAATTAATTGTAGTTAAACCAATAGAATATAATAATAATAGTTGGGAAAAAACGTCAATGTCCAAAATTCATTGAATGGAATAGCTGAACCTAAGAATAAGTCTGGCGTGAAACAAATAGAATTGCATAGTTGAATGGGAGTAAATTGGAACTAATAGAATAGAATAGTTGGGTTAAATAAAATTAATGAAATTAACAGAATTGCATAGTTAAATAAAACAGAATGGGGCGAACTGAAACATTTTTTTCCAATTGTGATTACTTTGAATAGAAAATAAACATAAGTGTGCAGTAAAACAAATATAACAGAAATGTGTACAAAAAAAGAAGGAATTATAGAATAGTTATGTACAATAGAATTAAGGGAAGTGAAACCAGTGCAATAGAATGAAGACAAAAAACTATTTAGAAGAGTAAAGTTCAATTAATTTGAATGGAGTAGATGAATATAATAAAATAAGTATGAGTTGAGACAAATATCTATAGTATAAATGCATTGTTGAATAGGAGAAAAGTGGAACTAATAGAATAAAGTGGCTGGATAAATTTAATGAAAGGAACAAAATTGCATAGTTGAATAAAACAGAATATAAGTAAACTTAAATATTTTTTTTAGGAGTGAAGTAAAACAATTATAATAGAAATAAATAAAATAGTTAAAATAGAATTAAGGGAAGTTAAACCAATAGAGGAGAATAATTGAATAACATAGAAGAGTTCAACAAAGTAAAGTTCAACAAATAGAATAGTGTAGTTGAAAAAGTTTGGAGCGAAACTTAGAATTGCATAGTTGTATAGAAGTAAAGCAGAAGTAGTGAATATAAAAGATGAATACAATAAAATTATGAGTAGAATAGATTAGAACAAAATTGCACAATTGAATAAAATAATAGACGTAAACTGAAACACATAGAGGGGAATCTTAGAAGTGAAGTAAAACAAATAAAATAGAAATTAGTAAAACCAATAGAATTAAGGGAAGTTAAACCGATAGAGTAGAATAATTGAATAACATTGAGTAGATAAAAAACATCAATTAAGAGTAAAGTTCAACAAATAGCATAAAGCAGTTCAAGTAGTTTGACGCTGAAACATAATAGAATCGCATAGTTCTACATAATTAAAGTGGAACTAGTAGAATATAATAGTTAAGTAAAATAAAATGATTAGAATAGAATATGACAGAATTCCGTAGTTGAATTAAAAGAGTAAACTGAATCAAATAGAATGGAATATTTTAATAAGTGTAATTGGTTTCCATGACATTCATGTAGTGTGACTGTGAGATTACACATGATAATAGAGCAATAGAGTTAATAGAGTGACAGCTCTAATGATGTTACTGCAGTCTTCTGGACGTCCTGCATCAGACGCGTGTTACTGTCCATCTGGCGGCATGTATACAAATACAAACTGAGGCAGATGAGGGCCGGCACAGCTGGCAAGAAAACAACACTAGAGGTATTTTGTATTGCTGGTGGGAAAGAATTCCTATACAGAAAAGCCTTAAAACTGCTAGATTCGCGTACTTTTCGTCTCGTTTAGAAAGAAAACAAACACAGCCCCAGGTCTTTATTCAATACAGTGCCTAAATAACAAAAAATAAAGCATCAACTGACGCAGACATTTCCCAACAGTACAGCAGTAGTGACTTTATGAACTGCTTTACTTTCAAGATCGATACTATTAGAGATAAAATTATAACCATACGGCTGCCAGCTAAAGTATCGCATCAGATAGTGTGCTATAGATCCCATAAAGAACAATTCCACCGTGGCTCTAGAAGAGGAAGAAGTGTTAAACTTGTTAATCATCTAAACCAACAACATGTATGGTAGACCCTATTCCATCTAAGCTATTAAAAGAGGTGCTTCAGAAGTCATAGTTCCTCTTCGGAATATTATTAATTCATCAATGTCTTTAAGATATGTCCCCAAAACCTTCCAACTGGCTGTTATTAAGCCTCTCATTAAAAAAACAGAACTTGATCCTAAAGAATTAGTTAATTTCAGACCAATCTCAAATCTACTCAAAGATACTAGAAAAGGTAGTATCTTCACAACTATGTTCCTTCTTAGAGATTGGTATTTGTGAGGACTTCCAGTCAGGATTTAGACTGTATCATAGTACTGAGACTGCTCTTATTAGAGTTACAAATGACCTGCTCTTATCATCCGATCACGGTTGTATCTCTCTATTAGTGCTACTGTAGTCTCACGTAGCCAGACCTTCAGAATGACAGCTGATGGTCTGGAATCCATGGCAGCGTTCATTGGCCAAGGCCCGCCCATGAAGCCGTTTGACTGACATGTCAAACAACCAATCACAGTTCATTTCATCAGCGTCACGTTTCGGGGCGTGGAAATGTCCCCACAACACTGAAATAACCAGCATTGAAAGTCAAAGAAGAAGAGGGAGAACAAGCAGCAAGTCAGTCATTTGTTCATTTACTCTTTCAAAAATGTAGTTAATTGAGCTACTGTTGTCACTGTTCACAGTGTCTCAACCATCTACTTTCCAGACTAATGATGGAGAGGAAAAAAACAATCTGCTGATTCCTCTGAATGGGAGAAATGAGAGGTTTTGAAGGAGATGTCTACTGCTTTTCTGGCAGGCCGAATCAGGCCAGTTGCTGGCAGAGGAGCTGAGGTTAAATCAAAACTGCGATAAATACTAGAGCAAAGAGAAAGATTATGAATGACTTATGAAGAGTGTGATCATCCTGGTTTACTGCCATCTACCTTTAAATCACACTGAGATGATATATTTTACTTGTAAATCACATTTGTCATGGTTTAGTTTTTAATACTGGTATAAATTGTTTCTAAACCCAGACATACAATTCTGCCTTTCATTTGTATTTCCTTAATATTTCCAACGCATTATTAGACAACATGTATTTAAATATGTATTTCACCAAGAAACCAACTCTAAACTCCTCTGGCATTTACATTTTCTGTGCACTTTTGTGATTTTAGAAACCAGGGTAATGACAGGACTTTTATTTTGGTTTAGTGGTGTGATGCCATAAGACTGCGCCGCTCTCCGCATCTCCTGTGATTGAAGAAAGGTTTGTTTTTCATGTTATTTAAAGTGTTTAAATCAATGCTGTTCATGCAATTTTATAGTTTTTACAAGTGAGGTAAAAACATTTTTATTAAATACAACAAATATAAACTAAACCGATAATAATAATAATGTAAACATGCATGCCTAAATGTGAAATGTCTGTATAATATGTTTTCTTTTATTAATTTTTAGTGCTAGTTTTGAGTGTTTTTTGTTGTTGTTCTTTTGTGTCAGTCTTATCAGTCCATTAACTAGCATTACATTAACTTACCAGTGCACTGACTACTGAGCTGATTGAGACGCACCCAGAGATTTAGTTTGGATTTACTTTTTGGTTTTCTTAATTATTCTGATCTTAAACAGGACAAAGCATCCAAACACACAGAAAAACTCCTGCTGAATCATCTGAGATCCACGTGACACTGTTATAAAGATGGCGTTTATTAAAGAGGAGAGTGAAGACCTAAAGATTGAAGAAACATTCAAACATGAAGATACTGAGGAACAGACAAAAATTGTGTTTATTAAAGAAGAGAGTGAAGACTTGAAGATTGAAGAAGCATTCAGAGTCAAACATGAAGATACTGAGGAACAGACAGGTTGGTTTTCATTCTCAAACCTGAACTCATTCATTTGATCCTTATTAAAATGTCCAACTCTACAGAAATTAATAATATTGTTGAATAATGTCATATGAGCGTCCTAAGTGGAGCTGCTTTATTTGACTTGGAACAGGTCCTCATGTTGAGATCACATGACCAGACAAATAATAACAAGTGTGTGTGTGTATATATATATATAATATATATAGAGCAGGTAAGCGGATTATAGTTTCAATTAATTAATTATGATGTGGTGATTAATGAAATTTTGATTACATCAAATGTGGATGAGAAAATTAATTCCCAAAAATAAAGTCATTGGGCCTCATTCATGAAACATTCGTAAATATATAAAGAGTAAATTCTGAGTAATTTGCGCGTAAAGCAGACCTTACCGAAAACTCTCCTCTGGATTCACAAACACTTCGTACACATCAGATTTGATAGTTAAACATGTGTATGTTAATGAATTCCAATCATTGATAAATAGGGCGCTCGTGCACGCTCATTCACAATCAGCACAATCCCCGCCTATGAATTACAGCTACGTAAATTGTGTGTCCAGGAACGTAGTGGAATATTCTGGTCTACTTTCTCAGGTTTGGCTCCCGTATATTGCATAAATGCTAAAAAGACTAATAGGCCATATGCCTAACAATAAATATTCAATAACGTGTGTCCACCAAAGAGTTTTTAGCCAGCTGAAAAAATGTCAGGCGCTCTTCTTAAAACGACCAGCTGGTGGTGCTTGAGAATGCTTTGGTGGCACAGCATTTTTCCAGCTGAGACGCACGCTTTAGTTGCTATGATTTGGAATATCCACGGCGACAATGTATTACTAGTATCTCACTTTTAATAATTTTACTAAATATAAAAAAGCAGTAACCAGTAATATTGACTTCTCCATTGTTGTGGGCAGTCGTTGTACAAGCAGGATGGTTGGTCACTATTTGTCCCACCCGTCCTCTATTTATGGCTGGGTAAATAGTGACAGTGACGAGCGCTGCGTTTTACAATTATCAACTCAAAAAAAACAAAAATCAAAAGGAGTGCAAGGTCAAATTGCCTTTGAATTTTGATGCACTGCCATTATAATTACATGTCATCAGTTTGCCAAAAAGAACACAAAATGTTTTACGCACCATTTACACATGGTAGGGAGTAGGTGTAAATTTATTTCGTACCAACTAACATTTTGAAAATACGAACATTTTCATGAATTCGAAAGTTTACGTCAGAACAGCTTTATGAATGATTTACACAAAAATTTGTTCTGCTCGTGTTTCATGAATGAGGCCCATTGTGTAAAGCATCAAACAGACATTACAAAAAGTAGCTTCAGCAAGAAATATTTTGTTTGATAAAATGTATTAAATATACTCTTTTGGACCATGAGGGGAGTAAATGATGACAAAATTGTAATTTTTGGGTGGGTGAACTATACCTTTAATAATTTATTTCATTAATTTTATTACTATGGAAATATTAAATTATTTCTTTAATTAAATTATACTCTAAATAATAAACTAAAACTGCCAGTAGTTGGTGGTAAATGTCTTAATGATTAAGTCAGAGTCATTTCATTTATTTGATTCGTTCATATGGCTGATTCATTCAGGAGTGAAGTAAATGGTTCTTTATGAATGGTCCATTGAATCATTAGGCTTGTTCGACTTGAAGCAGATCATCACCATCAGATCGATCGGTGTGTGACATCAAATTACTGCAAGAGCTATAGAGAGCAGACGGCTCCTCATGCTTTTGAATCACTCTCGCAATACTTTGATGTCAATACACCGATCGATCTGTGCAGCGTCACTTCAAATCCAACGAGCCAATGGTTCAACGCGCCAAATGGTTAACCCAATTCGTTCGAAACGTGCATTAAGAAATTAAATGCCACTGTGTGTTGCTCTGAGACCAACAGTTCTGTTTTGTCTTTATATTTTTGTTGGCAAAATTGAACAAAACAGACAACATTGTGTAGGGGCTGTGATTAAGCGAAGTGCGAAGTTGTCATGCGCACTCTCGGGTTCAGTAAAGCGGTTCTGGAGATGTAGAAGTACATCTCAATCCACTCTGGCTTCCGATGGAGAAGCAGCATTTAACACAGAGCCGTAGTACACATGACAATTAGGCAATATCGCGTTAATAATAGACATTCGATATTGATATTCGATCAGAATTCATTGCGTATTGCTAGACTTGTCAGTTGTGGTTAAGCTCACTGCACCCCTCGGGAATCAACATTGACACTCATCACTCTTAACATCAACATGGTTCCTAAAACAACACCCTACCACTCACCTTACTTCAACTGCTCACCCTTCCTGGCTATCTGCTATGGTTTCATCTCTGCTTCATTCCCCTGAACAGTTATCATCTCTTGAAGTTAACCGTGCTACTGATACTTTCTGCTCCAATCTTACATCTTGTTTAGACACTGTCTGCCCCTTGTCTTCCAGGCCAGCCATTCCATGCCGATTGTAATCCTCCTCCCCCTCCTTTATCAACTCTAATAGCTGACGACTTTGCCATGTTTTTCATTAATAAAATTAAAAACATCAGTACACAATTTTCCACACCACAATCTGTCAAGCCCATTTTACCAGCAAACATACATTTGTTCACATCCTTCTCTTCACTCTCTGAGGCAGAAGTCTCCAAACTCATCCTTTCTAATCATCATACTACTTGTCCGCTTGATCCTATTCCATTTCATCTCTTTCAGGCTATTTATCCTGCGTTGTACCTGCACTCACTCACAGTGAAACATATCCATTCACACTTGGTGTTTTTCCCTCAAACATTAGACGTTCCCTTCTTCCTTTCATTGAAAAAACACTTGAACGAGCTGTGTTCAACGAAGTTTCTGCCTTTCTCACACAGAACAACCTCATCGACAGCAACCAGTCTGGTTTCAGAAGTGGACATTCAACCGAGACTGCCTTGCTCTAAGTTGTTGAAGCCCTAAGACTCGCAAGAGCCGCTTCCAAATCTTCAATACTTATCTTGCTGGATCTGTCTGCTGCTTTTGACACGGTTAACCACCAGATCCTCCTGTCAACCTTATTGGCAAAGGGCATCTCAGGAACCGCACTCCAGTGGTTTGAGTCTTACCTCTCAGATAGGTCCTTCAAGGTAACTCGGAGAGGTGAGGTGTCCAAGTCGAAACATCTAGCTACTGGGGTGCCTCAGGCTCAGTTCTTGGACCACTTCTCTTCTCAGTCTACATGGCATCACTAGGTTCTGTCATTCAAAAACATCGGTTTTCATATCACTGCTATGCTGATGAAACTCAACTCTAACTCTCATTCCACCCTGATGATCCAACAATAGCTGCTCGCATCTCAGCATGTCTAACAGACATTTCTTGCTGGATGAAGGACCATCACTTTCAACTCAAACTTGCCAAGACAGAACTGCTTGTGGTTCCATCAAACCCATCGTTTCATCACAATTTCAACATCCAGTTAGGCTCATCAACCATAACTCCTTCAAAAACAGCCAGAAACCTTGGAGTTATGATTGATGATCAGCTGACTTTCTCAGACCACATTGCTACAACTGCCCGGTCCTGCAGATTTGCTTTATTCAACAACAAGAAGAAGAGTCAAGACAGTAAGAATGAGATCAGGTCCTTTCTTTCGGAACATGCAACATAACTTCTTGTTCAAGCTCTTGTTCTGTCCAGAATGGACTATTGCAATGCTCTCTTGGCAAGTCTTCCAGCCACTTCTATCAAACCTATACAATTAATCCAGAATGCGGCAGCAAGATTAATTTTTAATGAGCCGAAAAGAATGCACGTCACACCTCTGTTTATCAATTTGCACTGGCTACCAATAGCTGCTCGCATTAAAATTCAAGGAATTAATGTTTGCCTACAAAACCACCACTGGCTCTGCACCCCTTTACCTAAATTCATTACTTCAGACTTATGTACCCTCTAGAAGTTTGCGTTCTACAAGTGAACGGCGCTTTATTGTTCATCCCAAAGAGACACAAAATCACTTTCACGGACTTTTAAATCAAATGTTCCCTCCTGGTGGAATGACCTACCCAACTCAATCCGAGCAGCTGAGTCCTTAGCCATCTTCAAGAATCGGCTAAAAACACATCTCTTCCATCTTTATTTGACCCTCTAACTCTAGCACTCTCTATTCTAATTCTATTCTTTAAAAAAAAAAAAACTTGTCCCTTTTAGACTTGCACTCTATTCATTTACTAACTGCTTGTTTTCTTAAAAAAAAAATCTAACACTAGCTTGATCTATTCTTTTTCTATTCTATCTGTTTTCTTTTAATTTATTATACAATTAACAAAAGCAAAAAAGACCTAACACTTAGCTTGCTCTATTATTTTTCTATTCTATTTATTTTCTTTTTCTTTTTATTATATAATAAAAAAAAACTTGCTATGTTTACTGCGTTAAGCTAACTGAGACTTGTTATAGCACTTGTATATTATTGCTCTTTTGTTGATTTTGATTGCTTCTATTGTCCTCATTTGTAAGTCGCTTTGGATGAAAGCATCTGCTAAATGTCTAAATGTAAATGTAAAAAAAATTAACTAATTAATCACACATTTTTTTCTGAAATTAATCGCTTAAATGAGGTCCTCTCATTGTTGCCTGAAGTCTATAATTATCTCTTTTGTCTTCTTGATGTTGAGAGACAGGTTGTTGTCTGCACACCACTCAGCAAGTCTACACACCGTATCTCTATAGGCAGCCTCACTGTCAGAGATAAGCCCCACCACTGTTGTGTCATGAGCGAATTTGATTATTGTGTTAGTGAGGAAAACTGGTGTGCAATCGTGTGTAGAGGGAGTAGAAGAGGCTCAGCACACACCCTTGTGTGCTTCAGTGCTAAGGGTCAGGATTGAGGACACGTGTGTGCCCAGTCTCTCAGTCTGAGGAAGTCCTCGATTCACAGACACAGCTGGTTACTAAGGCCCTGGTCCAGCATCTTTGTGACCAGCCTGCTGGGGAAGATGGTGTTAAAAGCAGAGCTATAGATAACAGAAAGCATACTTGCGTATGTGCCCTTCTGCTGCAGGTGTTTCAGTGCAATGTAAAGAGCAGTGTTTTTTGCATCCTCTGTGGATCTATTTGACTTGTATGCATGTTGATGTGGGTCTTAAAGGGTTAGTTCGCCCAAAAATGAAAATTAGCCCATAAATTACTCACCCTCAAGTCATCCTAGGTGTATATGACTTTCTTCTTTCAGACGAATCCAGTCGGAGTTAAAAATTGTCTTTGATCTTTCAAGCTGTTTAATGGCACTCAGCGGGTGTTGCATGCATCAGTCCAAAAGCAGTTAAATAAAAAGTGCCCATCCATAAAAAAAATGTCTCACACGGCTTCGGGGGGTGAACAAGGCCTCGTAGCGAGCGACGCCGTTTTTGTAAGAAAAATATCCATATTCAAAACGTAGTAATCACTTTAATCTAGCTTGCACTCACTGTTGTACACAGAAGCAGCTCCGGGAGGATGAGGTATGAGGTCAGCGCTGTGCATGCTCAGTGAGTCTTGTGAAAACCAACGTTTGTAGAGAGAACAGGAAGCAAAGTCTTACTTTAGCAAGGAAACCCAGTCGCCTCTTGGCTTTATATGAAAGCCTCAGTCATCTTCTTTACAAATCCTCGTTTTGTACTTCTAATAAGTGACCGTTGTTTTGTTTTGAGCGACAAAAATTAAAAAAACGCTGAGGGTCGTTCATCTGACGAGCCCGCTGTGACAGCTGAGTGGAATCCCGGAAGATAACCCGTGGAACTTTGACCAATGAGAGAACAGTTTACTCGCGCGTGACTTGTATTAACAAATTTGGTCCTTTTAGAAACTTTGCTGTGTGAAAGCGAACCGCACCAAGAATAAAAAGCAACATTGTAATAATTTTAATCCCTGTTTCGGAACAAAGCAATCGATCTACAGGTGTGAAAGCACCCTTACAAAATAAGAAGAGCGGTGGGTCCCTAGGACCAGGAGTGAAAGCCAGTAGTCTATAATAAAACAGTTTTGCGCATAATGTTGATTTTGAGGATTTAATACTTTTATCTTGGTTTTGATGTCTGATGTTTTAAGATATTAAAGTGCCATTAACATGTATTTGTCTTTTTTCACTTCAGACCTGATGGCGCTGAAAGAAGAGAGGCAAGAACTGACAACGATAGAAGAGAAAGATCAATACGAGAGACTTGATTTCATGATTGTGGAAAAATCCATACAGACTGAAACAACTTCATCACGAAAAAAAGTTCAGCAGATCGAATCTAACAGTTACTTCACCTGCCATCAATGTGGAAGGAGGTTCAATCAAAAATATAACCTTAAAAACCACATGAGAATTCATACTGGAGAGAAGCCTTTCACGTGCCAACAGTGTGGAAAGTGTTTTAGACATAAACAAGGCCTTGGTTCCCACATGAAGCATCACACTGGAGAGAAACCTTTCATATGCCAGCAGTGTGGAAAGAGATTCTCAAGTAATGAAAACCTTAAATACCACATGAACCATCACACTGGAGAGAAACCTTTCATATGCCAACAGTGTGGGAAGAGCTTCTCACGTAAACAAAACCTTAAATGCCACAAGATACGTCACACTGGAGAGAAACCTTTCATTTGCCAGCAGTGTGGAAAGAGTTTCGATCGAAAACAAACCCTTACAATCCACATGAAAATTCACACTGGAGAGAAACCCTTCACCTGCCAACAGTGTGGAAAGAGTTTTATATATAAACACAGATTTAATTCCCACATGTTCTGTCACACTGGAGTGAAGCCATTCACATGTGATCAGTGTGGAAAGAGTTTCAGAAAGAAAGAGTCCCTTGATTTCCACACGAAGAGAGAACACCCAGGAGAGAACGGTTTTATATGCCATCGTGTGGAGAGAGTTTCAGTTGTAAAGTAAGCCTCAAAACTCATGGGACTTCACACTCCAGAGAAGCCATTGGCATATGATCAGTGTGGAATGAGTTTCAGACATAAAGCAACCCTTGGAAACTCACACTGGAGAGAGACATCTTTCACGTGCCATGACTGTGGAAAGAGTTTCAGATTCAAGGTCCACATGAGAACCCACACTGGAGAGAAACCCTTCACCTGCACTCACTGTGGAAAGAGTTTCAGTCAGAAAGTAAGCCTTCAGATTCACACGAGGCTTCACACTGGAGAGTAAAGAGAAAATTCATGCAGATGTTAGACCATATTTGTGTGGAAAGCGGTTTAAATGGCTCTGCAGTTTAAAATGGCACCAGAAAATAGGTTATCTGTGAAACTAAAGCTACGTTCTCACCGCAGGTCAATATGGCCCAAATCTGATTGTCCACATTCTTGACCGAATGCATTCTCCAACTCTTTACGAGTTTGACTTGTTTGGCTTTTTATTTATTTTTTGTCTTGTACATATGAACTGCTGTGTCTGAGACCATCTGCTTTGTTTTAGTTCAGTTCTCAAATTTTTGGTTAGTCCCAAGACACACTTTTGTGAATTTCACAAATGTCAAAATTAAAATTCATTATTAGTGTCATTAATTTCTGCTTTCATAATTGAGTTTCATAACTGATGAACTTTACAATTAACATAAACTGACCTAATAATTATGGTGACACATTGCTGCCTCAACATATTATTTATGTCCACTTATTTTTTGTAATAATGAGATGTTACGTAATTTTAACATCTTTTCTCATTTAAATATGTTTTCCCGTTATAATAGATATATTTCTTTATTTGAATGACTTAAGTTTGATTTGACAACAAATCGAAATAAATGAACCCCAACCTAACAAACATAAAGAAATAAAAAGATTTTATAATAGGATAATAATAGGCCTAATAATAATAATTATTATTATATATTGCGTTGTTTGAGAACGGAAAAACAAATTTAGCTGTATTTTTTGTATTTTTGTTCATGGGTAAAAACAAATTAGCTTATGCTTTAATATTTGTTTCACATGTGTGGGCAGCTTTGATACTTTAGTCTGATTATATATTAATGATGTATTAATGATTATATATTATTAAATTATATATTTGGGTTAAATTACAGGCTTTATACTAAAAGGAATAGGCTGCGCTGCGCCTGGGTGTGAGCACAATAGTACAGATGAGCTCAGACGGGAAATACTGTACAGTACCTCTTGTTGGATTTATGTGAATTAAATACATTTGTTTTCAATTTTTTATTTAAGTAGACCTTTTAGCCTAACACGTGTCTACACTGGACACGAGCGGTGCGGCACGACAACATACAATAGAATCCATTATAATCAGCGATGCTGTCTACACTGGATGCGGCGCGACACGACAAAATCCGACAGTAACATGCACGTTCTATTCTATCGACGTACGAAAACAAAGTTCAATGATTTTTACAGGAGTCGCTTTGTATGCGTCCGATTAGACGAATTCGCGGTTTTAGCTGTCACGTCCGGTGTAGACACGGTGTAACAAGGTGTGCCAGAAAGCGCACCCTGTTATTTTACAAAAGCAATATGTAACATTTTTTTTACTGTGGAACTATATAAAATAACGCAGACATTTATATTTCTTTCCTCTGTTATCACAATGTAAGGGATTGCACCGGCGCCACCGAACTGAGAAGTGCAGTGTTGTGCTTTAAATGAGATGTATATTTGCAAGAAATATAGTCTATACAACAGCCAGACAGTATGAAGAAACGTTATTGTGACTAATTTGTAAAGCGGTACATCAGATGAACTCTTATTCTGTGTAATGGGATAACTTAAGCTATTTAGAGAAATAGTCCCCTATCAGAAGAAATGCTCGTTCTTGAAAGTCAAAAATGTCAGGAGCTATCTTCTGCCATGGTCCCTCTGGATCAGTGGCTCCTTCTGATTTTCTGGAAGACTCTGCTGACAGGAACTACAGGCCTCCACCATGCGATGTATAGCTTCAGTGAGTCCTGGCCAGTTGAAGCATGATCTGGCGTGTGCTAAAGAGTGCTGTATACCCTGGTGTCCCACAAGAAGTTGTTTCAGCACTTCTGGTCACAATGCATGAGGAATTATAATACGATCATCTATGCTAATTGTGTGTCTGATCAGCCAGTAAGCTTGCACGGCCAAAGGGACCTTCTTCTTTCTGTCTGGCCATCCCTGCTCATGTAGCTGCCGTATCAGGTCAAGCTCAGAATCTGACTGTATAGCTTGTTAGATCATGTGCATGATGTTACCACAAAGCGATTCTCCATTCACTGCGTAGATGACTTTCTCTTCACTCAGCTCTGGACAGCGTGTCTGCGATTAGCATTTGGTTGCCTGGAGTGAAAATTATGTGAATGTCATACCTTTGTAACTGGAGCAGCATTCTTTGAAGACGTGCTGGCGCTGCTCCAATGGGTTTGGAGAATATCGCCTCAAGTGGTTTATGATCCGACTGGACTCTGATGGGAACGCCATAAACATACAGGTGAAATTTCCACTGCATCTGAGCATAGGTTTTTTCAGAAGCACAGCGATCTGTCTCGACTCAGATTTATCCACTAGCGCCGAGGCAGTAAGGTACAAATTAAATCTTTGTTCCCACTTACGCCAATTTTCTGCCATGTTCCCCATCAGATATAACGCCGGAGGCGGATGAAGCGTTTCTATTTTGTTCATCGCGTTTAGGTAGCCGGGCTCGTTCTGATAATCTGGCGGAGAGGTTTTTTCACCGTTCACTCGCACAGCGGTGATCTTCAGTCACTACTTGAGGAGTGCAGTGTCAATAAATGGGTACCTCTGTTTCTGACACCATGTTGTATCTTTTGTTCAACTCGCTGTTAACAGTCAAAACCCGTATACCTTCATAGGGGAACCATAGGGATTTTTATGACATATGTTGTTATTACAAGAAAAAATGTCATTTTAATAAGAAAAGATGTCGTTTTAACGAATAGTAGTTTTAACGAGAAAATAGTGTGTTGTATGCGCTATGCTGTCATTTTAATGACCAAAGTGCCAAGAATTCTATGTTTATGACAGATAATTATACATTTTATAACCTAACCCACACCCTAAGAAGTCTGAAGTAATCTGCGGACCCATGGTCTTGAACTGGGTACGGAGGGGTTGCGATCAATGCCTCTTCCCACAAGTTGAGGACCATGGGCAAAGAGTGTGCATGGCGGATTTTTTAACCGTATCAACACAAGCCACCATGTTTGCTACATCAGTGACAGGGCTCCAGACTGCGATTAAAACGGTTGCATTTGCGACCAAAAATATAAATTTGCGAGTTAAGTTTCTGCTGAGGTCACCAATGGCGACTATATATTTACATGTTATGACTTAAAAATTAGCATGCAATGCCTTTTTTCCCGATTGTTTTGCATTGTGTTCACATATTAAACTGAGGAAAAGGCAGTCTCTATTTCATGCACAACTTAAACAAACTACAACAGGAAAAGCTGCCAGCTGTGTGGACATTAACAATATCGTTAACAATTCTCATATAGAATTGATACTAATATGGCTCCTTGCTATCAAGATCTTTAGTCTATATGCTGAGTTCTGTTAATGCTTGAACTTCATATTATTTGAAGCACACTTGCCGTCCAGTAATCGCAATAAGCTTTGTGCTGTGTTACCTTTTAATAAACAAAGTATCAACTTTAAAATTATTCCAAATTCATAACAAAATTCAAACAATAAATACGGTTTTGGCGCTTAAGCAAATGAGCAATCGCTTTAGCGCCTCAGTTCAAGCGGCAATTGAACCCATTATATCTTTCTCTTTACTACTATAGTACATAATGAAAATGAATTAACATAAAAAGGTAGGCTATTTTATAAGAGAGTCTATAGTACAACTTACTGAAATGTCTCATGAAATCGCTTGTTCAGTGTTTCAAACTGTGGAAAACGTGTAAAGCTTGTATACTTTGCCAATGCCACGTAATAATACGTTTACCTCAGAATAACCATTCAGCATCCGTAAGCTCATTAGTCAGCAAGAAAAAGTAACTATAAAGAGGACCATTTTGCTAAATTTATGCGCTATATTACATATTCATATTTTTACTTAAACTGTTGTCTACATAAGAAACAATGCAAGGAGCTAAAGATAAAATTAAACACCTCCTATATAATTGCATGTTACTAATGAAGAAAAACAGACTGGATGTGTGAAAGACATATGACAACATGTATAGTGATGCATTGCGGCGGAGCCCAAAACTAATCAATGGCCGTGATATTTATAGTCAGATATTGGACAGATTACTGTGTTATCAAATAATTCTTAGTGGCTGTCTATTTCAAGTGGCAAAGACATTATTCCCTCTTAATGAAGCCTTTAGTTCCCAGGTCATCTACAAGATAGATTAAAATACTGATAAATTAAAGAAAAGATTAGACATAAACACATGACAGTATGATTAAAATGTTAAATGTGAAAAATATATAATAAATAAACGAAACACGTTTATTCTGTGGCACCTAAAAAAAATGTGCAAGCCTAAGGGTGCTTCACACGCCTCATCTAGTTCGGTGTACCTCTTGGTGCGTTCGTTTGGGCCGTGTGAATGCCAGAAATCGCAACTCGAGTGCGCACCAAAGTGGACACACAAGCGTATGAGACTCCTTGAAGAGGTGGACTGGCCCGATGCAAACGGACTTGGAGCGGTAGCTCGTGGTGAGAAAGCAATCGAACAAGGTTACAAGATGCTGTCAGACGAAGCTGCTTCAGATTCTATGTGATATATATATTATCTATAATAATCTTAAATATATTAAATATAATTCTATATAGATAGATATATTAGAGCGGGAGTGTCAGCAGGGCTCGTAAAATTTCAATATCGCTGGTAGCCCTTCGGGCAGACATTCTTCAGATTTTGGTAGCCCAAAATGAATTTAAGTAGCCCGAATAAAAAAAAAAGACATCAGCTGAACTTCACTACGGACAAATCAGCATGATTAAAGGGGTCATATGATGCGATTTCAAGTTTTCCTTTCTCTTTGGAGTGTTACAAGCTGTTCGTGAATAGAAAATATCCCTAAAGTTGCAAAGACTAAAGTTTAACTTTAAGCTATATCTTTGGGTTAAGACTCGTCCACGTCCTTCTAAAACGGCTCGTTCTAACACGCCTACATGTCTACGTCACGATGTGGGAAGATTTGCATAACGCCGCCCAAATGTTCACGCAAAGAAAGAAGGCGTAACTTTGATTCTCGCTGTAGTATTGTTGCCGCTGCCGCCTCCATGTTGTGGAGATGCTGTGTGTTTTGTTGTGTGCAACGCATTTTATGGAGGACGAGGACAGTTTCCTGGGAGAGTAGCCAACAATGCCGGTGTTCTGGTGAATTCTCTATACAGTCTGTGATGCTGACAAATAATGCTGACTCACAGCCTGTAAGTACGCTTTCATATTTAAATAATTTGCCACTGACGATTCAAACGCGAGTTTTTTGGGCAGTGTAGAGTAGGTCTTGTTGTTTGTCATTTCTCCGATTAAAAATGCAGACATGGTTTTATGTTTAGCGGCGCGATGCAACACAACACGTAAAAAAACAGTATAAGTCAATTATAATCAGTTATTATGTCCCCACTGGATGCAACAAATGCTCGTTTATAATGGGTTTAATTGGTTTTGTCTCTTCCCATAACAAGTAAGAGAGTAGGTCTGCTAAGGATCACAAACCACGGCTTGGATCATGATTCCATTATCATCTCAGATTTGGAGTAACCTGATCAGATCCTTTTTCAGATGAGCAAAAACAATTGATCTTATTATTTCAATAACCGAATAACTTCTTTGATACACAGAAAAACAACTAGTGCATATAGGTGTAACGATTCAGAACTCACGATGGCGATGTACGAGCACGATACTGATTTAAATACAATTTTTCACACTTTTTTTTACTTAATAAATGAGATTTAAGACAAATTATAAAATGAAAATGTGTCCTTTTATTATTTCTCAGACAAAAAAATGCTGCACATTTCTTTGTGAAATTAAAATGTCAAATAACAAAATTTACTTGAAATTTTTAAACAAATCCCAAATCAAATAATTAAGTAATACAAATAAAATAAATCTCTTCATGTAAACAAACTAATGCTTTGGCTGTGCTTTTTCCATTTAAAATCAGAGGCAACCACTGAGTGAGAGAACCAACTCTCTTTGAGGGACATGTTTCCATATTTCCCGTTTAAATTTGGTTTAATAAGAAAACAAAACAAAAACATGTAATATTAGGTCTTTACGGTTTGATGGGGAAATAGCCTATACATATTTCACTAGCATTATTAAATTGGCTTGAAAAAGCCAACTTACTGAAATCCTATTTAAACTTCTTCTTCTTCTTCTGAGACCAAATTTTAAAGTGTATCTCCTCCTAGACCTTTAAAGCTACACCCACCCAACTCGGCCCAAACCTTCAGACTGGTCTGACTCGGGTTGCTACATCTTTTCTAACTGATCCAGCTTACGGTTTTCATAAACCAGACTATCAAAACAACCTAAAATCCCATAGACTTTCATTGATGGGGTGAAAACTTTTATACAATAAGACTTATGGTGTATTTAAAGGGATCCCTGGGTATTAAGACTTGTATGGCTTAATATAACGTAAATGATGTCTCTTCCTGAAATATGTAGTAGAAGACCCATTAAAGATTTACAAAGACTGTGGGGGGCACCATTATTCTGATGACGTAAAATGGTTGCACTCGGTGAGCTACTGCCGCTACCTGTTGCTAATCTTACCACAACCCAACTCGGAATAGACATCTCGGAAAATAAAATACTGTTATGATGACCACAGCTACTGAAAGAGCTTACAGGTGGAGACGTTTAAGCATAGGCTTAAACCAAATGCTGTACCATCAATTTTTCCCCACATGGAGCCTAAACGTCCCGGATCTCGAGGAAAATCTGCGCTGAGAAACTCCTCTAGCGGCCGCGCGTCATGATTAGCGTCGGCATGTTTACAGGATAACATAGCGTTTCTCAGCCGTTTGTAAGCTCTGTCAGTAGCTCTGGTCTACTAAAAGACTCCAGGCCTCCGGCCTCAGTGGAGTGACAAAAGAAGCGGGTCTTTTAGGCAGTTTTATTCGTCACAGGCATCTTCGTTGCTTTTTTCCTTTCTTGTGAAGTCCTTGCATTGATTCTCTTGTTGCTTCGGACTGAAAATTAAACCAAAAGTCACACAATGTGATATGATCAGTATTTTTTTCCGGGTTGTGTGCGGGTAAAAAGCCAACGGGGACCTATAGCAACATAAGTCCAGTAGCTCACAGGTGCAACATTTGGTCATCGACACAGAATGTACTGTGAGCACAAAAGAATGGGCCCCCCATTAGTTCCCAAAAAACATGTTGATTTTTAAAAACATACATCTTCATGGGGGTTTCTACTATTAGTTAAATAAGAGGGACATACTAGTTTTAATAGAAAATACTAGTAACTGCTAATCATGCTAACAACATGTTATTAAATGGTTAATCATGCTAACAATATGCTAGAATTCTAGAATCATGCTAGCAACATGTTAATGCTAACAAAATGCTAGTAACTTGCAAATGTTAATAACATGCTAGAAACATGTTAATAAGCTAGAAACATGCTACAACGATTCGCATCTGGCTTGCGGATTAGCATGTTCAGGCATGATGCTAGCATGGTTTCTAGCATGATTACAAGTTACTAACAGTGTTAAAAATTATAGAATGATTAGCATTTACTGCATGTTGT
Organism: Sinocyclocheilus anophthalmus; assembly: GCA_018155175.1. NCBI lineage: Eukaryota > Metazoa > Chordata > Actinopteri > Cypriniformes > Cyprinidae > Sinocyclocheilus > Sinocyclocheilus anophthalmus. The sequence goes on along the minus strand of JADLZN010009541.1, from coordinate 48,302 downwards.
TAACATGATAGCAATTAACTAGCATCTGGCTAGAGATTAACATGTCCAAGCATGATGCTAGCAGTTTGTTAACTTGCTAATCATGTTAACAACATGCTAGTAACTTGCTAATCATGCTATTAACATGCTAGAAACATGCTAACGACATGCTAATCATGCTAGAAACATGTTAGCATCATATTAGTAACATGCTAATAATGCTAGAATCATACTAGCAACATGCTATTAACTCAATCTTGTTAACAACATGCTAGTAACATGCTAATCATGTTAACATCATGCTAGTAATGGTTATCCGGAACAACATGTAGTGACTTGCTAATCTAATTGCTAATCATGCCTAGAATCAGGCTAGCAACTGTTAAACATGCTAGAAACTTGTTAATCATGCTAGAAACATGCTAACCATGTTAGAAACATGCTTATAATGCTAGCAACATGCTAGTGACATGTTAATCATGCTAGTAACATGCTAATCATGCTAGCTAGATGCTAGTAAACTTGCTAATAATGTTAACAACAGGTTAGTAAAGTGGCTATTCATGCTAGAATCATGTTGACAAAATGCTAGTAACTTGTTAACCTGTTACCCTGTAGGAGACTGATAGTCCCTGCTACTCCTGGTCAAATGTTAGTAACGTCCTCATACTGCTAGCCTCATGCTAAGCATAACTTGTTACAACATGTTAGAAAACCTGTTAACACCCTGCGACTGATGCTAGTAACCTGCTAATATGCTAATTCCAGCTGCTAGTAAAACTTGCTAATATGTATAAACATGTTAGTAAACCTTGTACATAATGCTAGTTTTTTTTTTTTTTTTTATTTTTTAGTTTTTTTTTTTTGCATCCTGCTGACAAAATGATAGTCATTGTTAACATGTTACTTGTTAAGCAAGCTAGAACATGCTAGCAACATGCTATGAATGTACTCTTGTTACACAAATGTTAGTAACTGCTAATCATGCTAGAATACTGTTAACAACAATTGCTAAAAATGCGAACAATTCTAGAACCTTCCACACATGTTAGAAACATGCTAGCATCTGTAGTAAATGCTAATCATGCTAGAATCATGCTAGTTACATGTTAATCATGCTAGAATCATGCTAGCAAACATGTTAGTAACTTGCTAATTCTGAAAACAACATGTTAGTAACTTGTTAATCATGCTAGAATCATGCTAACATCATGCTAGTAACATGTTAATATTGCTAGAAACATGGTAACAACATGCTAGTAACATGATAATAATGATAGCAAAATGCTAGTAACATGCTAATCATGCTAAAAACATGAAAGCGTATAAACCTGTTAGCCAAACATGCTGCATAATGCTAGTAACATGCTACATGATGATCGAAGAACTGCTCGCCAACATGCTGTAAAACTCGCTAACTCATGTAGAAACATTGTGACTCTGCAATCCATGCTAGCAAAACATGCTAGTCATTTGTTAATCATGCTAGAAACATGCTAGCATTGTTAGTAACATGCTAATCATGTTAAAACATGCTAGTATCATGTTAAGCATGCTAGAATCATGCTAGCAAACATGTTAGTAACTGGCTAATTCTGAAAACAACATGTTAGTAACTTGTTCATCATGCTAGTAACATACTAACCATGTTAGAGACATGCTAGTAACATGTTAAAACATGTTAGCAACATGCTAGTCTCACTAGAAACAGCCTAGCAACCACCCCAGGTACCCTAGCAATATGTTTTATTCTTATCTGTTTTTCTGATAGACTGTATTGCCTTGAAAACATTCAAACTTTAATCTTTAAAACTATTCAAACTTTCTAGCTAGGTTTTTTCAAGCCAACTTAAAGCTTGTCTACAAAGGTTTTTAATCTAGTTCTAACTGGTATTAGTCAGTCCTTAATTGGAATTAGAAATGGTGAATTAAAAAAATCCAAAATATGCAAATTCAGCTCCAAAATCAAGGTGTCAGAATGAACATTCAACGTGTTGATTATTAAATGTCTAAAGATGAAAAAATCAGTTGATGAAGCCGTCATGGCAATTTGATTATTTCCTCAATAAATCAACTGTTAAGAGACAATCTGTCTTTATAAGGTTTTATTTCCTGCAGAAAACAAGGTCAGCAGTCATAGAGTTCAACTGCAGAGTGTGACGCAGAAGAAAGCTCTAACACAACATTTATATCTCATCCAATCTTAACGAATCTCGTCTAAAAACATCCAATTATAATTCATTATCAACACATATCATATGTCTTCATTTTAGTAGGCGACCTGTCTATTTCTTCTGAGCAAACAGGATGTGGCCATTCTCACTTACGTGTCTCATACACTTCCTGTTGTTTTAACAGCGATCACAAATCGAAAGTGTTTCAGACTTCTGGATTCTGTTCCTGCTGCACAAGACCTTCTGTACTACTGCAAGTGAGTTTGAAGGGAGTTTTATTATTTAAGCATGATATAATATTTGTTTGTAGCCCATATATATATATTTTATTGCTTTTTATATTGTTAACTTAACATTCATCATTTAGTTTCTTTTTCTTCATCACATGTCAGTTACATTGTCATCTGCAGGTTTGATTTGACTGAAATAATGTCCCAGAAGCAAGGAAAGGACTCTCTTAAGATGAGACCGGGGTAAGACTGCGTCTGTTTTCAGAGAATCACTACTTCACTTGCAGTTTTTCCTTTTTTTAGGTGAAGAACAAACTCAACAAGGCATGATTTTCTCACTGTGGTCATGTCAAATGTTGTGCAAAACATTGTTTGTGAAACCTCCTCAGTGGTTTTGCACAGTTTAGTTTTTAACCTGTAACTATTACTTAGAACAAATAAAATATTCTAGCCAAGCAGGTCTTTAGGCAATGTCACAGTTAGTAATTAACCAATGTACAGTGCTTCAACTATGACTGTAGATGTTTTGGGATTCAGATGTTTTATGACTGTAGATCATTGTGATTAACCTATTGAGGTAATAGACTGTTTACCAGACACTGGTAAATCATAATGTGTACACGTGGGTGAGTAAGTGGTAAAACACTGAAACTAAGTCTAGTCTAGATCCATAAATAAATTGAGTTAGTTTGGAAGAGTTTATGGAAGACAAAGTTAAAGTGGCAATGAAGCAGAAGTAGTGACAGATCTTTTATTCTACAGTTTGATATACTGTACATAGGTGTGTAACAGATTATTGAAAAGGAAAAAAAATGTAGAGAGGACACTTGGTTCTGAGCACAGGTTGTTGAGAGATGTGCGCGTTGCCCTAAAAACAGAAAGCGGATGAATGCAAGCTTACAAGGCAAAAGCTTAACTCTAATGTTGAGTTCTGCTCATTTTGCCCTGGACTGGATTTTCTTTTCCCCAAATGTGCTAGTTAATGTTATCACATTGGACTAAAACTTTGATCAGAGTATAACAACTTCCTCCCAAAAAATGCGGTAATTTTTTCTTTTTCTCATCTTGTTACACTTGTGGTGTTCCTGAAAATGAAAATTTCCCATTATGCTGTGTTAGTACCAAATATTAGATTCAGTCTTGTTTTCTTTCAATTAATACAGGTTTTGTGTTTCTTTTGGAACTGATTGATCCTCATTGATCTGAGCTTTTGTACCTCAGTTTTTGAGTGAATATTCTAAAATTATCCACAAATAATGCTTTTTTCACTCCTAACATGTAGGCTACCATGTACAGTAAGATGCCCTTTAGGCGTCTATGTATTATCTAAATCTTTTCAATTTGTTAAACAACATTGGAACAATATTGATAAAGGAACTATTGTTCTCAAGTATGTTTCATTCATAATGTTTCCTCCTTTAAGCCAGTATAGAATAGATATGTGTATCATCCTTCATACTGAATATAACTGGTATTACCAAATACAGTGGCAAGCCTAAGACTCTAGCAAAGAAAATTTAATTCTTTGAGGAGCGACCTTTCAAAAGTTAAAGGACTGAACTTCAGTGAGGAAACACCATTATGACCCGAAAGGTTTTTCATGTGTTTGAGATTTCAACACTGTGTTTGCTCATTTCTTCACTGTGGTGTACTATATGTGACCCTGGACCACAAAACCAGTCATAAGTGACAATTTTTCAAAATTGATATTTTACATAATCTAAAAGCTGAATAAATAAGCTTTCCATTGATGTATGTATTATTATGATAGGACAATATTTGGTCGAGATACAACTATTTGAAAAATCTGGAATCTGAGGGTGTAAAAAAAATCTAAATATTGAAATATTTAATATATTTACGGTAGGAAATGTACAAATATCTTCATGGAGCTTGATCTTTACTTAAAGCTGCAGTCCGTAACTTTTTTTGGTTAAAAATGATCCAAAATCAATATTAGAGCAAGTACATAACCAACCAGTGTTCAAAACTATCACCTTACTATAGCCCGATTCCCATCACAGAAACGGTTAGCTATACTAAATGTTTTCTAAAAAATTTTTGAGAGGTACCCGGTAGGGCCTTTTTATTCGCGGCACAATTCTGCATGGCACTGCTCATTACTTCACACGTCGTAAACATAAAGAAGTTATTCCCGGCTACTAGGCTATATCTATCGCATGTAGGATCCTGCCGATGACGGATCGTTTTATACCTTTTTTCTCTCCCACACTAGGCCTGGGGTGTCCGAATAATTAAATTTATAATTTTGATGGTGGATTGTAATCCATAAAGGATTATGTTTTTATGAAACACATGTGAATGAAATTTAATTATTTTCTAGTTTTAAATGTGCTTCTGATTACAGGTAGCCTGGAATTTACAAAGATTTGTATTTTAAAGAAAACCATTTCGAACGAAGCATAATTTGCTTTTTATTTTTTTGCTTTTTGGGTTAAAAGGATTTCTTAATATGAAATTCGAAGAGTATGACAATTAGATTAGACTGTACAGAAATTGAAATCTACACGCTAATACACACTATACTCATAGTCACCAATGCTGATGTTGTTAACAATCATTAGAGATCTAAATAATTCATTTTGCACGGTTTGATGTGATATGATCTAACTGATCCTTTAGATTTAATCACCATTGGTAGCGTGATTTATGGTAATGCTTTTTTCCTAATTTGGTCAGAACAAACGTGGCAGACTTGTTACTTGTTCAGATGACAATATCCAGTGGAAATTCTTATTTGGGTCATAAATTTTCAAGACGTAGGCTAGAATCTGTGATTGCGAAGTACAGTAAATATCCACACATACTCTTCAAAACATTAGATTAATCCGCGCTGAAGCCGCCGGCGCACAACCCATGCAAGGAAGATAATTCCACACACAGCTGCAATTCCAGGTTTTCAAACAGAGATGGCGACAAAGAGGCAAAACTTACAGACTGTAGCTTTAATATCCTAATGATTTTTGGCATAAAATAAAAAATTTATAATTTTGACCCATACAATGGTTTTTTGGCTATTGCTACAAATATACCCCAGTGACTTAAGTTGGTTTTGTGCTCCAGGGTCACATACAGTATATGATAGAACTAAAACAAAAAATCTCAAAATGAACTGATGAATTTGGTCCAGTATGACAATTACACAGGGAAACACTAAGGGGCAAGGCATAAATTCGACATGAAAAGAAATCAGGCAACATACATGAGCATATCCATCCATAGTCTTGAGATGAACAATTGTACAGCTATACTGCATTTAATTACCTAAGTGTCTTCAAATGTTTTGTTCTCCCTCTGTTCTTTGTGTCATTAGTGTAAGATCAGGCTCACACATGTCCAGCTCTGTGTCTGTGAAGAGTGACAGTTCAAAAGGTGACATGCCGAACTTCAGTGAGAAAAAAACATCACCAAACAAAAGGTATTTGTGTATTCATGGCTGTTCTGGTCACATACAGAATATGTAAGAAGGTATTTTAATTACTATTTATTATAAAACTGCATTTCCCATTAATCTTCTGAACTAGGTTGAAGTTTAATGGGTGGTTTAAAGGGGACCTAACACACAATTTCATCCAATCTCATGTTAATCTTGAGTACCTATAGAGTAGTACTGCATCCTTCATATCTCCAAAAAGTCTTTAGTTTGATCATATTTATAAAAGAAAGATCGCTCTCGGTTTACTCAGCGCACCCTCAGTTCCCTGAGATGAGGAACGAGCCATAGTGCTATGGAATTAAAAAAAAAACCCTTTTCTCCGAAATACTACTGACGACTTAATGAATCACGCCAGTGAAACTGGCCATGGCGTTCAAGCCGCGCCGCGAAATCTTGAGGGGCTCCCGGCTCTATATAAAGCAGCTCTTGTACGTCATCCATTCAGAATCTTGACTGAAGCAGCTTGGCATTCTAAGACCCTGATCTAGTTGACACGGCAGTAAGTGCAATGTCTCGTTCCCTCATCTCAGGCAACCGAGGTTACGTGAGTAACCGAGAGCATTCCCTTTCGATTCGGTCACTCTACATTGCTATGGAAACGTATAAATTCTCCCCCGCCCGTGTGCTCAGCGATGGCGCCTGGCTCAACTAAAAAAAAAAAGAAAAAATAAAAAAAAAAGAAAAATAAAAAAAATACTAAAAAAAAAAAAAAAAAAAAATTAAACCAAAAAAAGAGCAAAAAAAAAAAAAAAAGAATAAAAAACAAAAAAAAAACAACAAAACTAAAACAAAAAAAAAAAAAAAATATAATAAAAATAATAAAAAAACTAAAAATAAAAACACACAATAAAAATAAAAGAAAAAAAAATAAACAAATATAAAATAAAAAAAAAAAAAACAAAAAAAAAAAAATAATAAAAAAAAAAAAAAATAACAAATAAAAAAAAAAAAAAAGTAATGCAAGTTTCACATACGGAACCGTAATGAGAGCGGCAATGATATTGGCACTCTGTTAAACAGCTCAGGTCTACAGGACCTAGCCGAAACCATGTAAAAGTCAAGGCGACACCAAGAGAGAGAACACCAGGGCCGAGTTTCTGCCGGTACAACCAGATGTGTAAAAAAAAAGGGCGGCGTGAGTCTTCTCCGGCGCCATCACATATAGATTAGTTGAAGTTTGTTTAATTTTAATGAAATTATGTGTTATGGTGTAACAGCCATACCGGTGCTCAAATAAGCAGAGTCTGATGGTGATCATGTCCTAAAAGACCACTGAGGCAAGCAGCTCAGATCATTACTGAGGCTGAGTAGGTGCGTACGTTGCTCGCACTGACAGCATGCGCCATACATGTGAGGCAAGTGACGACACATCTAGGTTATAAAACCTCGCAAAAGTGCTGGGTGACGACCAGCCTGCCGCCATGCAAATGTCCTGAATAGATATGCCATTTGCCCGAGTCCGCGGGTTGAGTGGGCCAGAACCCCTATAGGACATTTCATGCCCTTAGAGCCATGATAAGCCAAAACAAAAGTGTGACAGTCTTTGCTTGGACACAGGCAGGCCTTTTGTGCGCTCTTCAAAGCATACAAATAGCTGGTCCGAGAGCCTGAACTGTCTAGAGCGCTCGATATAAATGCGCACCGCACATACAGGGCACAGCAAATGTGTATTAAGCGGCTCCGGCCCGGCCAGTGTTTCGGGACGAAAGCAGATAGTGTAATGACCTGCGCTTTAGATGGAGTCAATGTCACAATAAGGGGTTTTGTCTTGGTTCTCTCCGGACTCCATTCCCCATAAACCCCTGCCTAGGAACTCATTATTGCACCACACCTGTTTCCTATCAGTGACACTATAAAGGTTGCACTCATCCACACACACATTGCTGATTATTGTTTAGCCTGTACCCTGTTCCAAGTCTCTGTGTTTCCTTGTCTTGCCTTCTTGTTTTTTGACCTTGGACTGTTTATTGGATTGCTCTTTTGTCTCGCCCTGGATTGTACCTGTTTGCTGGTGTTTGACCCTACCTGTTTTGACCACTCTTGTGAATAAAAGCTGCATCTGGAACCTCAACTCCGTTGTCACGCCTCCCGCGCTACAGTCGAAAGCACTTTAGGCACATAACCCTTCCTAGGCTTTAAGTTGAGTCTGCAATCACCTGACCCAAACTCAATACACGAGTCGTCAATTGACAGCGCCTGTGGATCCCCCATTCACTTAACAGAGACCAGCGCGAGCAGGAGAGCTGTCTTGAGAGAGAGCGCACGCAAGCTCACTGAATGTATGGGCTCGAACTGCTTTTTTTTTTTCTTCTTGAAGGAAGGTAAGAATTATTGGTATTGGGTAGTTGAATGGGTCTTAGCCCCGCGACCCGCACCAATTTGTGAAAACTCTTCATTTATGTGCGAAAAGACATCTAGTAGAAGGAGCCCTAGCCTCAGCGATAGTGTTCAACACGTGCTGAGGAAGTGCATCTGTTGCTGGCAAGCTCCGTTGAGCGGCCAGACATGAAGGCGCCATATGGCTCCATTGAGAGAAAAGGTCTCTCTTCAGTGGGATAGTCCACGGAGGGCTTCTAGCATCTCCACCAGTTCTGGGAACCACGGCTGATTGGGCCATTTCGGTGCCACTAACAGAACAGATTACCTTTCCTCTCTGATTTTGCAAAGCACGCGAGGCAGAAGTTTTACTGAAGGAAAAGCATACTTGCGTACTTTCGACAAGCTGTGAGCTAGTGCATCCACTCTCAGGGGAGAGTGTGTCAGTGAATAAAACAGTGGGCAGTGAGTGTTCTCCGCTGATGCGAAGACATCCAGCTCTGCCCTGCCGAATACACTCCAAATCATATTGACTGTCAAATCCTCCAATCATATTGACATGTACTGCCCGGATGGAGAGGGGGTGTCGATCTGCCCACAGAAGAAGGTCACTGTCATGCTGTGCGTCCTGATGAGAACGTGACAGTGGAGAATGTCTGGGAGAAAGCACTCGAGCGCTAGGTGTACAGGACGAAGCTCCAGACAGTTTATGTGCCACAACTTCTCCGTTTCTGACCACGTCCCGAAGACTGGTCTGCCGTCGCATACGGCTCCCCAGCCCGTGCTCGATGCATCTGTTGTAACAGTCTTTCTCCTGATCACTTGGCCAATAAGAACACCCTGGCGATACAGAGTCAGTTACTTTGATGTGCAAGGTGCCCGTGCGCCATGCGCTCTGTGGCACCCGGCCCTTTAGCCAGTGCTGAAGCGGTCGCATATGTTGGAGCCCTAGTTTGTACACTGTCGAGGTGGCAGCCACCTGGCCGAGCGTCCTCTGAAAGTATTTCAGCGGGGGAGAGTGCCCTAACTTGAAGACTGCGAGAGAGCTGATCAGTTTTTGTGAGCGCTCCTCCGACAGACACGGTCGCACATTTATTGAATTCAGCTCCACTCCTAAAAAGGAGATGTTCTGGCTACAGCATGCTCTTTTGCATATTCACAGTGAGCCCTAAACTCTGAAGATGAGTGAGGAGTCTGAGCTTGTCTGTGAGCAGTGCTCTCTCTGATTGGGCTAAGACTAGCCAATCGTCGAGATAGTTCAGGATGTACATTCCGCTCTGCTTCAGAGGAGAGAGAGCAGCATCCATGCATTTCGTTAACGTACGAGGGGCCAGGGATAAACCGAAGGGTAGGACCGTGAATTGGTACGCTATCCCCTCGAATGTAAATCTCAGGAAACGCCTGTGACTACCTGAATGTGAAAATAAGCATCCTTTAAATCCACAGAGATAAAACAATCTCTCAGTCTAATGTGTGAGAGGATTTGTCTCAGCGTAATCATTTTGAACGAGCGCTTCGAAAGAGCGCGGTCAGCGCGGTCTCAGGTCCACAATTGGGCGGAGTCCGCCATCTTTGGTACCAGAAAATAGCGACTGTAAAAGCCGCTCTCGGGGTCTGCTAGGGGCACTGTCTCTATAGCGCGTTTTACGAGGAGGTTGTGTATTTCCTCTCGCAGAACTGAGGCATTCTGCTCCCGTACAGTGGACATTAACACATCGTTGAAACGGGGCGGCCTGCGGAAGAACTGAAGCATGTAGCCGTTCTTTATTGATTTTGTAGCGAATCAGCTCTTGGGGAAATATGAATAATTAATCATAACTAGTTATAATTAATTATAAATATTTAGATCCGCTGTAGATATTTAGCTGACCTCTTAGGGTCAACTGTCTTGTTAATTCTAAGAACGTTAATTTCCTGTTTAAGGGAAATTACTTTCTTACTGTACAATTCAACACAGAGCTTGTAGCATAAATCTGCATGATTAAGTTATAAGCAAACAATGAACAACGTCAAGTGTGAGACAAGTAAGACTTTATTAACTACATAAACACTTGAACTATCTAGCTCACATACATACACACACACACCACACACACACACACACATACAATCGGTATAGGAAAGGGTTAAAGCTTAAGTACAGAAAGAGACATAAGGAATGAAGTTATGGAACCATTTGCATATTCAGCAGATTTACAGCCTGAAGGGAACATCAGATTCTTAGTTCAAACACACCTTTGTAAAAAGGTGCAAATGATACCTAATGTATCAATTAATAAGACTAAGTTTGAATACTTGCACGTCTCGTCTGTCTGAAAGAGAGGTTTGGATGCAATCTGAAGGTTCAAGTTGATCTTTGCTGAAGTTGGTTGATGAAAAAGAACCAGTTTTGCGTCAGAGAATCTTGGTGAATGGTAATTCAAGGCCGAAGGCCTGGCACAAAAACTGGATGTCCTGGAGCGTTGGAGCTCACATCTTCTCAAAACCTAACAGAACCACCGACTCTGGGCGGGTCCCTGGTGTGGGGCTTTTAAGGTCTCGGAAGATTCCCGCCTCTCAAGATGGGCTTGTCCAATGAGAAAGTTCGGAATCCCAAGTGTGAGTTTTGAGATACTGGGGAGTTTTTATGACTCTTTGTGTGGAAACGTGGTAATTTGCATATGGAACTTGAATAGAAATTACTAAAGATTCTCAGGACACAATATATTGCCTATGTACCAATATATAATATACACTCTTGTTTCGATCATAAGAAGGCGAATCCATAGATACTAAACATGGTAGGGTTACATATATGTAAGATGACAGGAATGAGTGTTTCCATCATAAGCCTGCATAAAACAGTATAAAATCTCAAAGACAACATACATGATGATCTGAAGGATATGTGTGTTCATTCAAAGAAAGGTTTTCCTATGGATTCATTAGAACAGAGTCCATTTCTACTGTGCACTTTTCCTATGGAAAAGGTAGTGATTTTCTCTACTTCGCATTCCTGTGGGCAATAAACCCAGTGATATCAGCGTTGGTTGCCATGCAACAAAGTGGCCTGTTTCGGCTTCCTGGGGTGTTACGTATTTCGGGGGGGAAGGGTTCATGGGTCCTCTTATGGCTTGTTAACTGAGGGGTGTTACAGAGTATTTGTTAAATATAGCTAACAAAATATATATTGTGTGTTTGATTGGTCCAGACGCTACAATTTCATAACCCACTCTGATACCCCTGGTAGTGCCTGCCACGCTTCTGTGAACTGTGACAGCAGGTGAGGCGGACTGCACAATGTTGAGGTATAACTCGCCGTTGGGGGGCGGGGAGTTTAATACCGCACGGGTGTGAGAGTGAGTGATGGAGGAGAGGGGAGTGAGAGGAGGAGAATTGCTTTGATATTGAAGTGAGTTTTGTATGTTTTTCGACTTTATTGCACAGCATAGTTGAACAGTCAAAACACAAACGACAATTGCTCTCGCCGCCCGCAACAGGCAGGTGGGTGGGGTGAACACACACAGCGGAGCGAGCAGACTTTTTCAGTGGCTCGTCTTTGGCGCTGCGTGCAGATTTCCTCCTCCGAGAGACAGCATCAGGAATGCGGCTTTGATTCCGGTGCCGGTGGCCTGCCGTCTCTGTCAGGGCAGGGTCTCTGGCACTTCGAGCCATGATGGCGCTTCGGGCCAAGGCTGTCTTGGTCTAACCGCCGGCTCATGTTCGTGCCGAACAGCACCAGAAGAGGCGTGCGGTCTTCCCGCACGCTGCACTAGAGTGAGCGGGAACGAGAGTTCGCTCCGGCGCGCTTTGGCATGAAGTGCTAATAGCCCGACTAGAGGCTAACTTAGCAGAAGACGTACGACTTGTGGCCATCAGAGAGTTCGATTGACTCTGCGCAGGAGAGGCAATTGTGAGTCATCCTTGTTTCCGAAGCTCACCGGAACACAGCAGGGGAAGAAAAGGCGTGTCCGCTGCAGCGTGTAGATCACGGTGAGTAGTCTTGTTGATAGGCTTCTTGCTTCTTGTAGAAGGTTGGCTTAAGAAAAAGATTCTGAATGGATGACGTACAAGCGCTGCTTTATATAGAGCGGGAGCCCCTCATATTTTGCGCGCTTGAACGCCATTGGCCAGTTTCACTGGCGTGATTCAATAAGGCTTCAGTAGTATTTGGAGAAAAGGGTAATTGCCATAGCAATGTAGAGTGACTGAATCGAAAGGGAAACAGCTTTACGATTCTCTCCGAGAATAGCCGAGCTCCTGGAGGCGCGCCGGAGGCGGAGCTAAAGAGATGACGAGCACTTGAGTGCTGATTACCAACAAAAACACAGACATTTGACGCCGTTTCATGTACCGTCTGCAGTTCTGAATCATGACCGGGATCTTTTATAGCCGGGACCGCTCCATCTTTCAGTATCAAACGATGTGCAAATCCAGCGTCGAACTGGGCCTTGTTTATAAAAACATTCGTCAACAAACACGCTTGTGAAACTGCGTTGCTGCTCTGGAAAAATAAACTGCATCCACTGTTTACGTAACGCTGCGTTCTTTTGGAAGCTGAACAAGGTTATCTTTCCCCTACAACCAAAAACACACTTCTTTAGAGACATTCTTCCCAAGCGAGTCCCGTGCAGTGCAGCCGAATGAAGCACGTTGATGGGCGCGCTCTTGCTCTCGCTCTGGTCGATCTGTGCGCGGGCGCGTTCTTCTGGTAGAAAAAAAATATATAAGGAGTTCCACTCTTCATGACATCATGAAGAGCCATGATCGAAAAAAACTTTCTGAAACTTGAAAAACGTTGGTCATGTTTAGAATGAGAATCCAGCTCTTTAACAATGTAAACAACTCTGAATGCATGAAACAGCATTGGACCCCCCTTTAATGATTGTTTGCCAGGACAACTGTCAATCTGTTGGTTTTCATGTGATTTGTTGTTTTGTGTGTTTCAGTAACAAAGGACAGAAGACCACAGTTGATATTGGTGCAGAATTTACACAGTGGCAAACACTAAAAGCACAGATGGGAATGAAGAGTGATGTTGAACTGGCATCTTTTCTTCTCAAAAGGTGGGGACAAAAAACACAAGATACCTTTTAGAATTGGTCTTGCATCACTTAAATTACTATGTAAATCTACTATGCCAACGTTGGTAATTCAATTTTGTCAGAGACTGAATCAGCTAGATATATATATATATATATATACAGTGGGTACGGAAAGTATTCAACCCCCTTAAATTTTTCACTCTATGTTATATTGCAGCCATTTACTAAAACCATTTAAGTTAATTTTTTTCCCTCATCAATGTACACACAGCACCCCACATTGACAAAAACACAGAATTGTTGACATTTTTTCCGATTTATTAAAAAAGAAAAACTGAAATGGTCCTAAGTATTCAGACCCTTTTTTCAGTATTTAGTAGAAGCACCCTTTTTATCTAATACAGCCATGAGTCTTTTTTGGAAAGAATCAACAAGTTTTTCACACCTGGATTTGGGATCCTCTGCCATTCCTCCTTGCAGATCCTCTCCAGTTCTGTCAGGTTGGATGTAAACGTTGGTGGACAGCCATTTTTTTAGGTCTCTCCAGAGATGCTCATTTGGGTTAAGTCAGGGCTCTGGCTGGGCCATTCAAGAACAGTCACAGAGTTGTTGTGAAGCACTCCTTCGTTATTTTAGCTGTGTGATAAGGGTCATTGTCTTGTTGGAAGGTAAAACCTTCGGCCCAGTCCTGGTCCTGAGCACTCTGGAGTAGGTTTTCGTCCAGGATATCCCTGTGTTTGGCCGCATTCATCTTTCCCTCGATGCAACCAGTCGTCCTGTCCCTGCAGCTGAAAAACACCCCACAGCATGATGCTGCCACCACTATGCTTCACTGTTGGGACTGTATTGGACATGTGATTAGCAGTGCCTGGTTTTCTCCACACATCCCGCTTAGAAATTAAGGCCAAAACGTTCTATCTTGTCTCATCAGACCAGAGAATCTTATTTCTCACCATTCTTGGAGTCCTTCAGGTGTTTTTTTCATGTGTCTTGCACTGAGGAGTGGCTTCCGTCGGGCCACTCTGCCATATAGCCCCGACTGGTGGAGGGCTGCAGTTATGGTTGACTTTCTACAACTTTCTCCCATCTCCACTACTGCATCTCTGAGCTCAGCCCCAATGACTTTGGTTTCTCTTTACTCGCTACCAGGCTCTTCTCCCCCGATAGCTGCAGTTTGGCTGGATTGCCACTCTAGGAGGTTCGGTCGTCCCAAACTCTCCATTTAAGGATAGGAGGCCACTGTCTCTTAGAAACCTTAAGTTTTGTTTTGTAACCTTGGTCAGATCTGTCCCTTGCCACAATTCTGTCTCTGAGCTCTTCCTTTGACCTCATGATTCTCATTTAATCTGACATGCACTGTGAGCTGTAAGGACTTATATAGACAGGTGTGTGGCTTTCCTAATCAAGTCCAATC
>JADLZN010009541.1:0-33525 GCA_018155175.1 Sinocyclocheilus anophthalmus | reverse complement strand
GTTTTTCACACTTGGATTTGGGGATCCTCTGCCATTCCTTTTTGCAGATCCTCTCCAGTTCTGTCAGTTTGGATTGTAAACGTTGGTGGACAGCCATTTTTTTAGGTCTCTCCAGAGATGCTCAATGGGTTTAAGTCAGGGCTCTGGCAGGGGCATTTAAGAACAGTCACAGAGTTGTTGTGAAGCCACTCCCTTCGTTATTTTAGCTGTGTGCTTAAATAGGGTCATTGTCTTGTTGGAAGGTAAAAATTCGGCCCAGTCTGAGGTCCTGAGCAATCTAGGAGAAGGTTTTCATCCAGGATATCCATGTACTTGGCCGCATTCATATTTCCCTCAATTGCAACCAGTCGTCCTGTCCCTGCAGCTGAAAAACAACCCCACAGCATGATGCTGCCACCACCAAGCTTCACTGGTGGAATGTATTGGACAGGTGATGAGCAGTGCCTGGTTTTCTCCACACATACTGTTTAGAATTAAGGCCAAAAAGTTCTATATTGGTCTCATCAGACCAGAGAAGATCCATTTCGCACCTCTGGCGCCTCCATGAGGCTTTCAGGTGTCTGCACTGAGGAGAGGCTTCAGTTGGGCCACTCTGCCATAAAGCCCCGACTGGTGGAGGTTCTGCAGTGATGGTTGACTTTCTACAAATTTCTCCCATCTCCTGACTGCATCTCTGGAGTTCAGCCACAGTGATCTTTGGGTTCTTTTTTTACCTCTCTCACCAAGGCTCTTCTCACCCGATAGCTCAGTTTGGCTGGATGGCCAGCTCTAGGAAGGGTTCTGTTCTGGTCGTCCCAAACGTCTTCCATTTAAGTATTATGGAGGCAACCTGTGCTCTTAGAAACCTTAATTTTTGTAACCTTTGCCAGATCTGTGCCTTTCCACAATTCTATCTCTGAGCTCTTCAGGCAGTTCCTTTTACCTCATGATTCTCATTTGCTCTGACAGGCACTGTGAGCTGTAAGGTCTTATATAAACAGATGTGTGGCTTTCCTAATCAAGTCCAATCAGTATAATCAAACACAGCTGGAATCAAATGAAGGTGTAGAACCATCTCAAGGATGATCAGAAGAAATGGACAGCACCTGAGTAAAATATATGAGTGTCACAGCAAAGGGTCTGAATACTCAGGACCATGTGATATTTCAGTTTTTCTTTTTTAATAAATCTGCAAAAATGTCAACAATTGTGTTTTTCTGTCAATATGGGGTGCTGTGTGTACATTAATGAGGAAAAAAATGAACTTAAATGATTTTAGCAAATGGCTGCAATATAACAAAGAGTGAAAAATTGAAGGGGGTCTGAATACTTTCCGTACCCACTGTATATGAATTATAGTGACAATATGTTGAAAGTAATTCAGTATCTTGCAGTAAGCTTATACATTTCTCATTAGCAAAGATTTAAAATGACCATGGACATTTGCATGTGCCTCAGCGTTAAGTTATAAAATAATACTTGCTCACCAGAAATACAAAGCACCTGGTAACGTTGGTCTCTAGAATGACTTTGTATTATGCTTGAAGCTGCTTCTAAACGTACCAACTGATTTTGCAAATACATTGTCTGGAAATTCCACATTTTGTAATGTGAACAGTAGCCAAATTTATTTTGCTAACAGGGTTAAATATAAGAAACCAGGCTCAGACTCTAACAGGGTTCAACATAAGAAACCAGGCTCAGACTTCCAGAATTATCGCCTCCGCAAGAATTTCAAAGAAAACCTCCTCTGGATCTTTCAGGTACAACATTAAAAAAATAATAATAATAAATAAAGGTTTAATTTATGCATAAAAACAAATAGGCTGATTGTCAAAATGTATTTGTCTGTTTTATTTGTTAAAAATTACAGCTGTTTATTTAGAAAGTTACAAGAATTAGTTTGTTCCAATAGATTTCAGTTCATGCTGATGCACTGAGAACCTTTTTTCTATTCCCTCATATTTTCTTCTATAGCCTCATTTTATTATATGAACTCTTGATAGCTGTTAACTTTTTTTAATTTTGCGGCCTTCATTTTAAAACACTATACAAAAAAAAAAAAATTGTACCGTTTTTCTCTGCTTGTTTTCAGGCTCTTGAGAACAAAATAATAATATTTCTGAAGAATGAGCTGGGAAAGTTTAAGAAAATATTAAAGAACGAGAACACACAATACTTTGTTGAGGACATGTGCAAAATCAAAGAAGCAGCTCTTGATCTCACATTCTACTTCCTGAGAGATATGAAGCAAGATGAAGTAGCAGAGGCTTTAACAGGTAAGAGGTTCATGAGCATAACAATCTGTCATTGTCACAAAAAAAGACTAAATACCATAGTGGACCATAGTTATATGTCAGAAAATGGTCCATAACTTTGTGTTTTTGTATTTGTTTTAGATGAGCTGGGATTCAGTAATCGCGAACGCTAAAATCAAAGTGAAGAAACAGTCAATGTGGAATCTGAAGGATTAAGAGCAGGTGAAACCACCTGAATAACATCTACACGGATCTCTATATCACTCAGGGTTGTAGTGAACAGATCAATACTGAACATGAGATAAGACAGATTGAAGTTGCTTCCAGACGTCATGAATCACAGGAGATACAGGTTGAGTGCAAAAATTTGTTTGAATCAGCTGAACAAGACACGCAGATCAGAACTGTACTGACAAAAGGAGATACTGGCATCGGAAAATCAGTCTCCGTGCAGAAGTTTGTTCTGGATTGGGCCGAAGGAAAAGAAAATCAAGATATCAGCTTCATATTTCCTCTTCCATTCAGAGAGATGAACTTAAAGGAGCAAGAAAAACTAAGTTTGATGGACCTTATAACTCAGTTTTTCCCAGAGACAAAAGGACTAAACCTTACAAGAAATGATAAATTCAAAGTCCTTTTCATCCTTGATGGGTTGGACGAATGTCGTCTTCCTCTAAACTTTGCTGGTAATGAGACGTGTCATGATGTATCATCACCAGCCTCTCTGGATGTTCCTGCTAACGAACCTCATCAAGGGAAATCTGCTTCCTTCTGCTCTCATCTGGATCACCACCAGACCAGCAGCTGCCAGTAAGATTCCTCCTGACTATATTGATCGGCTGACAGAGGTACGAGGGTTCAATGATGCACAGAAGGAGGAGTACTTCAGAAAAAGATTCACGGATGAGAATCTGGCCAAAGAAATCATTGCTCATGCTAAACAATCAAAGAGTCTCTTTATCATGTGCCACATCCCAGTCTTCTGCTGGATTTCAGCCACTGTTCTCCAGAACATTTTAGAGGAGAAAAGAAATAATGTTGTGAAAACCATTCAGGCTGATGATGTCTCCAAAACACTGCAGGAGTCAAATACTGAAGACAATCCCAAGACTCTGACACAAATGTACACACACTTTCTCAGATTTCAGATCCTGCAGAGCAGACGAAAGTATGATGGAGAATACACACCAGATGTTTCCTGGGATAAAGACGCCATCCTTTCACTGGGGAAACTGGCATTTGATCAGCTGGAAATAAATAATGTGATCTTCTATGACACAGATCTGGAAGCCTGTGGTATTGACGTCTATAAGGCATCAGTGTACTCAGGCAAGTGTACCCAGATCTTTAAGAAGGAAACAGGGATCATTCTTGGTACCACTTTCTGCTTTGTTCACTTGAGCATTCAAGAGTTCATTGCAGCACTTTATACACATTTATTTCTAGACATCGAAAAGAAAAGTGTGTTTGTTCAAGACTCTATAGAACAGGAAAACAAAAATGAAACCATGACTGATTTGCTCAAGACTGCAGTGGACAAGGCACTCAAGAGTGATAATGGACACCTGGATCTTTTCCTTTGCTTCCTTCTCGGTCTGTCACTCCAGTCCAGTCGACGACTCTTACGAGGTCTGCTGACACAGCAAGACGACAATGACCAGAGCAAAAAGGAAATAGTTCAGTACATCAAGCAAAAATTAGAAGATAATCTGTCTCCAGAGAGATCCATCAATCTGTTCCACTGTCTGAATGAACTGAACACAAACTCTGGTGAACCATTCAGACCCACATTAGCAAAGGAAGCTTCATCTGCTGATATTCACCTGCCCAGTGGTCTGCTTTAGCCTTTGTGTTGTTGACATCAGAGGAGGAGATGGAGACGTTTGAGCTTCAGAAATTCAAGAAATCAGACGAGTGTCTTGTTAGACGATCACCAGTCATCAAAACCTGCAAAAGAGCTCTGTAAGTCATTTAATACATTTTGTCATGTTTTGGTCTCATCTAGATTGATCTGTGATGATTTTTAATCACACTGCATATTTTCAGCAAAATTTCAGTTAGCAAAACACAAATGTTAATATTTTTACAAA
Source organism: Sinocyclocheilus anophthalmus (assembly GCA_018155175.1). Taxonomy (NCBI): domain Eukaryota; kingdom Metazoa; phylum Chordata; class Actinopteri; order Cypriniformes; family Cyprinidae; genus Sinocyclocheilus; species Sinocyclocheilus anophthalmus. The sequence continues at coordinate 29,198 of JADLZN010009541.1, read as the reverse complement.
AGTTCATAGTTATTTCCACATCAGTATGTAGTCCTTTTCAACTTTTCTGGTGAAGGACATATTTTTTTTCCAAACCTCCACGCTTAAATCATTAACCTCCAGATTCTCCACCTCAAGACACTCAACATGATAGAGCAGCACATTCAAATGTAATACAAGTTAAAGAATAATGTCAGCGTAGTTCTGACTGTATATTTACTGTTCTTGTAAAAAGTATGGCTAATACATTTAAAGGGGTCATATGATGCTGCTATAAAGAACATTATTTTGTGTATTTGGTGTAATTAAATGTATCTATGCGGTTTAAGGTAAAAAAAATTATTTTCACATAATGTACATTATTGTTTCTCCTATATGCCCTGCCTTTTTGAAACGCGTCGATGTTTACAAAGCTCATCGATCTGAAAAGCAAAGTGTGCTCTGATTAGTCAGCTATCCAGTGCATTGTGATTGGCCGAATTCCTCAAGCGTGTGACAGAAATGTTACGCCCCTCACCAAACTGTGATGCCTGCTGCAACCACATGTGACGACTCCGGGCTGGACTCCGCTTTTTCCACGGTGAAAGCCGATCCGGCGATCCACAGCGCGAAGTTGAAGTATTTCCTCAGCGACCAGCACGGATCAGCTCCAGGCATGAAGAAGTGGATATCGTCCTCTTTTGGAAGACCAACAAAGTAGTTTTCTTTCACAACGAAACACAGAGCCTTCACGACATGGCGGCAACAACAAAACTACAGCAAGAATAAAAGTTACACCATCTTTCTTGCGGGAACATTGGGTGGCATAGGTACTATTTTCCACATATGCGTTAGACATGTGGGGCGTGTTAGAACGAGCCGTTTTAGGTAGGCGTGGTTATCTCTTAACTTTTATAAACAATATTCTTTGGATTTGAGACTTTAGTCTTTGCAACTTTACAGATCTTCTTATGCACCAAGAGCTTGTAACACTCCAAAGAGAAAGGAACAATTGAAATCGCATCATATGACCCCTTTAATATTCATAAACAGCAAAATGCATATGTTCCATCTTATTCTGTTATGCGTTTTATTTCTCTTGTAGGTTAAATGATTGCAACTTAACAGACAGAAGCTGTCCAGCTCTGGCTACAGTTCTTGGATCAGATACTAATCTGAAAGAGCTGAACATGAACAATAATAATCTGCAGGATTCAGGAGTGAAGCTGCTCTGCACTGGACTGGAGAGTCTAAAGTGTAAACTGGAGATACTGAGGTAAGTTGTGTGATGACACAAAAATTGAAATCAACTAAGATTGGGTATTCTTTACAAATGATATGTATTAGAATGTTTTGTGTTTTTTGGATGTAACAACGGTAAAGAGAAATGTTGAATCTTACATTTAAAAATCAACTTTGTTCACAAATATGGACAATATGCAAAATGCTGAATTAAAATAGTTTGTTTGCCTGATAAATTATTAAAATTTATTATCAGTGTTGGAAATCACAAATTTAGATCATCCTTTGTTTGCCTCCATATTCAGTTTTCTGTTTTGCCTTATAACTAACTTTTAATTCATTTGTACAAAATTCACTTTTATTTATATTGTTCAGATCATTTCTAGAATAACTGACTAATCAGCTGAATGTTACATTTTGTTTCCTGTTCTAGACTTTCAGACTGCAGTATCAGTGAAGAAGGTTATAAAGCTCTGGCTTCAGCTCTGAGATCAAACCCTTCACACCTGATAGAGCTGGATCTCAGAGGAAATGATCCTGGACCATCAGGAGTGAAGCAGCTCAGTGATTTACTACAGGATCCAAACTCTCAACTCAAGACACTGAGGTGAGACGTGAGGAAATAATACAACATAATTGATGTGCAGCCAAATTACTTAAAATATTTCACTAATATAATCAGCTTAGAAATATATTGTTGTATCAAAGATAAAATTGTTTTCATCGGCACCAATGCTGGATTTTGTTATTGCACCGAGTTTAGTTGAGAACTGATCTGAATCCTCCTCCATCTTTTCTTCTTCAGGTTTTTGGGTCCTGCTGCAGATGAAGGCTGTCAGTATGTGACTGGAATTGTGGGTGAAAACCCATTACTCCTGAGAGAGCTGAATCTGAGTGAACGTGAACTAGGAGACACACGAGTGAATCAGATCGCTGCTCTACTGCAGGAATTTTAAAAAAAAAAACAATGTAACTCAACACATGGGACGTGAGTTCTTACAGATCTTTTTATGGTTCATGACTACTAGTAATTTACGTTGGCAACTATTAATTCCTCATTTGAGGACGTGCAGTTTTCTCTCAGCATCACAAAGAGCCACAATAAGGGATATATAAAAAAGGAGTCATGTCAAGGGTTAAATTAATTCACAAGCATTCAATTTGATCAAGGGCAATTATTATTCAAGTTACTGTAGAAGGAGAACAAGTTTTTATCCGAGCTTGGTAAAAAACTCCTCCATAAGTTATGTATTGACAAAAACAGCTGAAATTCAACAAAATTCAGTGTGCAGTATATCAATTCTTTATTTCGCGAATGCATGATTGTTGGAATGTGATCATGTTTACTGAAGGGTATGTAACAGTGTTTGTGACGACAGAATTGCTTTTGATTAAGTCTTTCAACATAAATGTAAAATGGATGTGTAGTGGTACTGTAAACTTGTTAAAAGTGATGGGCAAAGGGCATTGTGATCAATATCAAGCAAAGTCTAAATGGAAGAACTAAGCAAATGAATTCTTTTCCAAAGCTTGCTTGGATGTCATCTGCTTAAGGAAACATTTAATTTCCAGTGCAAAGCAGAATCTGTTTAGAATCATACACAATCTCTTTTAAAAGCAACACTGTCTTTGACTCGTAAGGTTAGTTTACCAGTAGTTTGAATGTTGGTTGTGAGACTAACTCGTTATGACAATACTGAGATGTTAAATTGTACAGTAAGATCCTCATTCATAACATGAGTCATTTATTAGCTAATCCAAAACTAACAATGAGAAATAATTTTTTTATTAATTTATTAATCTTTGTTAATGAAGCCCATGATACAAAACAATACCCGGTACAGCTCAAGACATTGTTCAGATGTTTTATTTCAACAATATGGAACTTTTTTCCTAACAAAAGTCAAATTAAAAATCAAATGTTCAAAACGAACAAATGATAAATCAAACTCTCAAAATGGCTGCTCAAATGAGAAATCAAATGATCAAATGCAATTTAATTGATTTGCTGTGTGAGATGTCGGTTTGCACATTTGATTTATCAATTGAATTATCGATTTAATTATGACATGTTTATACTGGATTGATAATGAGCATAAAACACCAAATAAAATTATATTTATTTTAGGTACAGTTTATGCTGCCCCAAATGAGGAAATTGAATTGCATTTGATTTTTCATTTGAGCAGCCATTTTGAGATTTTGATTTATCATTTGATTTATTTTTTGAGCATTTGACATTTCATTTTTAATTTTGTTGGAAAAAACTAAATAAACCTTTTTTTTTATTAATTTCTGAGTTGTTCTATAGAATTACAAATGTGACTTTGTAATGATAAATTGCTGTCAGACTTACTGCCCAAATCCTCCTAAACCTTTGTTTTGATCATATAGATCTGAGTCATTGTCTTTTCTCTTTCTGTCTTCAGTCTGTGTGGATGCAGTATTACAGAGAAACAGTGTCTCATCCTGACTTCAGCTCTGAAATCAAACCCATCACACCTGAGAGAACTGGACCTCAGTGTCAATCAAATAAAAAACACAGGAGTGAATCACTTATGTGACATACTGAAGGATTCACAATGTAAAATGGAGAGACTGAGGTGCTTACTCATACTGAGTAAAAATCACAGTGAAACCAGAGCCTGAGTTGTATATTGTTACAATTATTTATAGTTTGTTTTGGATTCTGTATTTCTTTCTGTTTCGCTTCTAGTCTAATGGACTGATGAATGACGACGTTTCTTCTCTTAACCAGTCTCTTCTGACAAACACAAAGCAAGCAAGTTTTTTTTTAAAAGAGCCCCCATTGACTTGAGATTGTCAATTAATAATTAGGAGACCTCAAAGGAGCATTCAGAAATAGGTGCTACCGGGGACAAGCAAACTGTAACTGATGGTGCGTAATGGCCTCTTTGTGGTATTAATATACACAATATACAGTCTGGTAAAAATGTCATTAAAGCTTTATTGGCAAAGGATTTGGGTCGAACAACAACTCATATTTGCTTTAACTTTTATTCCTATTTAAGAGGCCAAATCATCCCACATATGTACAATTACTTTCCTTTCAGTGATTTATTCCGACCCATACAAACTGTTAACCTAGAGTAAAAAACCTCTAGTTACACCACAACTTCCTGAATGTCCTCGCGCAGTTGCACAACAAAAGGTAAACCCTCTATTATAGTAATATTTAAACTGCTTATTATCTTCATGTCAGTTAAGTGTTCACTTCATTTTACTTGTAAATTGAAATATAGCAACCCTAATTGGAAATTTGGTTACAACCAACAGGATGTATCCTCGCCTGATTATCCTTAAGAGTTATACAGTGAACACACTCCCCCCCCCCCCCCCCCCACCCCCACCCCTTCTCCCCCCCCCCCTCTTCTCCTCCCCCCCACCCTCCTGACAGAGTGCTAGAAGAGGTATAAATCTTGTTAGTTTACCGGAAGACCGTGTCCAGGGAGGGTCATCAGAATAAAGCCATTCTACTATTAGTACTGTATCCCTCATGAGGACCCCCCCGTAAATGAATATGCTGTGATGAATGTGACAGAATCTGCCAATGTTAACTATTCAACATACGGACTTGTTCCCTATCTGTTGGTCACTACGAGTTATGTCGTGACTACATATGGGGTTTTACCTGGAAGCCCCAATCATCTATGACTTTAAGAGAAAACGCCAATGAAAATTGACTAGTGGATTTTGCATACCTGAGCCACTCCCCATGCATACAGGTATAAATAGGTGACAGGTGCATCCACTCTTCAGATTTTTGCTTCAGAGCCGAGTGGATGAACGTGTCGATCTCCACAAAGCCATTCATCATCTGTCTGGAAGTAGTTCTGGTTGGTGTGACGGTGCGAACAACGGCGGTCTCTGTCTCTAGCGATTCCCTGGGCACTTCAACTGAAAGAGCAAATTTCCAAAAAGAGCAAATCTCGGACGGCTCGTGTTTTTTTAAAGATGCCGTTCCGTCCGTGTTCTCTTGGTTGCGGTCGTTACCTGTCCTCTGTTGACGGACACGATAGTTGTCTTCAGTGTCTGGGCATCCAACACGCTGAAGCTGCTTTCGTGGATGACTCATCTGCGTCTACTGTGGGCGTCTGTGCATGACATCGCTGCGATTTCGCCTCTCTTTTCTGAAAAGAGGGGCACCCTAGAGCTCTGGGAGATCTGAGGATCACAGTAAGAGCTTCTTCGCTGGGCCAGTCCCCACGGACCTCTTACTCCTCACGCAGCGATCATCCCGTTTGGTTCCCGGGTGATTTTGCTGGTTCGCTTCACGAGGCTGCCAGAATTTCATTCGGTGCACCACCAGAAGATCAGATGTCGATCTCAGCATCGGGGTTGTGGCCACCGCCGAATCGGACCCGGAGTTGACGGCCATGCTTGCCCGGGCAGCCGTGAGCATCGGGTGGTGGTCAATACAAGGCAGCCATATCACCCTGTAGCCCAAGACTGGTCTCCCACTGAAGCTAATCAGGGTTGAGCATGGTTAGTACCTGGATGGGAGACCTCCTGGGCAAACTAGGTTGCTGCTGGAAGAGGTGGTAGTGAGGCCAGCAGGGGGTGCTCACCATGTGGTCTGTGTGGGTCCTAACGCCCCAGTGTATTGACGGGGACACTATACTGACAAAAAGCACCATTGGATGGAGAGTTAACCTGGTCCTGATCTCTTGTGGTCATTGAAAAATCCAGGATGTCCTTTGAAAAAGAGAGGGGTGTAATCCGCGGCATCCGGCCATAATTCACCAATCGCCTCTGACCATCATGGCCTCTAACAATAACCATATTACTTGTTTGGCGTCATCACTCCTGTCTCTCTCCCCCAATAAGCTGGTGGTGGTGGGCGTTCTGGAAACATATGGCTGCCGTCGCATCATACAAGGTGTGATGCACAGATGGTGGTTAGAAGAGATTCCCCCCTTCTATGTAAACGCTTGAGGGCCCAGAAAAGCAACCCAGTCGATCCCTCGCGAGGATGATGGTTGTCGGGGAGGGATGCGGTTCACAACCCGATCTGTCCGGTGCATTTCTGCCCAGAGGTGCATGAGGAGTTGATAAGTAGGGAATGGCTCCTTTTACAGCCAGAGCTGCTGTTCCCTAATCCTCCTCAATGCCTTGGTGATGGGCGGGAGGGAGGGGGTACGTCGACATTCCCAGGTGAAGAGAGCGGTCGCGTGCACCTGTGGCCGCGAAACGACACCACGTGGAGGAATGTCCTGTCTCCAGTTCCAATGCCTGTAAAGCTGAGGCTGCTCTCGAGGTCAAGTTGCGGGCTTGTGCGGGGCGGGGACGCCTTGCCCTGGCATGGCAATGCGATCCTGCCAAGGCACTAAAACCAGAATGAATGAGGGTAGTACCAACCTGATGCGCTTTTTGAGACTTTGCCCTCTCGAGTGACGAAATGTCCTGGCGTTGGTCTGGGGAAGCATTGTCCATCCTCGGGGTCCAAGAGGGCATCTGTGGCTCAACTGGCAGAGATGACAGTTGACGTCAGACAAAACGAAAGCTATTCGACGCTCCTATCTCCACAGTGCTGGGATGTGTCAGGCAGACACTTTGTCGCGGTGCCTTGCCGCATTACGGCTTACCGCTGACCCTGTCGGGCTCCCCTTTGTATTTTTTTTTTTTTTTCGGCACCAGTTTGTACACTGACGTGGGCGCCCTCCGGTCCTACCCTAGAGGGCTCCAGCCTGTTGCTTGAAGCAACACCCTTAGGCCAGAGTGTTCGAGCCGCTAGCAGGAGATACGGCGCCCCCCCGTGGTCCCAGCAGGCCCAGAGGGGACGAAGCCAATTCACCCATTGGCCTCTGACCATCATGGCCAATGGACTAAATTGTCCAAGAGGGTGATGATGCAGCCCTAACACGGGCAACCCGGAGATGAGGGAAGCTGCTCTTTCTCAGGAGACGGCGAACACAGCGCCGCTCGTTCCCCCGGAGGAGGGCCAGGTGGAAAATTTCAGTTTTGTTTTATTTCTGTTCCGCCACTGACAATGTGGTTACCACCGGCCCTTGAGCCAAAGAAAGAGCAATTTCCTTTTCCTCAGGGTTGTCAGGCTCGCCGGGCCGATCCCAGTGTGCGGACGATGCCTCCCTCAATCTCGGCAGCGATGCCCCCTCTTGACAGAAGCAAGATCGACTGACGTGGGAGCCGCGATGCTCTCCACGGCATTTCGGCCCAGTCCTCTGCGGGTCTGTGGGGATGGGCGTCAGAACAAGATGACTTCTTGTACATCCAGCTATGATCACGCACTGCACAACCGTCGATTGTTCCTTTGGTTCCACTTGTACGGGTCTGGGGCATGGCCTGCGCTGCCCAACCCGTCCGCTGGCTCATTCACACAATTCGAATGGCTATGAAATTCAGTCCACCAGGGACCCTCACAGAGTTCAGTGGCGGTCCCTGAGACATACGGTGGCAGTCGAGATGCTCCGTTGTGCAAAGAGTTTGCTGTCTCTGGCAAGGATGCGAATCGAAGCGTCCCCTCCAGAAAAGAGAGGCAGGGTGTACAGCCCCTACTGTCATTGTAACCTAAGGAAATGGCGGTGGCTTCGGCCAACTCTGGATCTGCGAGTATGAATAGGCCCCTTCATCAGGCTATGTCAAGATGTGGCGCAGAGCGTATCATCAGATACTCCAGCCCGGATTGGTTTGAAGTGGTCCGACCTGAAGGAAGCTTACCCACTCGGCAGTTTCCGATTCTTCCTCGACACAGATGTGTTTATAGGTTGCGTTCGAGGGCTCGCGAATACAGTACTGGGTCCAACCTTCTTCGCAGATTTCCTGTCCCCCCGTTGAAATTTGCAGAGGGCGCCTGGCCCGTTACGGATGTGGGGCATCAGGCATCCTAAGTACATCAACGATGGCCTACATCATGGGCCGGTCCACCCCGAGAGCGTGTGGCGTACACAGAGACCTCGGTGCTACAAGGCACCTCAGCAGTTGGGGCTTCGGGGTAAATGGGAAAAGAGCAACTCCCTGTACCAGAGGATCTCTTTGTCTCAGTGTGGAATTGCTTGTTAAGGGCTGGCGTGTGTGACCTTACCACACAAGTGTCCAGCATGTCGTTTTCGGAGACTGGACGTGGTTGGCAGTGGCATATCACCTTGACGGCCCCCCCCACAATTCGGCCCTGCTACAAGGCAGACCCAGTGTGGGTCCGCATGGACAACACTGCTGTATGTACATCACTAGCCGGGAGGTTTATGATCATGTCGCCAATCGCCCGCCATGCCTCACTCTAGAGTACAGACGCAGCTCAGCCCTGCGTGCTGTCATCCAATCAAGGGAGCTAAACAGTGAGCTGATGAAGCCTCTCACGGAAGATCACGTTCCCGGAGAAATGGGACTCATCCCGAGACTGATACGGCGGATATGCGCCACCGCTCCACCCCCCCCCCCCGATTCGGGGAAGCAACGTAAACTGTTTGCTCTAACGCCCCGAGCCCTCAACCTGCCAGCTGTATTACTCCCTGTCCAAGGCCTCTGGCTTTACGCAAGTATGTGTTTCCTCCAGTGAGCCTTCTCACACAGACACTCTGCAAGGTCAGGGAGGACAAGCTAACGGGGCGTATGGCCACCCCGGAAATGGTTAAGGAAACTATGCTCGGCTCGACAGCCCATCCTGGCGCCATCCCTATGAGGAAGGACCTCACTTAAACCCACAGTGGTTTCAATCAGGGGCATGGGAAAACACCCCCCCTCCCCCCAGATCGGCACATTTTGTACATCTCCCTTAAGCCTGTGTTATACTTTCCGCGTGCGTAAGTCTGCTAGATTCCGCGTGACGTAGAAATCATCATCAGAGGGTGTACGCGGAGGCTCAGAGCGGACATCCACGCGTCTCTCATTTTTTTGTGACCGCACCACTTGCGCAGGGTGTGTGAAGAAGTCTGTCGATACCCACACCTCTACAACCCGTCGATAAAACAATATAAAGACAGAGAGATGTGCAATAATTCATGGAGGGCCCACCCCAACCGTCGCCCTACTGTAGTGAACCCCCCATTGTTTGTTTACTGTTTACATTTACTGTACTACTGCACATGTGTGGAATACGTCTGCCGAGCGGACCACCAACTTACACTTTCAGTAGTACAAATACAAGCAGTCCGTGCTGTCCGTGTACGCGTCCGAACTGCGCACGCAGATGTGGCCTGTTTCGAGGCTTGTTACAAATGATTTTTTGTGTGCAAAAAATTCTCTATTGTGTGGTGTCATTACATTTATTTAACTGCTCCCGATCGAGACGGAGCGTCGCCAAACTCAAATAGTAAATATCAAACATGTTTGATATTTAGGACTCTTGATTGGGCTGCCTCTGACGTGATACCCGCAATAGCCAATGAAAGTGAGCAAGCATAACCTACCAGATGTTGAGTGCTTCTACAGCTGAAACTTGGTGGCCACAAACATGTCATGAAAGTAGAGTACTAGGACAGATCAGCCATATTCTTTTTTTTTATACTTTGTTAGCTTGCTCTCTTGGTGTGCGTTCTTTCACAGTGAAAAAAAATGTTGATTGTTCTAAATTTTTTTCTTCTCTAGTCACGTTTATCTCGCGAGTCTCCATGCGATCTAGTGTCACTGTGAAATCGTTCCTACCACTCAACCACAGCCCGGAGTGGTGGTCCGCTGTCTAGCTCGAATATTAGCCTGCAGGGGTTCTCAAAGATACCAGGTCCACATCTGGATTTCATGCAATGGTCAAAGGTCCGGACAATGGTATACAAAAAAATGGTTTAATAAACATGCATAATACAAATCAACGTGAATTGTTTGAACCCCCAAAATAAAATGCCTTGGGCAGTAAAAAATATAGTAATAACAAGTGCAAAATGGCAAAAGCCAGCTTAATTAAATGCCACCCCACCAATAGAGGTTACCGATACGGGCTTTTCCTGGCCGATGCCGAAATATTTAGAACATAGGGCGCAGATGGCCATATGATGCCAATTAATTTATTTTTTGCCCGATATGTTTGGGTATTTTTTTCCCTCATCTCATCAAGAAAACTACATGTTGATTGCACTGGGAACAATAACGTAATGTAATAGTAGCCCTAAGTCATGTAATAATAGGGCCGGACATAGTCAAAAACTAAGCATCTTCTCAAAAAACAGCGCCTCTCCGACCCAGCATCCTTTTTGTGATGGTTCGTTCACAGCAACACGTGTTCCCCCAGACTTCAAATGCACATTCATCCCACCGGTGGAGCGGGAGACTATGAGCGTTTCCCACCGGTGAGGCTGTATATAATAAGCCGCGCTCACAAACTACTTTATCAAAAAACCTCATGGATGGAAACATAACACTGCTATAAATCTAAATGGCAATCGTGATAACAACAACAAAAAAAAATCTATATTACACATTGATGAAGTGCGACACGATAGTCATACGCTCACTGGGATGTCATGACAACAGTACGCGAAAAAAAGTTTTAATATCTCGCCTTCGCTTTCATTTCGAACCATCTCCAAAAAGACATTAAAAAAAACTAAACAAATGATTTACAAGCTTAACATGCGTTTATCAAAGTGTACCAATCACCCCTTATTAGTTGCTTCTCTGAAAGACAAAATGGGCGTGGGTCCAGATTGACGCCCCTCCAGTCGCGAACTTTGAGAACGGTGTGTTTACAGGTATGCCAATAAGAGCATTTAGGCCCAATACCCGTGGAACGTCTTCATGTCTCGTGGTCTTCCATGGGTTTTAAAATTTTAAAGGGATAGTTCATTCAAAAATGAAAATTTGATGTTTATCTCGGATTACCCCCAGGGCATCCGAGATGTAGGTAACTTTGTTTCTTCAGACGAAGACGCAAACAAAGATTTTTAACTCAAAACGTTGCAGTCTGTCAGTCATATAATGCATAGCAATGGTAACAAAATCTATGAGAGTAAAAAAAACAGGCACAGACAAATCCAAATTAAACCCTGCGGCTCGTGACGACACATTGATCAAGACACGAAACGATCGGTTTGTGCCAGAAACGAACAGTATTTATATAATTTTTACCTCTAATACACCACTATGTCACGGCATCCGATGCGTGAGGTGTGTATGCGCTCTGGCTTAGTTTACGTTAATGGGTGTGTTGATATCCAGACGAAGAGCAATCAACCATAACTTCAGACGAGCAGGCTCAGAAGTTGGGAATACAGTGCCGGGAAAGTCACCAATCCCGAATGAGTTCACGTGAGAGAACGTAATCTTTTAGTTTTAAGTCGGTTGGAACAATCCGGATAAGCACAAGTAAGCACCATTTTGATTAGCTGCCGTACCTACACCACTGTTTGCCGCGAACATGTGTCCCTTCATCAAGTCAACTGCGACAACAGAATCATTCAGCCCCGGAAAGTACCTTGTCAACCCCCGCCCCCCCCCCCCGGTTCTGTGTTCTCAATAAAAGAGCTTGCGCAAACGGAAAAGTTCACCCAGAACCCCTCACTACTTTCTTAATACACAACTGAATCCCAGCTTCCCCCCCCCCCCCACTTCTTCCCGCTAGAGAGCACCCGCTGCCACCGTGTATAATTAATTCACACACGCAATCGCTCTCACTAATGCGTTCATATTAATGTAATCTTTACTGTGCTGCTTTATCTGTTTCTGATTTAGAACGAGCAGAAATCTGAGAGAAATATAACGACCCAAAGACAAAAGAATGATAAAACCCAGACGCTTTACAGGAGCAATAGCGTGTGGCGGCTGAGGATATGCCATCGCTGTGCAACAAGGTGTTGTCACCGCTACAGATATTTGTTCCTTAATGACGTGTCTTCGACGACTTTATCACATAAACCTCTGACCACGCTGTAAAACCCCCGTAGGGTGTACCTCATAACTTATTTCTTTCGGCCCCACTAACATTCAGTGATTATCGACAACATTACTGGGGTTATGACCTGGATTTTACCCACCAATCTTCTATCCTTAAGCCCACTGGAAACGGCAGGATGTTTTAATGTTTCTTTGAGGACGAAATTATTTTTTGACCAAATCACGCAGCCCTACATTTAGGCACTTTCTGTGACTGTGGGCAAGCAAAAGCAGTCTGGTCTCTGTTTAGTTACACACACATTGTCTTTTTTTTTTTTTTTTTTTTGTTTTTTTTTTTTTCTTTTTTTTTTTTTGTTCTGTAATTTGTGAGGAAACCAGGATAACTCCATGAAGAAGAGCATGGAGTGAAGAAGGAGAGATGGGCAGTTAACAACAAATCAGGGCAACGTCATGGCAGGTTCCTGGACAACGCAATGACTCTGCACTGAAATGCCTAGAAGGGAAAGTTAGTCCCTGAAGGAAAAGATTCTTGGAAAGATGTTTAAGAACTTGTTTAAAAGAAAATTGTTACCGCTAAAAAGGGAAGTCTGCTTCACAAACAACAAAAATCTTAGGTCTTAAAAAGAGTAAAAATTTTGCCCGTGAAAGTTGTTCTGTTACCTTATGTTATACAGTTTTGTTGGATTATTAACCATCTGTTGAGAAAGAACATGAAATAAATGGGAGATGGTCACTGGAGGATTTCATATCTTGCAGTTTTGTTTGTAAACTTTTGGGTAGTTATGATATGCGCTAAAAAGTTTGTTCATCGTAATAGATCAATAAATTGAATCTAGTTGAACATAAATGTTGGGGGGTACTGTTTATAAAACCTCCATCTGATCTTGCATTAATTGTCCAAGTACCTTTTGTTTTTATGCAGCTTTACAGTGATAAACAGAAAATTAAGGATCAATGATTGTAAATCGAATTAAGCAGCAGTAAAGAAGCTCTAAAGTCATTATTCAGATAAGAGTAAGTTCAGGGAATAATGACTTTGACTGTCAACACTAAAACAAAAAAAAATTAGTAAAGAATAATATGAAGCTTAAAAAAAAAGTAACGCTGTGTTTTCTGGTTTCTTGTTGCTAAATTTATTGAAAATCTCAATTATAATGTCACCGGGACTACAGCAAAAAATCTTAAAGTTTTCTCCAAATGGAGACCCCATTGGAAAATGTCCCGCACTCTGGTCGGGTTAGTATATTTATAAAATCTTGGTTTATTGTCCTTTTGTTTTGTTTTAAAAGCTGAGGTAAAAACTTCATGGAGACACCTAGTGTTGAAATATAGTATACATTTATCTGTAATTGTAGCAGAAATGGTGGTCCTCGCTTTGCAGGTTAAATGACTCGTTAATCACCTTGATAGTGTACGGTGTGTGTGTGTGTGTGTGTGTGTATACAGGGAGTGTGTGTGCGCGCGATTGGTTTTTTTTATGAGGGCTGAGCCGTCTCAGCAGCCGAGGTGGAGGACCCTGCTTTGCGTTGGAATTCCCAGAATTTTAAAAACACTGAACAACCAGGAATTTGTCAAAATGCTCTTTGTCCAACTCTCATGTTTTGGACTATATTTACGAGGGGACTGAATGGAAAATCGACGTCTTTGAAAAATAAGAACAGTAAAAAGGCATAACTATCATACACAGCTAAATCATATACCTGGACATGAGCCACCTTAAAATGTAGTTTAAGTGCAAAAGGCCTATGTTATACTAGTTTACAACGTGTACATGTTAGGTATTTTTCATACTAACAGGGACCTAATCATCGGAACCCAAGAAGTCTCATGTCTGAGTGTGAACGTATGTCACCGCTTATGTTTTCATTTAGCTTGATAGCCCTGTATGCTTATTTAAGCGCAAGAATTCATATTTCATGGCTGCACCATGCCCCATGATCTCAGGAAGATGCTCCTCAAGGTAATGTGTTGTTCATTCAGTCGATAAGTTTACAACTTCAGGCGGGTTATCTTAAAGAATGTGCCGCATGGTGACCTACACGGCGTTTTGTAAGTCTTGTTCATATCGTATAGTTTTTAGATAACCAAAGAAAAAAGCTGCTTGTTCAAACCAAAAAGATTTTAATGAACCAGAACGTTTGGGGCAATGTGTTGGCGCCCTTCTGCGAAAGCTAATAAACTCCCTTCAACAGACCAGAACGACACGCGGATACCATCGAAAATGGTACCTTTCTACATATCGTGGTACGAGAAAAGTATTCAGACCCCCTTAAATTTGTCACTTTTTGTTATATTGCAGCCATTAGCTAAAATCATTTAAGTTTTTTTTTTTTTTCCTCATTAATGTAAACACAGCACCCCATATTGACAAAAAAACACAGATTTGTTGACATTTTTGCAGATTTATTATTTTTAAAGAAAAACTGAAATATCAGATGGTCCTAAGTATTCAGACCCTTTGCTCAGTATTTAGTAGAAGCACCCTTTTGATCTAATACAGCCATGAGTCTTTTTGGGGAAGATGCAACAAGTTTTTCACACCTGAATTTGGTGATCCTCTGCCATTCCTCCTTGCATATCCTCTCCAGTTCTGTCAGGTTGGATGGTAAACAGGTTGGTGGACAGCCATTTTTAGGTCTCTCCAGAGATGCTCAATGGGGTTTAAGTCAGGGCTCTGGCTGGGCCATTTAAGAACAGTCACAGAGTTGTTGTGAAAACACTCCTTCGTTATTTTAGCTGTCTGCTTAGGGTCATTGTCTTGTTGGAAGGTAAACCTTCGGCCCAGTCTGAGGTCCTGAGCACTCTGGAGAAGGTTTTCGTCCAGGATATCCCTGTACTTGGCCGAATTCATCTTTCCCTCGATTGCAACCAGTCGTCCTGCCCTGCAGCTGGAAAAAAAACACAACCCAACGCAATGATGCTGCCACCACCATGCTCTAAATGTTGGACTGTATGGAAAAGGGTGACTTGAGCAGTGCCTGATTTTCTACACACATACCGCTTAGAAAGTAAGGCCGAAAAATGCTCTCTATTGGCTCATCAGACCAGATGAATCTTAGTTCTCACCATCTTGGAGCCTCAATGTGCGGCTTTCATGTGGTCTTCACTGAGCGAGGCTTCATGCGGGACACTCTGCCATTAAAAATCCGCCGATGGTGGAAGGGCGCAGTGGATGGTGGACTTCTAAACTATCCCCTCTCTCAGACTTGCATACTCTGGAGCTCACGCCACAGTGATCTTGGGTTTCTTACCTCTCTCCCAAGGCTTTATCCACCGATAAGCTCAGTTTGGACGGAACGCAGCTTTAGGAAGGGTTCTGGTCGTTCCCAAAGTCTTCCATTTAAGGATTTTGGAGGCCACTGTGCTCTTAGGAACCCTAAGTGCAGCAGAAATTTTTTTGTAACCTTGGGCAGATCTGTGCCTTGCCACAATTCTGTCTCTGAGCTCTTCAGGCAGTTACTTTGACCTCATGATTCTCATTTGCTCTGACAGCACTGTGAGCTGTAAGGTCTTATATAAACAGGTGTGTGACTTTCCTAATCAAGTCCAATCAGTATATCAAACACAGCTGGACTCAAATGAAATTGTAGAACCATCTCAAGGATGATCAGAAAAAAATGGACAGCACCCGAGTTAAATATACGAGTGTCACAGCAAAAGGTCTGAATACTTAGGACCATCTGATATTTCAGTTTTTCTTTTTTAATAAAATCTGCAAAAATGTCAACAATTCTGTGTTTTTTCTGTCAATATGGTGTGCTGTGTGTAAATTAATGCAGGAAAAAAAAAAAAAAAAAACTTAAATGATTTAGCAAATGGCTGCAATATAACAAAGACCAAAAAATTTAAGGGGGTCTGAATACCTTCCGTACCCACTGGTTTATTTCAGAGTAAATAGACAATAGATATATAGATGTAACGTATATGATAATTTAAACTATATTATATTTCATATCACGATTGCATAGAATTCAAAATGTGGTGGTTCGTATACAAAAGCATTAAAACGAGCTCGCTCCTCAATACATGTTCAGAGTTGATTCGTGAATAAACAACCCCTATCAGATCAAAGACTATACCCGGTGAAAAAAACAGCATATGTTAGGTTAGGTATGTTTTGACGCTGGGATGCGGGTTTAAGCTGGTTCTTTGCTGGTTTAAGTTGGTCCTTTGCTGGTTTAAGTTGGTCCTTTGCGTGGGTTATGGTGGTCAATTTGATGCTTTGAACAAATGGTCCTTTGTGGTTTAAGCTGGGTTAAGTGGGTCCTTGCTGGTTTATGATGGTCTGTGCTGGTTTATGCTGCGTCCTTTGGAGTTGGAGCTGCTCTATGCTGGTTTTTTAAGCTGGTCCTTTGGAGGGTTTTTGGTTTAAGCTGTTTAAGTTGTGTCTGCAGGTTTATGATGTCCTTGTGCTGGTTTATCGGGTCCTTTGGTTTAAGCTGATCCATTTGCATGGGTTTAAGTTGCGTGGTCCTTTGCTGGTTTAAGCTGTGTAAGGTTGGTCATTGCATCGGTGTTAAAGATGCGGGTCATTTGATGGGTTAATTGGTCATTTTGCTGGGATTTATGCGGGTCCTTTTGGGTTTAAGTGGTCCGTGTTGCTGGTCCTTTGCTGGTTTAAGCTGCGTTTATAAGATGGTCCTGTGCCAGACACATGACCGCCAATAAGAACCAGCTACAAAACAAAAAGACCATTTTAAACAAGCAGTAACAACCAACAAAGGACCAGGCTTAAAACCAGCATCCCAGACGTCTAAAACCGTTACCCTACACAGATGCATCTGACTGTTTTTGATTTAAATAGATAGTTATCTCTCTTTCAAGGGTCCCAGATATCTAAGAAAACCTACACAACAAAGGGAGGAAACTAGGAAAGTGATGACGAACTACGGCCACGTGTTCCACATGAAGACGGGGATTTGTTAAAAACAAGCCAAGGTTTTTCTTGCAGTCGGCCCGTTCGTCTGACGCCAAATCACGGATAGGTCACTGAAACCAAACCTGTTTGAAAACTCCTGGCCTACCGCTGGGTTTGAAGAATTTCAAAAACTTTGGTTTGCTGCAGTAGTGTTGTCGTGTAAGCCGGTGAAACCATAAGATTTTGGAGTGCCTTGTGGGCACTCAGACGTGCGCATCTGTTATATCTATGATTGAGGTTCAGCAGATTGTCACCCGCGCGCTATCTCCTTTGTGTACATGTAAGCGAGGTCTGGGTGTCTAAAGGCAGATGATGTATCAAAATAAGGCTTCTGATTTGGCCAACATGGCTTTACGGTTAGGGTTATATCGCCACCTGTTGGTATGGCATGCTCTTGACAGCGCTCAAGATCTTCTGTCAGCTGCTAGTTCTAACCTCTATTCTGAGAGTACCTCACATTCAGCACCACTGCATTGGGAAAGTGATAGCAAGGACAGCAACTTCATCAGAGATGGACTGGAGAGAGGCATATATGCAACAAAGCATATAACGGACCAGTTGTGTTCGGAGTGCAAGTCAAAGGTGGTGGTGGTCAAGTGCAAAGACCTGCATTGACTGTGACTGTGCTTTGCACCGTACACAGGTTTTCCACAACAGAAGCACCATGATTTCAGGGTTCCACAAGGCTGTACTTCCCACCACAGTGGTGAAGCAGGACTATGATGGCCAATACTATTTAGGATAATAATTACATTACTTAGGCATTATAAATGTTTTTCATAGGATAGTCACATAAGTCCATTTTAATTTAACTTTTCAATTTGTTTTTTATTGAGTGTGTAAAGTTATGAAGCGACACTTTGTTTTTATGTTGTCTTTTTTATTGTAGATCGAATTGTGTGTCCAAATAATGCAGCACCTTGGTCTCATTCATGCACAATGAGGCAAATAACTTGTGGACTTAATGACTGTCGGAACATTTTAACATTCAACATAAAGAAATGCCAAATCACATGCAGCTTTTTTCAGACCGGAGACCATAATCTCCAGTTTTTCTTTCAATAATGTTTTTAAAAGTTTTGCAAGAATTTCGTGATACTAAACATTTTATTAGTTGTCATAGCAAGTGATTTGAAAAGTAGGATGCCTCACCTTTTTTCAGATGACTGAAAAATTATTCCTTGATATTAATTCTTGCTTTTTGGCAAAACCTAATTGTTTTTAATACTATTATTAGCTATTTTTGTTGTCTAGATAGTAGAACGTTTGATAATAGTCAATTAGAAAAATAATATACACCACACACCGCAAAGTTTGTCCACAGAAATTAATACACATTGTTAATTTTTTTCTTTGTGCTCGTCATTCTCAAGCATATAAATTCGGATTTTGGCTTGTGCTCTTTTATATGGTAATGATGTTAATTAGGGGGCGTTTACAAGGCGGAGGTCTGACACCAGTCATCTGCGCACAATTTCAAGATCATTTGCGTTTTATAAATGTCACATCTGGAAGAGAGGCATACGCGTTTTGTGTTCTTGAATCTGCACTTTGGACAATGAATCTTAGAACAAATTAGGACGGTTTTTATTCACAACATTTTTCTAAATAGGTCCCACGAAGCATTTTGGGAATACCCAGATGCCCTGGTGTCCACAAACTTCAGCCATTAAATTTTAATGGTAAGAGAGACTACATGAAATGGTCTGGAAATCCTTCAAAGCTTAGCAGACTTTTTCTGATAACCTTCCCAGTTCTGTGCCTCGATACATGCGTGTCTCCGAGATCTACCAGAACAATCCTTGATCTCTGGCTTGGTTTGTGTAGATATGCATTTTCCATAGTTTTTGATCGCGGTTGTAGATTGCCTTTCAACAAAAATAAACTGCTCCAATAAACTCGAAATTTACCACAGACGTGGAAGCTACATACTCAAAAGCTGTACGAAACATACCAAGGATGATCAGTTGGAAACAGGATGCACTGAGTCAATTTGGAGTGGCAGTGGAAAAGGCTATGAATCTTATGGACAATGTGATTTTTTTGCTGTATGCACATGTGATTTTTTTCATGCTTAGGCTTTATCATGCAGAGGTCTCAGGAATGGCAGCAGGCAGGTGTGAGAGTATCTTCACGCACAGTGAGGCCAAGACTTTTGAACAACGGCCTGGTGTCAAGAAGGGCAACAAAGAACACACTTCTTTACAGGAAAACATCAGGGACAGACTGAAATTCACCAAAAGGTACAGGGATTGGACTGTTGAGGACTGGGGCAAAGTCATTTTCTCTGATGAATCCCTTTCTGATTGTTTGGGGCACCCGGAATAAAGCTTGTCCGGAGAAGAAAAGGTAAGCGGCGTGCTTCCATCAGTCCTGTGTCATGCCAAAACAGTAAAGCATCCTGAGACCATTCATGTATGGGGTTGCTTCTCAGCCAAGGGAGTGGGCTCACTCACAATTTTGCCTAAGAACACAGCCATGAATAAACAATGGTACAAAAACATCCTCAACTTCTCCACAACCAATCCAACCTAACGCAGTTTAGGTGACGAACATGCCATAGTTTCGAACTCGCTGGAGAGCCATTTGCAAATAAAGGCAAACAGTGATAACTAATGGCGATTTCCACCGCACGTCCGGCTTGGTTACCGGTTTAAACACATCAGGTTGGGGGTTCCAATGGGCGAACTGTACCCGTTACCAAAAAACGTGAGGTCAACTTGCTGATCACGGATTGCCGTGAGAGAGAGGAGGGGAGCCGGAGAAAAGAAGGTGAGACTCGTCAATACCTGCGTCATTGAACTTGCGACACGAGACACAACAGAACCGTTAGATTTATCAGCACAGCCAGCGAAGGATCGAAGCAACTGTTTTGAACGAGCGCACCTTTTTTTAACAACCAAAAAGTTTTGTTGTCTGTTGAGGAAGTACAGACGTTCCTCTAGTTGATAGCAGAGGAGCGTATCCAGCGAGAGCTTGATGGGGCGACAAAGAATGAAAACGTTTTTCAGGAGTCGCATCAGTAGAGGCGGTGCGACTATAACGACATGTGAATAATCCCACCAATCTAAAGCGGTACTGAACTGCAGTGGAAACGCCCTAGCCGATGACGAGCAGCGAACTGTGCCGGTGCCGTTTGCCGTGCCGTACTGAGCCGGCGAGCCGAGCGTCCACGCAAAGTATGGAAAAAAGTGATAAGTGGCTCGGGGAACAAAACATCGAAATTTTGGGTCCATGGCTAGGAAACTCCCCAGACCTTAATCCCATTGAGATCTTGTGGTCAATCCTCAAGAGGCGGGAGGACAAACAAAAACCCCACAAATTCTGACAAACTTGATTATGCAAGAATGGGCAGCCATCAGTCAGGACGTGGCCCAGAAGTTGATAGACAGCATGCCAGGACGAACGGCAGAGGTCTTGAAAAAGAAGGGTCAACACTGCAAATACATTTTTAGTAAGTTTAGTCTTTGCATAAACGTATTGTAATTGTCAATAAAAGCCTTTTACACTTATGACATTCTTGTAATTATACATCAGTATACCATAGTAACATCTGACAAAAAAGATCTAAAAACACTGAAGCAGCAGACTTTGTGACATGTAGAGATTGATATTAAGATGAGTAAATAATGTAAAATATTGTCAAAAGATATGCTGTATGTGTGATTATAAATACAGAATAAATATACACAGAAAACTACAAAATGACTAACAAAAACGATGGGCTTATGCGATGGAATCATTACCCCAGCACTAAGAAATATATATTCTGAGGCACAGGAGATTAGGAGCGAACATGACTTTTTATTTTGGTGTGGTGACCCATGAAATCCTATTGAGGCACTTGTGGAATGGAGGAATTCGTAGTGAAAATGTTTTTGTGTTTGTCCAAGTACACCTAACTGCACACCCCCCGACTGAAGGATGAACTTAGAAAAGGGGAGTGAGAGAACTAAAGCTGAAAAACATATATTTACTATGGATTAGAGTTTATTTTTGTCTTACAGAAACAGAGCTGATTAAGGAATAAATTAAGAGGGTTTTATGCTTTTAGGTCTGGAGACTGAGAAGGGGAAACTCTGGTCAAACTGCCAATAACCGTAGGTGCGATATAATTGCAACCCTCTAACATGGTGTACTCCGACTAAAACCCAAAGAAGAACGACAAGAAGGCATGAGACATCATAAAGGCCAGCGACCCCAGGCTCCGCTGGGTCTGTTGTGATTTGCTCTCTGAAGAATAGGTTTGGGGGTTTTTTAAGCATTATAAAAGTGATGAGTCTACCAATATGAAGCCAACCATTTAACACAACACCTTGAGCGTTGTTTTGTGTAAGTACACGCCTTTAACAACAGAGTAAGTAACAGAAAAGCTGCGGCTCATTTCGCTCCCTATCCAGTGAATAAGTTGAACATGAGTGAGGAGAGAAACTGAGCTTTTCCAAACTCTTCTTTTCGAGTCAATTTAACCATTTGATTCACAAAATGATCACCGATTTAAATCGCTCGAATCTCCGCACGCGGACGACGCTAACAGAACAGTGTAAATGTAGCGAGATTAACCAACATACACCTGAGTAATGACAACTTTTACAAATCAATGGCAGATGTGTTCATTAAAGTGTAATGTAATATACAAATTATTAAATGCCAAAAAATGCATCATAATATGCAAGTATGAACCTTTTAGTTTGTGTTATTTAATACCAATATAAGTAATAGATAAATATTAAGTATCTTTATACTTTCTTTTTCTAATCTGTAGTGCCTGATTTTTGTTATTTATTATTATTTTTAAGTATTCAGACCATTGGAGGCCATTAACTATCTCCGCTGACTACTGAACTAGTGCACTGACTACAGAAGTAGTGCACTGACTACAGAACTAGTGCGCTGACTACAGAACTAGTGCGCTTGGAACTAACACAGAACAGTGCGCTGGACTACTCCTGAATAGAGGCTCTGTAATAGCTCTGAAACTAGTGCACCTAGACTACAGAACTTAGTGCCAGCTGACTCCAAGAACTAGTGACGCTGACACCACTAACAGAAGACTGAGGGGTGGCACACATGCCTAAATGAAATAAGGGCTATATGACTAGATCTGACATAACATAGACGGGCACTGATACAGAAACTAAGTGCAAACGACTCAAGACTAGTGCGTCCTGATAACCAGAAATAAGTGCCGGACAATACGAAGCTAGCGTGACCTATACTTAGGACGAAATCTTGATGAACTAGTGCAAATGGAGTACAAGAGAATCACATTAGTGAGCTGAATACATGAGACTAGTGACCCGACTCGGAGCGTTAGCTGAAACATAGTGGCGGGTGACTACGAGAACTAGGCACTGATAATACATGAAAATAGATGCACATGGACAACAGAACTAAGGTGCGCGAACTACAAAACTAAAATGGGCACGCTGACCTACTAGTAGAGACTCAGTAGCACGGTGACACTGACCTACTGAAACTAGTGACCACTAACTAAAGGAACTAGTGGCAGGATGTACTAGACAGAATATGGCAACCGACTACACGGAACAACTAGGGCTCCTGCACCCCATACTGAACATAAGGGCTACTCTGACTACAGACACCTAGTGCACTGACCTACTGAACACAGTGCCGACTTGGATACTGAACCTAGTGCGCATGGAACCTACCTGACAACTATAGCGTGGCGGCTGACTCCAAGAAACACATAGGGTGCGTTGAGACCTTACTAAACCCTGAACCTAGTGTACTGCTGGATCTACAGAACTAGATGCGCGAACTAATGAAAACTAGTGCGGCTGGACTTTAACTGAACTAAGTGCCTCGAATCTAGCTGACTCGTGAACAGTGAATACGATGAAACTAGTGCGCTCTGACTATGCAGTGAGCACTACAGAAACAGACTGGCATGACTACAAGAACTAGTGCGGCCTGATAAAAAAATACTGGAAGACTACTGAACTAAGTAACTAGGGCACTGACTACGGACACTGAGTGGCGCCTGACTCGAACCACGTAGGCTGACTAAGAACTGGAGGGGCTCTGACAACTATGAACTAGGGCTGACTAACAGGATTACAGGAACTAGTCACTGACAGAAACACGAACCTAGTGCACTGAACTTAGCCGAATAATATTGCGACTGACTACTGAAACTAACGTAGATGGCACTGGAATACCAGAAACTAGTGCGCTGAACTGACGATACTACTAAAGTGCGTGACTCACTGAAACATAACGATGGCGATAGTCTAACGGAAAACTAGATAAGCGCTGACCTAATCTGAACTAGTGACACGGACGACCGAATACAAACAGGACTAGTGCGCTGACTAATATGATAACTAAGATAGTGCACTGCGACAGAAATACTAGTGCGCTGACTACTGAACTAGTAACTAGTGCACTGACTACAGAACTAGTGCACTGACTACAGAACTAATGCGCTGACTACTGAACTAGTGCGCTATCTACTGAACTAGTGCGCTGACTACTGAAACTAGTGCGCTGACTACTGAAAACTAAGGCTCTGACCTACTGAACTAGGGTCTCTCTGATACTGCCACACGAACCCTAGGGACCTCTGATCCGAAACTAGTCACTGACTACTACAGAACTTAGTGCGCTTGACTCTACCACGAAACTAGTGCACTGACTACGTGCGCCAGGACAACTGGTGCAAACTGACTACAGGAAACCAGAGTGCGTATACCTGACTAATATGAAACTAAATGAGACTAGTGCGCTGAATACAGAACTAGTGCACTGACTACAGAACTACACATGCTACAAAGGCCTAAAGTGTCCACAATGCCATGAGCTACACACTAGACGTGACGCTGACTAGGCGCTGACCTACAGACATATAGTGCGCTTGGACTGAGCCCATGAACAACACTATGTTGCGACCCTGCAAGATAACTAGAACTAGTGCACTGGAATACCAGAACACAAAAAAGACCTAGTTCAGGCGTGAATACAATGAATACAATGGACTATGCACTGGACCGCTACAGAACTAAAGGAAGGCCGCGGAGACTATGGTGGGCCACGAGAGAATAACTAACCCTGAAAAATTAGTAACTAAGTCGCACTGACTGACCTGAACCTAGTGAACGTGACTACTGAACCTCTAGCGCTGGACAACTAAAACATGAACTAGAGGGCTCTAGACTACAACGAAGAGACTAGCTGTGCATTACGTTGACTCTCCCAAGCTCCACTGATTACAGCACTACCGGCGTGAACAGTCCAGAAAACCTAGTGCAACTGAACTACGAGAAACTATGCACTGACTACAGAACTAGTGCGTGACTATCCTGAATAAGACACTAGTGCATACGACTACGACAGACTGAGTGCGCTGAACTACACTGACACTTACGTGCACTGAACTATCAGTTAAGCTAGTGCGCTTTGATCTAACTGAACTATGTGCTGCTGGCTACTTGAGACTTGAGTGCGCTGACGACAGAAACTAGTGCCGCTGACTACAGCAAACTAAGTGCGACTGATACTGAAAACTATGTGCCGCTGACTAACTGAAAGATATAGGGAGGGCACTGAGATACAGAACACGTGCGAGCAATAACTGATTTATATACAGGAACTAGAATGCAATAACACAGACTAGTGCAGCTGGGGGGACCTATTGATACCTCGTACATAGTGCACGGACTATAGAACTCTAGTGCAATGATGTTACTGAACTATGTGCGCTGACTACTGAACTAGGGGCTTCTTTGACTTATTTCTGAACTAGGGCTCTGAACAGATAAACTGAGTGCACTGACTACAGAAGAACTAGTGCACTGACCTACAGGAAATAGTGCACTGCACTACAGAAATAGGCTTATGGACTACTGAATTAGGGATATGATGAAAAGAACTATTGTGCAACGAGTACTGACTATAGGGCTCCTGATACCATGAACTCAGGAGCTCTGACAGCTGAATATAGGGCTCTGAATACAGTATTTACTAGTCACGACTAAAGAACTTAGTGCAGCTTGACTAAGAACTAGTCAACTGATCTACTGAATAGCTGCAGCTGATCTACGAACTATGAGCGCTGACTAATGAACTACGGAAACTAGTTGCACTGACCATAACAGAGAAACTAGTGCGACTGATAACTGATACTAGCTGGAACGGAGGGCTACAGAAATAGTGGACTGACTACTGAACATAGTGCGCTGACGATGAACACTAGTCGCGGATGGACGTAACGAAAAGGCTAGTGCGTCTGGACTACATGAACTAGTGCGCGAACTATGGAACTAGTGCGCGACTAACGTGAACTAGTGCGACTCTGGGAGCTAATCGACACTACAGAACTAGTTGCAACTGACTACCGAACTAGTGCGCTTTGGGGATACTGAACAGTAGCTCACTAGTATACGTAGGTCGCACTGAACTACAGAACTATGACACTGACTACTGAACTAGTGCGCCTGACTACCTGTAACTAGGGTCTGACTAATAATAGGGCTGTGACTACAGACACTAGTGCACTCTGACTACCAGACCTAGGCACTGTCACTACATGAACATGGGCCAATGAACTACATCGAAAGAGAAACTAGGGGCTCATCTCGGACTACTTGAGAATAGGGCTGTCTGACTACAGAACTAGGTGACTGATCTAAGAACTAGGGCCTGATCTTACTGATACTAGGGCCTCTGGACAATACTGAACTGGCTCTGACTACTGTTGCAACTGGGCTACTGACTGACAGGAGACTCGGCGCTGCTACACAGAAATAGTGCACTGACTACAGAACTAGATGAACTGACTACAGAACTAGTGCGCTGACTACAGAACTAGGGCGCTGACTACTGAACTAGTGCACTGAATACAGAACTAGTGCGCTGACTAATGAACTACAGAACTAGTGCACTGACTACAGAACTAGTGCACTGACTACAGAACTAGTGCGCTGACTACAGAACTAGTGAAATTGACCTTATTCAAGAAACTAGGCACTTGACCTAAAGAACTAGTGCACATGACTATGAACTATATGAACTAGGAACTAACTACGAGAATAGTTGGCGCTGACTAACGACACTCCGAAAATAGATGCACTGACTACAGAACGTAGTTGCAATGGTATAATGAACTAGTGCGTTGTCTACTGAACTAGTGCGCTGACTACTGAAACTAGTGCGCTGACTACTGAACTACAGAACTAGTGCGCTGACTACTGAAACTAGTGCGCTGACTACTGAACTACAGAACTAGTGCGCTGACTACTGAAACTAGTGCGCTGACTACTGAACTACAGAACTAGTGCGCTGACTACTGAAACTAGTGCGCTGACTACTGAACTATAGGGTCCGTCGATACTGACCACAACTAGTGCGGGACTACTGAAATAGGGCGGCTGAACTATCTGAATACTAGGGCTGCTGAGTAATGAAAAATCTGCGGCCTCAGACTAATTGAAACTAGTGCGTTGACTACGAAGATATAGGGAGTCTGAGGTGATGACGCACTCCAAGAGATTTACCGTTTGGGTTATTATTAGTTCTTTCTGTTAACTATTCTAATCTTGAACAGGAGAGCAAAGTGTTTCAAACACAGGAAAAGAAAACTCATGGAATGATACTCATGCGTTATAAAAAGCATGGGTTTATTAAAGAGGAGAGTTAAAAGACGTGAAGATTGCAGACAGCTTTCAGGATGTCGTCAAAAACAAGAAGGCTACCTGAGGAAAAAACAGGTTTGTTTTTCTTTTCAAAGCTGAAACTCTGCTAATCGTTGATCCTTTACGAACAGTCCGCTATACAGAATGTTAGTGTAGTGAATTCCTTGCTAAGAGTTCGCTAAGTAGTTTGAGGTGTATAAAGGGATTTCTGGTAGCCAAGTTGACATTTAAAACCCAAAACAAAACTCGCGCCTATTTTGATAGCTCCGCCCCACGTATACGTACGCAACCCAGGCAATGATTTGTTTTGTGAAACAAAGCAAAACCAATGTTACCCCGTGTCTACACCGGACACAAGTGGCGCTGTGCGACAAATTACTATAGAACTCATTATAATCAGTGATGCTATCTACACCATATAGAATTAATATTCAATCTAGCATATTATGCTGTCTACACTGGATGCGGCGTGGCACGACACGATAAATCCCCGACAGAAAACTGCTGCTGTTTTCTATTTATGACGTATTGACACAAAATTCAAATGATTTTCAACAGTCGGCGTATGTTGGCGTCCCAGGTTACAAGACGGGGATACTTTATGCGGTTGTAGACACGCGGTGTTACTCACTCTCTATACGAGAAGAAAATCAAAAGCGACCTCGGCTTCCGATTCGCAGGCCTCCGCTACTTAAGTTCTCTCCAGCGATGTGCGACAGCTGTTCGCTATTTAAAGGGTCTACTTCTTCCCCTTAAGCTTCCTTTTGTTTACGCCGACGTTTTTCTCTTTGTTTATCCGCCAATCTCTATCGTTCTGCGCGCGGTCTCCTCGTAAATGGTCAGTTCTGTGCACCTACCGTGACGCTCTCTCTCCCCACACCACGAGGTAGCCACTGCGCACGTACCTGACAGGATTGGATAACAAGGTTTCTCCTGTTATTGGCACCCGACATGTCAGTTTTCGTAAGTGTTTTGAAAAAATCGCCTTGACCCACTCTTTAAAGACAGTTTTTATTTGACAGGGAGCGGGACCGTCTTCTCATGAATGACCAGTACACACAAAAAGGCCAATAATACAGACAGTAGCCTCACAACACAACTCACAACCATTAAATTTATCACTTTTATAACAAAAAACGCTTATTGTGCCAATAACACGCAATCACGAGTGAAAATGTGGAGTGACTATCAACTTTGCTATTTGCGTCCTACATGCCTGCTATTACTATTTGGCTTCTTCATTTTAAAGAGCTTTGGGAGGGAAAGGGAAAAATAATTAAGACAGCGGGGTACTAAACTTTAATAATGAACGGCCCAATTTTTGATAGATGATTTGGTTAAATCAAAAACATTTGATTCGTTTTGATGAGACTGAGGCCCGGCAGAGTTAAGACTTCGACCTTATAATTATAGACTAAGACACACTTGGTCAGGCAATCACATCAGGCTTATTTGATAGCAGCTGCGTGGAGTATGTGAGTGGATGGGAAGGGTTGGTTTTGTAATTTGTAACAATAACACCATGCTACGTAGATCGGTGTTCAGTTTCAGTTTGCGGAGGGGGGGGGAGGGCGTTCATGGCATCGGGCAATTCCAGGAATCGCAGGGCCTAAAATACACTAGATCACTTGGTGTACTTACAATATATAATATAAGATCAACACAGTGTTTTCAAACAACTGTATTAGACTTTTTATATCATGGCGTAAATTGTCTCTGTACGGAAGTCAGGTCAACCAGAGTAAATAAAATAAATATCTTCATAATTGTACAGGGATGTGAACGATGACATTCATCACTCGTTCCATAACAATTGCTTGATTTGAGCCTACAGTGCGCATGGTTTTTTTCTAAATCGATTTAATGCACGATTTTCACCTGTTGCCACCCAGTACGTCACCGCAAGTAATTGCTATCCGTAAAAACCAATGATCAGAATGCCTAGCGAGCCCTAAAGGAGAACAGAAAGAACCAGACGGCGCGGGCATACAAACGTTCTCCCACAAAGCAATTCGCCAGGTTCACACAATCCTATGTGGTTGTTGAGTGCTATTTTGTCCCGGCCCCCGTGTTAACACGGATCCGAGCGTTCACACCCGCACGCCGGATTGCGGGCGTACGGCAGTGCGCTTGCCACGGCAAGCGAGTGAGTCATGCGAGCACGTTCTTAACTTATGCGCGATCGTATTCCACACGGAAAAAAGAAGTCTATATCGCTGTGATGCCGCGCTCTGACCTGAAAAGTGATCCATTAATTCCGTGGTAAATTACCGGGTTGACACGGAGAAACGTAGTAATGACACAGAAAGTGCATATAATTAAGTCTACTGTTCACCAAGAAACACAGGCGTTGTTTTTGGCTAGATTAAAAACAAGAAAAGTGACTTTTAGATACCAAACAAGGACAAAATAGTGGCCACTCGTGGGGGGTGGTAGGTTAACAAAGTTTACTTTATTGAAGGTTAGAACCGTGAATTGTGGTTCTTATGACATATGTGTGATTACAGTACTGTGAATCAAACCCAAAGAATAACAATCTGAAAAAGCCATTTTCAAGAACCGTTTGGATTTGAATCAAAAATAATGGAATAAATGTTGTGTGTGTGTGTAACAGCGCGGCCCTC